>JAQQTO010000053.1:36785000-37325000 GCA_029884595.1 Ormosia semicastrata
ACTAACTATATTTGTTTAAGTGAGCAATACTTTGTAAGATAGTCCAAGTACCAAGAGTAAGCATTGCAATAAGAAAGAAAAATATCACAATTATGCTAAATTTAAGAAGAATGAGAATGATAAGATGTTCTAAGCATTTGCAAGATTTGAAGAGAAGAAATTTTTGAAAGCTTAGATTACATCAAGAAGCCTAAAGACTAGAATTGATATATTTTCCTTTTAGGCTTTCCCCTAAGTAAAAATAGAGCTTTTACATGAAAAGAGCTCAAATATGTTTTTAAATATTTACAAATAGTTCTTACATGCTAAAATGCCCAAGAAACATGTTTTGAAAAGCTAGTCATGGTAGTAGTTTAAAACTATGAAAAATAGTCAAGTTTGAGTTTTGAAAAGTTGACCTTTAGTTACTCTTTTGATCACAACTTTTACAATACTTTGAGTTTCTTCCTAAAACCTATTTCATTTGAAAATAAACTCAAAGATCTTTCCAATGATTGTCATTTGCTTTAAACGGATAAGAAATGAAGAAGTTATGACTATTTAAAGTTAGTTTTTAAAACCAGAGTGCATGTAATCGATTGCATAAGTCCTGTAATCAATTACAACTCTGGCATAGGCCGTGTAATCGATTACAACATCCATGTAATCGATTACTACATGCCTAGAAGCACTCCTAACAGCTATAAACGACTAGTTTTCATAAAAAATCATTTCTAAACACTACCGTCGGCTATTTTATCACTTGGGCTCTATATATAAGTGATATTTGAAGCTTTTACAACTCTTGAACACTTGATTTGATTCTTGAATCATCAAAATCATATTTTGAGCTCTTTATTTCAAATCCTTCTATTCCTTTCTTCTTTAAGTTATATATCTACTCTTGTGAGAGTTTCTAATCTTTCTCTTCATCTTGAAATCATTGTAAGAGGGTGAGGTATCCCTCAAGAGAGAAAAGGGTGAGGTATTCCAAAGGTGTTGTAAGTGCTCTTGAATGTAAAGGTTTTTTTTCAAGCACCTGTGAAGCTTGAAGAGTTGGAGGCTTTAGCACAAGGGTAAAGTATCTCAAGGTATGAGGAGTGCTCTTGTTTGTACAAAGGTTTTCCTAGCACCCGTGAAGTCTAGGAGATAGTAAAGAAAATCTCAAGTTAAGCTTGGGGACTGGATGTAGGCCACAAGTGGTTGGTGGCTGAATCAGGATAAATTCTTGAGTTTAATTCTCTCTTCCCTACACTCTTTATTTTCAATATTTGGTGCAACATAGTTATTTATTGCATATCTTGTCATCTTGATGTTTTGATTTTAAGAACTTGATATCTAGCTTATTTTCTTGATTTATCCTATAACCCAAGTTGTGTTTAAGTAATCTATAACAGTTATATCTTTGTTAGACTTATTCCACTGTATGTGTTGATTAAAAATATCAAAATGCATAATTTATCAAAGTTGTTTTAAAAATTTATAATAACCCAATTCACCCCCCTCTTGGGTGATGGTTGTCATGGCTAATAAGTGGTATCAGAGTGAGGTCACAGGTTCGAGTCCCCCGAGTGTCGCTGGGGGGAGATTGTTGGATTTATAGGAGTCTAGCAATCACTATAGAACTCGCATGTACGTAAGGGCGTACATCAAGGGAGCTTGATAGCCTAGCCTACCGGTGCGCCATGTCTGGGCTGCGAAGCCCCTTATGCCCGCCTGCAGCATGTTATAGACGCGGGGCTATGCGCTGTCACTATAAGGAAATAAAGTTGCGCCCTGACTAACAGCTATAACTTTTAGCCTAGTGGTAAGTACTTGATCCTAACATTTCTAATGGAAGGTCATTGGTAGCTGTTAGTAGCAAATTCTTCTAATAGCTGATAGGCATCATCAAAAGATTTGCTTAGTAAAGAGCCTCTAGCTGCAGCATCCACAATTGGACGGTGGTGTGGTAGTAATCCCTTATGGAATGCATAAACTTGGTGCCACTGTGGAATAGCATGGTATGGACACCTCCTAAGCAGATCCTTGTACCTCCCCCAGGCTTCGTGCAAGGATTCTCCTTCAAGTTGAGTGAAAGATGTAATATCATTCACCATCTCAGCTATCTTGGCTGGAGAAAAGTATTTGTTGAGAAATTTATTATATACCTCTGACCAAGTTGTTATCGATCCCACTGGCAGAGACTACAACCAGCTCTTGGCTCTATTTGTAAGAGAAAAAGGGAAGAGCCTCAGTGATGTGAATTAAAAGTTGTAAACCCAAGTATAGGTTGTTTCAAGTAATAAATTCTTGGGAGTCCGAGATCGATCCACAGGAAATTGATGAAGAAAAAATCTTTGACGTAAGGTAAATATTTTGTCACAATAATAAAAATGATAAAACTTGGTCACAAAAAAAAAAGATTTACTTGGGTTAGGAGATCCACTCTTGGTAAGTAAATTAAGGACACTATTAATTCTTTTTATAAATTAATTAGAATCCACACATAATGGAGATTCCAATCAGAAAATACAACATTTAAAGTTCATTTAAAATTATATACGTAATTATATTATGATTCTTTTAATCATCTATTAACACCACCACTTATAAATGGGCTCAAGCATTCATTGTGCCAATATCTTGTCTTACAACAAATCAAGATCTCCACTTTACAAGGAGGGTTTCTAAATTGATTGAAAATAAAATATAATACATATAATGACCACTTGATAATATATCATTTAAGCACAAAAAAGAGATTAATCTAACTTTATTTCATTACTAAGAACTTCACTTTTTCACCTAAGTAAAATAAAAATTAGTTACTCATAGATAAGAAGAAAGAAAGAAAGAAAGAAGAAGAAGAACATAACTTCAATTTAGAACAAAAGAAAACTACAATAAGATAAACAAACAATACAATAACATGATCTTGATCTCTAAGACCAAGATTCCTAAATGATCAGCTAATGGTGCCTTTTATATAGGATTAGGGATACAAAATGATAAGGGGGCTGATTAATGAGTGAATGGATGAGTGAGTGGATGAGTGAAAAATGTCAAACGACTTTTGATGAGTGAAAAATTATTGAGATTATTTGTCTCTGAAATCATTCAATGATGAACTCATGGATGTAGTCAGCAAATGGAAAAATGGTCTTAATGAAAGTTGTAGATATAGATCTTAACTTTCAGATGCCAAAATTTCAGCCCATGAAAGTTCCTACAGCCAGAGTTATGCTCTGATTTCTACACATTATTCAGGTTCCAATCACAAAATCCGTGTTCTGAATTCCAAGCCCAATTAGCTCCACTAGATGTCCAATTTTGACTAAGAGCTTTTCATGAAAGTTGTAAAGCTCTCTCTTATCTTTCCTACAAGATAAAATACATAATTCTTAAACATCTAGAACTCAATATATGGTGAAAATACATAAATAGTGTAAGACGTAAATCATGCTAAAAAAATCAATTAAGTCCAATTTGAGTTCAAACTTACAAAACATAACCAAACTCAATTAATTAAGTACATGGAGAGTGTAAATGACTAAAACTAAGAGTTTATTAATGTATCAAATATGTGATTATCAAATTTCCCCACACTTAGCTTTTTGTACTTCTAGGCAAAACACATGAGACCAAAACTAGGGAATAAGGAAAAATCACACAAACTCAAAAACTAAAAATTCTAAAAAACTCAATTTCTAATAATATTTAAGAATGAAAAGCAACCAATCATTCAAGGGATTAAAACATTAATGAAGTAATATTTCTTCACATCTCAAACTAATAATTAAAGAAATTTCAATTGAAAAGCATGAGTCAAGAATAATAGATCCTCACAAAATTCACTCTCAATCTCTCAAGTGTTTAAAAAGGTAGGTATTTCACTCAATTCAACTCATGAAAATTGCACTACCATAAGCTTGCTTATCTTCTACTTCTCCATTACTCAGAACACATGCACACATAAATTATAAGAACTTTATTCAAGGTTGTAATGGGGTCAAAGTAAAGGAGGAGATAATATGGATATGACAAGTTAAATACCAAAGAGAATAAAAGAGTGTGAGAGCTGAGTTCAATTAACAAGCATAAAAGTTCATCCTAACTCCACCTAATACAAATTTCTTTTACATATTATTTTTCTTTCCTTTATTGCCTTGTTGACCTTTTTTTACACATTTATTTTTTTTCTTTTTTTATTTTTTTGAAGATGAACATAATATATACATTTTTTAATTAAACATTTTTTTCAACCATTCTACACACACACCCCCACACTTGTTCAAGAACTCATCCAATAATAAAGCTAATGTTCTGTTATTCCCTAAGACCGGGTAAGAACATGATTTTTCATTTAAGGCACATAATGAGTCCAAAATAAAGAATGGTCAAATAAGCTCAAAGGGATTAAGTAAGGGGAAATAAACCATTTCCAATGCCTTACGTTGGTAGGAATCAGAGAATTTCCAAGAAGTCATAAGAGTGTTTGATATCATATTGAGACAATATACTGTTGAGTAAGGCTGCCTATTTGTGCGCCAATCATTCTAGGCTATTTGGTTAAAGTAACTATTTCAAGAAAAATGTCTCAATCATGTTTATGTATACATGTGAAAATGTAGTCTAAAAAAGAATCAAAGCAAGTTCTAGAGTAACAATTTCATGAGTGAAAATCACACAAGAAAGAAGAGAATGATACAAATATTCAATCTATTCATCAATAGACTCAAAATCTCATAAGGCATAATTCTATCATTCTCGGTCCACCAATTCAACATCAATAACCAAGCATGTGATTTTTAAGAAAGAAGACAATTTACTCAATCGTGATATGTTCCTTGAATTTGAATTGCTACTTTCACACAAACTAGTTATCTACCTAATTACTCCTTACTTTGCCACCAATTTTGATGCGTCTCAAGAGCAAATTTACCTCAAGGGCATAATTTACTCCTTACTCTGTCATCCTTAATTAGTTTTGCTATTAGTAAGTTGCTAACAAACATAAAAAAAAAAAAATATTTCCTAAATTTTTTTTTGATTAATTTTTTTTTTGGTTTTTTTTAATTTTATTTTTAACTATCCTTCCCTTCAACCAGATCACAACATTGTCTTCAATGTTAAAACATAGATATGTAAAGGATAGAAGATATTACCTGTTGTTGCAATTACTGAAAAGAGAAACCTTACACAAATTTAAACGAAAACAAAGTACAATAAATAAAACTAAAGATAATGAAAAGTTATAGATGAAGTGTCAGATCACACTTTTGTTCTTTGCTGCCTCCCTGGATGCTTCCTTCTGACCAATCTATCTGAGCTATTACTGGTTCAAGTTCATAAACAAAAGTTTATAATTTATCAATTAATTCATCAATAGTTGAAGCAAATATAAGGAGTCGTTTTGCCGAACGTGTGATAAAGCTTTGTTCCATAGCATGGTCAACAAAAGATAACAAATTATTAAAGAAATTATTAACATTTAACAAACCTATGAGTTTATGGTGGATGTTCAGTTGGGCCCAAGAGATAATTTAAAAAATTTCTTTCAAAGTATCAAAACCACCTAGTAAGGCAATGAATGCATCAGAGTTTTCAAGCATTGTCCTCATTCGTCCATGCATAGATGATACTTGAAGTTCTAACTTAATTATCTTTCCAATGATGTTTCTTCTAGTTAAAGGTTCAGGAATGATACTTAAAACTTGACCACCTCCTATTTGTACAGAAAGTGGTACAGCCCCCATTAACCTAATGCTACCTCCCCTATATACTACACAAATATTCCTTGCAGCAAGTGTTCTACCAACTGTGCTTGCTGCGTTTACAAACTCTAAACCCTTCCCATAACTTGTCTCACAAAATACATAGATACTAGTAAATTAAAGAACCGAAGAAGAAGCCCCCTCCATTTCTACACTCACACTCCCTTTGAATGACTATGAGTTAGAGGAAAATGAAGAAAATAGAGTATTTAAATAGGGAAGAGAATAGAAAAAATAATGATAACACCTATATGGGTAGGTTGGCTGTTGTCAGAAAAGTTTGAAATTAAGAAACATAATTTTTTATTTTGTTTTTAACTTCAAGAAAACAATCAGGATAAAGAAGTCTAGAAACCCTTAAAGGACCCTACCCAAAGGATCGTCTGTCCAAAACTAAAATAAAACAAAATCATACAAAGATAAAATTATAATAACAAATGATGGCATACCTTTATGTATAATGTTCATGGCGTATCTTTATACTGCGCATCATAAGTGCAGTAGCCTTCACAATCTTACCGCCCCTTGAAAGAGACATCGAATTCTCTTAGGGAATTTCAGACTTAAGGCACTCCTCCCACTTGTGGGATATCTCAGCCTATACATCGTCCCTCTAGTTAAAGAGAGAAAATATGAATACGATGACCAGTGACCACAACCAGTGGAGCTATGCTCAAGAACCCAATAAATCAATACCAGGAATTGAGCTTAAAGGCATTGTCACGCGAGAATGCAAACACAAGACACTTCTATTTGTCCATCAGTAAGCAGAGCCTACAGTTAAAACCTAGGAATACTTGTGCGGCTCTCTACATAGCATGGCACATGAACCTTATTTATGGACCGACGTGCGAAGGTCCACCCGAGTCAATTACAGGTCTACTACTGGCAGGGGCTCCACACTCAATTAAGAGCATGGTACTCTTTTGATCGCCTTTTTTTCATTTTTTAAATTTTATTTTATTTTTTTTATTTTTCAGAGATGAACATGATAATATATACATGTTGTTATGATTGTGGCTCACATCTTCCTCTGGGTTTATGTCCAGTAACGTCTTAAACGCCTTCTATGAGTCGAGGATAAGTTTCCCATCTAGTTTTTGTATAAATTGGTAAATAGGGCCTTTTTGAGTCAGATTCCCAAGATTGTAACGCTCTTGCTCGTCCCTGAAAAGATTCCATAAATTAAGAAGTTTACGATGCACAACTCCAGAAGAATGCGTCTCAAGAGTCAATAAGATATCATCTAATGAGTCCTTACTCAGTCCATTCTTAATAAAGTATATTTTATCTTCTCGATTTGCAGAAACCATCCTCAAAGAACGATATCACTTGTTACAATTCCATCGCACACACTTGGGACAAACTTGCATTCTTTTCTCTCTTCTCCTTTTAGAATAAGAACTTTTACTGAGACCCGACATGTATGGGACAAATGAATCTGAAGATTCACCAGTTAAACGAATATTTGCTTTGATTATCCAGCGTATATCTTCTGCGATGCCCTTGTGCATTAACAGTCTCAGTCTTTCACACCTAGCTTTGTAGATTTTTGTTAGAGCATTTTGAGGAAAAGAAGGAAAATGCTTACTAAAATTTGAGAGAATGACATTCATTTTAAAGGAGAAGAAATAAGTTATTATGGGAAACTGAAAAATAAACTAACTTGAGAGTCACGGAGTACCGTTATCCGCCACTTAACTGGGGTCACAAAGAACTCAACAGGTTGGTTTTCCAGAAATGGTTTGAGTCTTTATCCATTGACCTTAAATACACTATCATTCTTAGGATTCTCAATCTCTATGGCACCATAAGGATGCACATGTTTGACAATAAAAGAGCCACGCCACCTAGATCTCAAATTTTCAGGGAATAGGTGAAGACGAGAATTATAAAGTAGAACTTTTTGACCAATTTCAAAAAATTTTCTCAAAATTGATTTGTCATCAAAAGTTTTTGCTCTAACTTTATAAATCTTTGTGTTTTCATATGCATCATTTCTCAATTCCTTAACAATCAAAAATTTCAGTGACAATGATAGGGTTCAGAGACATCCTATTTTGCTTAGAAATAGAACCCTATTTTTGACAGTTTTCACAACTTTTTTAAAATGTATAGCTGTCTTTAAATAAAGTGAACCAATAAAATCCACACTGCAAAATTTTTGTAGATGTTTTCTTTGAAGAAAAGAAACCTCCACATGCTTCTGAGTGATAAAATTTAATGACATTACCTATCTCACTATTGGACACATATCTCTGAATGATTTGATCTGAATAATTGAGGCGAGATCTTTCATGTTGTAAAAAAATTAATTATGTTAGCAAACCAAGGCTTGGAATTGACAGAAAATAAAATTCATCAGGAAAATAATCATTGATAGGTGTGATATCAAAATGTGAGCCTGTTGTAAGTATAGACAAATGATCTGCAACAATATTTTCTGCTTCTTTCTTATCTTTTCTTGTGATGTTGAATTCCTGAAGCAACAAAATCTACCGTATCAATCTCGATTTGCAAAAAAAAACTTGTTGAGAAAATCGACAAGTGCATCGAATCGTCAAAGTAATAAAGTAGTGAAAAGAGTATCGTTCCCACGAGGAATTAGTATACCAAGTACCACTTCTCTAATATAAATATTATCTAAGCAACCAATAATTAAAAGTGATTCAAAAGACACAAAATTATATAAAAACAATAAAAATTAAAAGACAAAAACAAAAACACACTTAAACGCATGAAATTAAGAGGGAAAAGAGAGAACAAAACACATGAAATTAAAACACTAGGGATCTGACTTCACTTAATTCAACAATCTATCATAGACAATAGAGTAGCTTTGGGACCTTCATTCTAATTAATTTCTAATCATTCAATTGATGGGGAGAATCCATTAATTAATTAAAACTCAATTCCTTGGTCTAAACCCTAACTTATGACCCTTACTCTATAGATTCTCATGAAAAATACTACAATTCTCTCACATAACTTATAACCTCTATTCTTAGATGATTATAAATCATGATACTTATTATTTGTGATTTAAGTTGTATGCAAACCTCTCGATTCTACACACATATCACTAGATCAATTTATGAGTGGCCAAATCATAAAAATATTAAGAACTATAATAAGCACTCAAATTGAATAAAAAAGAAATTAATTAAAATTTTAATCTTAATACATGTTGATTGAATCAAGTTACATCTTCACCCTAGAAACACACAAATTTAACTACACGTGACAAAAGAGAAGAAGAAATAGGAAGAATAAAATAAAAATATAAACAGAGCTCAACCTTCCATAAAAAAAAATTAACAAGTAGGCAGTGAACCTGCCATGGTAAAAAAATATATTAACAAGTAGGCGATAAACCTGCCATGGTAAAAAAAATATTAACAAGTAAGTGGTAAACTTGTCATTAAATATTAACAATGATGTGGTATAAAACAACCACCAAATAAGTTAATAAGTTGATAAATTAAAAAGTTAGTAAGTTGATAAATTAAAAAGTAAAAAGTAGGTAAATTAAAATGTTAGAAGCGAGATAAATTAAAAAGTCGAAAGTTAAAAAATTAGTAAGTTAGAAAGTTAAATTTAAAGTACAGAAAGTAAAATACAAAAAATAAAGTGTAACAAATAAATTACAAAAAATAAAGTACAAAAAGTAAATTATAGAAAATAAAGTACAGAAAGTAAAATACAAAAAATAAAATACAAAAAATAAAGTGAAAAAATTAAATTTAAAATAGGAAAACTAGAGAGAGGCAAAGTCCCACCAGAGCCGGCGAAGGAGGAAGAATAGAAAAGTCAAGATTGAGATATTATTAAGACATAAAGTAAAAATCAGATAACCAGCAAGTTGATTTTTTTTTTTTTTTGCAAGAGAGAAGAGAAGAAGAAAGATTATTTCATTAATCATTAACGATTATAGAAGGAGAAGGAAAAGTTTCTCTCACTAAATTAGTATATTAGTATGTACAAAGAAAAAAAATCAAAAGAGCAGAAAAAAAATATATATATATACAAGATCCACAAGGATAAAAAAATATATACAAAATAAAATTTTTCTTCATATCAAGTCCTCGGCAACGACGCCAAAAACTTGATGCGAATTAAAAGTTACAAACCCAAGTGCAATTTCAAGTAATAAATTTTTAAGAGTCCGGGGTCGATCCACAGGGAATTGATGAAGAAAAATTCTTTGACGTAAGGTAAATATTTTGTCACAATAATAAAAGTAATAAAACTTAGTTACAAAAAAAAAGATTTACTTGAGTTAGGAGATCCACTATTGGTAAGTAAATTAATAACAAAATTAATTCTTTTTATAACTCAATTAAAATCCACACATAATGGAAATTCCAATCAAAAAATACAACATTCAAAGTTCATTTAAAATTATATACGTAATTATATTATAATTCCTTTAATCATCTATTAACACCACCACTTATAAATGAGCTCAAGCATTCATTGTGTCAATATCTTGTCTACAACAAATCAAGATCTCCACCTTACAAGGAGTGTTTCTAAATTGATTAAAAATAAAATACAATACATATAATGACCACTTGATAATATATCATTTAAGCAGAAGAAAAAATTAATCTAACTTTATTTCATTACCAAGAGCTTCACCCTTTCACCCAAGTAAAATTAAAATTAGTTACTCATAGACAAGAAGAAGAAGAAGAAGAAGAAGAAGAAGAAGAAGAAGAAGAAGAAGAAGAAGAAGAAGAAGAAGAAGAAGAAGAAGAAGAAGACTTCAATTTAAAACAAAAGAAAGCTACAACAAGATAAACAAACAACAAACAAACAACACAATAACATGATCTTGATCTCTAAGACCAAGATTCCTAAATGATCAGCTAATGGTGCCTTTTATAAAGGATTAGGGATACAAAATGATAAGGGGACTGATTAATGAGTGAGTGGATGAGTGGGTGGATGAGTGAAAAATGCCAAATGACTTTTGAAAAATGGAAAATTATTGAGATTCTTTGTCTCTAAAATCATTCAATGATGAACTCATGGATGCAGTCAGCAAATGGCAAAATGGTCTTCATGAAAGTTGTAGATATGGATCTTAAATTTCAGATGTTAAAATTTCAGCCCATGAAAGTTCCTACAGCCCAAGTTATGCTCTAATTGCTACACAATGTTCAGGTTCCAATCACAAAATCTGTGTTCTGACTTTCAAGCCCAATTAGCTCCACTAGATATCCAATTTTAACCAAGAACTCCATGAAAGTTGTAAAGCTCTCTCTTATTTTTCCTACAAGATAAAATACATAATTCTTAGACATTTAGAACTCAAGATATGACCAAAATACAGAAACAGTGTAAGACGTAAATCATGTTGAAAAAAATCAATTAAGTCCAATTTGAATTCAAACTTACAAAACATAACCAAACTCAATCAATTAAGTACATGGAGAGTGTAAATGACTAAAAATGAGGGTTTATTAATGTATCAAATATGTGATTATCACTCAGATGAAAAGCATCATCAGAAACACCATTATCCTTAAACT
Source organism: Ormosia semicastrata (assembly GCA_029884595.1). Lineage (NCBI taxonomy): Eukaryota > Viridiplantae > Streptophyta > Magnoliopsida > Fabales > Fabaceae > Ormosia > Ormosia semicastrata. The sequence goes on from JAQQTO010000053.1 coordinate 36,796,273, forward strand.
TGTCGCAGATCTCCAGGAAGTTTGAGAGGTGCTTGTTGGGATACTCATTAGACAAGCCGCCAAACTGTACAGAAGTTTGAATCATTTGGATTATGGCAGGCTTTATCTCCAAGTTGTGAGCTCGGATGGCAGGCCATCTAATACTAGGCTGCATGTTGTCCATTTGAGGGGTTGCAAACTCCCTCAAGGGCCGTGTATGGTTATGCTCGTCTGCCATCTTAGTACCTATATCACAAAATTTTCTTTTGAAAACTTAAATTAATATGAACAAAAAGAAGCTTGAACTAGAACTAATTAAACTTGTTGTTAATATCAACAAAATAGAAATAAGTCATTTTTGTCCGGTAACGACACCAAAAACTTGTTTGCTCTTTTGCTTACCCCAAGTGCATGGGTCGCACTTGTAATATAGTCAAGAGTCAGATATCGTTCCCATGAGGAATACGCTACTTCTTATGCTAATTATTAACCAATAGGTTAATTAATTCTATTCAAGAACATTAAAATTGAGAAAAAAATGTTTAACTTAAATTAAGGACTTAAACGCAGTAAATTGAGAATTAAAGTTGATAATTAGAAAATAGAGAATCTTTCTTCATCTTCTACTTCAACTGATAACATGCAATCCTTATGAGCATCATAAATGAAATGATTAGGTTAGCTTGAGAATCTAACTTAGTTAACAACTTATGTCCAGGTCAATCAATCATGCTTCAGTTACCTAATTCACTATGTTTCCATGAGAACTAGTGCAAAATTCACTCATTAAGATCTATTCTTAAACACATGCTATGCATGGCTAAGAGGTATATTTCTATCTCATTAGCGAATCAACTTATCCAAGCCAATTAAATGAAATCGAACATGCATTAACCATACATATGATCTCAAATCCAAATTCCTATATCTAGGTTCATTAGATTTCAACAAATCACTTAAAAGTTAATCAAACAATCAAGAGCATTAAGATCTATATGATTAAACAAAACCAAATCATGTATATAAACTTAAAGGATTACAAAATCATTCAATATCCATAGGAAGATTCAAAGAAAACTTACACACAACTTAGCTAGCCATGAAATACGAAAATACAAGCATATTCATCATGTTCATGATACAATAAAAAGAGAAAAATGAAAGGAAAGGAAGAAAGCTCAATAGATGCGATCTTCTATGCTTGAATCATCCTCCGTGTAGAAGATGGCCTCCAACCTTGGCTTCCCTAGCTTTCTCTAGGTCTTAAACACCAAAACCTAGTAGATGTGTTCGAAAATAAATAAAAATTATCGTGAAAACTGATAAAACAGTATTTATAGGCCTAACTATTTTCATCACGCTGTGACATTAACCACATCACACTGCGGCGCACATACAAATTAGGTCACCAATGCTGCGGCGTCCATACTTTGCACTGCGGCGCTCTAGCCACAAGTTTTTATTCTAAAATAGGGGAATGCACCACGCCGCAACATTGATATGCCTGCGCCGCGACGTTGAATTCTGGTGTTTACACTTGGCTTTCTCATGGGCTTCCTGGTCCAATGCTAGTCCAAATTCTCCATATTTATGCTTGATTGGAGCCTTTCTTGTAATAGAGAAATTACCATTTTAATAGCAATTGCAAATATACTCAATTTATCAAAGATTTTGAAATATTTTATCAAAATCATAATGGAAGTTATCAAGATTAAATTAGATGAATATGATGCTATATTCTTCCATTCATGCAAAAAACAAGGACTAAGCAACCAATATAGCATAGATATTGGGCACAAATAACTACATACTGCGGAGTTATCATAAGGATTTCTTCTATACTTGCACAAATGAGAAATATTTCCTAGATGACCACAATAATTGCGCATAATTGAATTTGATGATGACTTAATCTTTCGAAGATCATCTTTAAAAAACTAAAGTCTTTGATTGTTATTATATTCTAAACTATTTTTGCCACAAGCCTTGCTTGAATTTTCATGTCAAATAACATTAATTTCATTCTTATTAACAAATATGAAATGTAAACAATTAAAATCATTAGCTTTAGGAAATTTAGAAGATAAGTCCTCAACTTGATTTTCTAAATCATCATAAAAAAATTAAAGTTTCACATTTCAAAGACATTTCCTCATCAAGAAAAATATATTCATTTTTTCAAAGTCTCAATTTCATTTTCAATTGAGGAAATGTTTTCCAAACAAGATAAGTTTTTCTTTTCTAAATCTAACAAATCATCATACAATTCATTATATGCATATTGTAGCTTATCATAGGAATGACTATAATCTAGTTTAATATTATTTACCTCAAAGTCCTTTTTAGTCATATAAGAAGTAGTCTCAATTTATAGCATACTTGTCTCTTTAAGGAAATCATCATCTTCCTCACTGTTGTCCATCAAGGATTCAAGAACATTTTCCTTCTTTTTTTTTTCATGCTTTGCCTTTTCTTCAAATTGAGCACTATCATCACCAAGAGGCATTTGGTTCCCTTCAATAGTTTGAAAATATTTTTTAGGATATTTTTCATGACAGGCTTCCTTCAATGACTTTTGCTATTCTTGCTTTCTATATATAACTTTATACACAAAATCATTGTTAGCAATATAAAGAGCATCAAGGGTGTCCCAAATTTCTTTAGAACTAGAGCAATTCTTAATTTTAGCATAAGCATCATCATTCAAACTACTTCTTAAGTTTTGCATTGCTCTAATGTTCAAGGAAAAGAATTTCTTGTCATAAGCATTTCAAGTTTGTTTTGATTTGCAAGTAAATCCATCAAGCACAATATCCCACAAATCAATATCAATAGATTGCATATAAAATCTCATTCTAGCTTTCTAATAAATAAAATGCACACCATCAAAGAATGGTTGTTTATCAATTTCAAAATCCTCCATTTTGAAAAACTTTCAATGGTTGCCAACAAATAAAGATATTTAACTCTAAGCAGTTAAGTTTTCAACAGAGCATAAAATTCTGATACCACTTGTTAGTCATGACAACCATCACCCAAGAGGGGGATGAATTGGGTGATCACAAATTTTTAAAGTAACTTTGAAAAATTATACATTTTGAGATACTCAATCAACACATGCAGTAGAATAAATCTAACAAAGATATAACTATTATAGATTACTCAAATACAACTTTGGTTATAGGATAAATCACACAAATAAGATAGATATCAAGTTCTTAAAATCAAAACATCAAGATAACAAGATATGCAATAAATAAATATATTGCACCAAATATTAAAATTAAAGAGTGTAAAGAAGGCAGAATCAAACTCAAGAATTTATTCTAATTCAGTCACCAACCACTTGTATCCTATATCCAATCCTCAAGCTTAACTTCAGATTTTTTTTACTATCTCCTAGACTTTACGGGTGCTAGGAAAACCTTTGTACAAATAGGAGTACTCCTCACACCTTGAGATCGTCCACTGATAACTGTCGAGACTATCAAATTGTATCAATTTATAACTGATTCACAAAAACTACTTGCAGTATAAGGTAATACCGAGTTGCACTCGTAGATCACTCTAATTACACAATCAAATTAAGAGGTTGATAAACAGGGGGGAAGGGTGTGCAAGATTAATCAACGAAAAGTAATTAAAACGGTAAACAAAATTAGGAAAACAACCAATCCAAGGGAATTGACCAATCTTGATTTTAATCTATCCTTGATCACTATGGATACATTCAATCACTAACCGAATTCTTGGTCTTAGATCAAATCAAGAATCCTCAAGATGATCCATGGATCCTCTACTAGATAAGCATCTAGAATTCGTTCAATCAAGGTTAAATAATTTAAGCATCCATCTAATCCCAAATTAAACTAAAAACCAGAATCCAACTAAGCTAAACAATTCATCAAACACCTTTGATGTCTTGTTTAGTCTCTGTAATCCTTCCTTAACACATGATAATTCTGCAATTATCATATGAACATCCCAATCAAATTAAGCAACTCAATCAGAATTAGACAAAAATGAAGGAAAGAAACTTGATTAATAATTGGATGTAGAACACTTAAAACAGAATCTCAGTATTAAGCATCAATATTAACAATCCTTAGGGTTGATTAAAGGCTTTAACCCTCTATGAATGAGAGGGAATAACTACAAAAAAAGAGAGAAAACCTAGAGAGAAGGGAGAGGAAGAAAGATTTAGAGAGAGAATGAAAAGTGCTGAATGAGAATATCTTTTTTTTGTTGTGTTGCTCTAACCTTTTAAACTAACTCTTAATTTGGCCTTACATTATCATAATTCTAATGGGTACAAAGCTGAGTCAATTAGGAATCATTAGGCCCAAGTCTCGTGTCATTTAGAGGCCTAAAACTCAAGTTATGCTCAATTAAATGGCCTAACACGTTAGCAACTCACCTCTGCTTTCAATCTTTAATTTCATGCCCAAAATGACGTAGTTAAACTTAGGATCTTCATAAAAGTTGTAGATTTTGTCTAGTTTCTATTTGGGATTGGTTTAACATCCATTAGACTCCTATAACTCAAGATATGGGCTAAGTCAAGCTATCAGGATCAGCATTCTGTCTCTTGCTTCAACTTCAGTTTAAATTATCCAAACTTATAATATAACTCTTGAAGTCTTCATGAAACTTGTAGATATTTGTCTTAGATTTTCTATAAGACCATAATTACATCAATCAGATATTTGAAATTCAAATTATAGTCAAATTACTGAACACTGCCAAATAGACAAATTAAGACTAATTCATGCAATAATTCATCCAATGATCTAATTAGGCCTAATATCATAAAATATGACAAAACTAACTTAATTAAGCCAAATTAAACCTTAAAAAGCCTAGTGAGAGGATCATTAAATGAATAAAGTATATTGCTATCATACACCTTTTTACTAAAGCCTCCAACTCTTTAAACTTCACAGGTGCTTGAAAGATCTTTACAAAATTTAAGCCTTTCTTACACTTGAAGGATCATTCACCTCTATGTGTAGAAGTCTCTTTGTTTCCTAAAGGGATCCTTCACCCTCACAAGTGTTTACAATAAAGATTGGAAAAAGGAAACTCTCTCAAAGAGTGGATATACAACTTGAAGAACTAATGAAATAGAAAGATTTTGACAATGAAGAGCTTAAAATATGATTTTGATGATTCAAAAATTAAATCAAGTGTCCAAGTGTTTCTAGAGATGTAAATGCTTTAATTTTCACTTATTTATAGAGCCCAAGTGATAAAATAGTTGTTGGTAATATTTAGAAATGTTTTCTTATGAAAACTAGTCATTTATAGTCATTGGGAGCGCATTTTGATGTGTGGTAATCAATTACAACATATGATAACCAATTACCAACTTCAAAAAAAGTTTTTGGGCTTTTGGTAGTAGATTACCAAGCATGGTAATCAATTACCATGCTTCTGTTTTGTTAAAAATGTGTTTTGGGAAACCTGTAATAGATTACAATGACCCCATAATCGATTATAGCATTTTGATGCTTGAAAAGTGACTTTAAACACTTAAAATATCTTCATTTCTCATCCATTTTAAGAAAATGATTACTCATTGGAAAGATCTTCGAGTCTATTTTAATATGAAGTAAGTTTCAAAACACAACGCAAAGTATTTTAAAAGTTATGATCAAAAGACTAACCAAATATCAGTTCTTTAAAACTCAAATTTGACTATTTTTCATAGTTTTGAACTACCACCATGACTAGCTTTCCAAAACATGTTTGTTGGACATTTTAGCATGTAAGAACCATTTGTAAAGATTTAAAAACATATTTGAGTTTTTTTCTTGTAAAATCTCTATCTTTACATAGGAGAAAACTTAAAAAGAATATATATTAATTATAGTCCTTATGCTTTTTGATGTAATCCAAACTTTCAAAAAATTTCTTTGCTTCAAATCTTGCAAATGCTTGGAATATCTTATCATGCTTATTTTTCTTGAGTTGAGCATAATTGTGATCTTTTACTTTCTTGTTGTAATACTCACTCTTGGTACTTGAATTATCTTATAAAGTATTGTTCACTTAAAACAAATATAGTCCAAATTCATAATTTAATATCTTCATATACATGATTCATAATTATATAACTCTAATTAGTCTAACATACATATAAGACATTTATCAATTACTAATAGATATGCTTTATATAGGATGCAACAAAGAACACTTTGCATATTTTTATTTAAATAAAGTCAAATTCAATATTAATTTAATACAACTCATATAACATATTATTGAATATATTCTATAAAAGATGATATAAAGAATATGCATGATTTTATTTGAAATATAATAAGATGGAGTACATGAACATGCATAATCCAATATAATCCACTAAGCACATCTATGTAACATAATCATCATTCTTTTTATCTTGTACTTGTCATCATCATAACTTAATATATTAAACTATTAAAACAAACTTATTTTCACACCTTCCTATAAAAGCTTTTAATTAATAATAATAAAAATAAATTATTATTATTATTATTATTATTATTATTATTATTATTATTATTATTATTATCTATAACTTTTCTTATTTAAAATTAATTTTTTGTGATTTAATTTTTACTATTTATATAATATGAATAAGTAATACACACACATGAACTATTCACAAACTTTTAATATTAAATCTATAAAATTTGAACTTGACTTATTTATATAATCGAATCAAAATTTAAATTTAAATTTATTTATTTAGTTAAACAAATAAGATAAATTAAATATTTAATGAATCAAACTCGAATAATCACAAATAACTCAATTACTTACATAAGGCAATAATTGAATACCATTTGACATAAATAAATTATATATCGGTCAAACCGATTGATTCAATCGTGACCGACTTGAACCCCCTCATTAACTATCGAACCAGTTTAAAACTTGTTGTTGGTTAGACCCACTAACGGTCTAAACCGGTTCAATTTATTACTTTTTAACCAAAACAATCCAACAAGTGCATGAAAAAGGAATTCGAACCTAGGAACATGCGGCAGGAGGGCACCGCCACTTATGACTATTGTCTGCATTATAATATTTATACGATATATATTAGTTAATAACTTCAAACATACAACATGGCATAAAATCTAATTGAATTAAAGTTTGACTATGGAATTGCTTAATGGTAATAAAGGAAATAAAATTGTTAATTAGTATTTACGAAGGATATTAAAGACAATATGAAGGTATTTCAATAGTGAATAGTCCAACGTTTTCCATAAATTTGTATAATTTTCAATTAATGGTATTAATTTTCACATTAACTTTTTTGTATAAGTTTCCCAAAACGCATAAGTAGCATACTTATATAGCAGTGAGAAATTAAATCGAATTAAAAATATAAAAATAAATAAAATTTAAGTAAATTTTTTAAGTATTTATAATGTTATTTTTTAATAAAATATAATACATATTTTATTTTTTAATAAAAATATAACATATATTTTAAATTTTAACTATTTAATTATTATTTTTTGAATTTTTATTAATAAATTATAAAAAAAATACATATATCATATTTTTATTAAAAAATAACATCACAATAACTTAAGAAGTTCCTATAAAAGCATAGTAATGATAGTGGGTTTGTTCTCATTAAATGAGTGGTCAGGACTTTACGATTCCATTATGTCCCCATTACATACCCATTCAATGGTCCTATTACTGTTGTTCATCTTGTTCATATATTGCAGTGAAGTATTTATTTAATGGATTTATGCTTGTATTATTTTTCCTTGTTACATGCTAAATCACTGCTTTGTTTAATTTCGTTTCAGTGCCTTAATATAAATGTTTGTGATCGTATTAAGAGAAATAGTTAATATTATACATATAAAGGATTAAAACATAAACATTCGGGATACATGCAATTCGTAATAAACATAGTTCCCACCCCTGAACATAGTGGCCTTTATCTCTCTGTGAGACACGTTAATAAGCTCAAAAACTATTGCATCTCCATCAATCACAAACAAGGTCTGGGCCATTTCTGGCCACCCAGTTCTGAAGAAACATGTTGAAGGTTTTCCTTCAACGTACATAAACTTAATTTCCTATGTATGTTTCCCATCAGTTGGCTTTCAGGTGTCCTGGTCTGACATCATTAACTTCCTAGAAAATTGTTGAGGAATTGACTGCAAAATCATAGAAAATATTTATTATTTGACTTATAGTGTTGAGTGGATACAAAATAATGACACCTGAACTTTTGGCCTTACCAGATCACCACTGATGGTGTCATTAGTCATGACCGACACGAATGAATAATACTTTAGTGCATCAAGGTTGGCTTTAGCGATTGCTAAATGAAATAATGAATAAAAGTTAAAAACGTAATTGCAATTTAATACATTACAAAATAATAAAAATTAAATCAATCCATTGTTGATCATGTCCAAAATATCCGACGATTTGGATGATTCGGGTGAATTAGCAGAATTGCTGCATTATTCTTAATGTCTGGCCGAGTCACCCTCCATGGTGAATGCAAATATAAGGTCGCATCTAAAACGAAGACAAATGTTAATGCTGCTCTCCTCTTATAGTGGGTAGTGTAATTAGAATATAATTTTAAAAAAATGAGGTTTTATAATTTTATGAATATAAATAATATAAATTCTATCTTGTATGATACACTGACACATTTCGGGGGATCATAAAGTGGACGATGCTGGTGATGTTTACAACCTTTTTGGTGTTATTTAGAAAGAATGGTTTTGTGACATAAATTTTTTTAATTAGTCAATTCGATCGAAGTGGTAAATGGAATGTGCTCATCAAATATTAATTTTACCTGGCTTCTATTTCTCATTAAAAATGGGAATATAGCATTTTAACAAAAAAAATAATACAAATAAAAACAATCTCGCATAAATAAATCAGTAATATAGTTTATTAAAAAATAATACAATTAAAACATTAAGCAATTATCAATGTAAATTAAATAATATTAGTGTTGAAATGACATATTTCTATATTTTATATTTTAAAATTTAATAATAAAATTATTGAGTATTGACAAGGTGTCCAATAGGGTTGCAATGGAAATCGAGCTCTGTGCATTTGATGTCATAAAGTACTATGATAAGGCGTGCTTCTGCATGCAATGGTACAAAATAGGGGCGGTAGCCACATATCCTGCACTGAGTACACATTATCGAATGAGAAATGATAATCGTACATCATTTAGTTTACATTATATATACACTTTATTTGTTTAAAAAGTAAGAAATAAATGGAGTATTTTTTAGAATGTGTATTTTTATGATACGATTACTTAAAACAGAAGTTGTTTAAGAATTATGTAAGTGACTCACCTGGTGGTAAGCATCATCCAATGAAGTATAATAATCTTACAAAATTAGGTAACACTCAACATTCTCGAAAATCATAAATAATCAAGTAAGACACAAACCAGTTACATAACACATTCATTAAGAAGTGCTAACTATTTCATCATTGGTGTGGTCATTATACAAATTCTTATCATCCAGCCCTGGTGCCAAACGTCCTACACCTGAATCCGTCAAGTTTGGAAGTTTTGAAGCATACGGACAGTGCACGCAATTGTGCCCTTCTTTACACCTGCAATTGGAACATCAAATTGCATGCTTGCTTATTGTGGAGGAAGAGCTACCTCTACAATCCTTGCTTCTAACTACTGCTGGATTCCTGCCAAATTTTCCATGGTTTGTTGACCTTCATTTATAGAACAGAGATGATGCTTCATTTCAAGTTGTGAAGTCTCATTTGCCAACTGGGCCCTAATGTCATAAAAATCTTCATTCGTCTTACATGCTAAGTTGCACAAATGACGGCAACTAAGAAGAAGCACACCATAGCGACTCATTGTTAATGTAGTATCAGCTCTGAATGGATGATGGGGAACTTTGCCTTCCACTCGTTACTTTGATGTCTTTGTCCACCTATCTAAAACAAGACATCTTAGCAACTCGTCCATGTCTATAAATGTTATCACAGCAATCATATGAACACACGGAATCCCAAAAAGATTTCGTGCGTTGACAACAACACATTTCTAGTTCCCGTGGGTAGTATGAAACATTGCATGTCAAATTTGGCTAACGGTACTTTCCCACAACACAAGTGAAGTAGCCTATGCTCCCCATCCAATTTGTGGCTCCAATACTTTATAGGATCAATATTTCGTAATTCATGAAGGTACTTTATTGCACCTTTGGCATCAAAATCTTCCGATTTCTTTTTCTTCTTAATCTGATTGTGCAAGTCTTTCTTGCAAAAATCAACCATATGAAAACCACCTGACTAGCTTGCAAAGGATTCATAAATTTTAGGAGTATTGATACCACATTTTCCCATGCTATTGAATCGGGCTATATCAGCATCCGACATCCTCTGACGTGACTATAGCAGCCCAATATATTTCTCACCAACTAATTGGTGATTATGATCATCCTATCACCCTGTATTGACATCAACGCGGACCCACAATTCAGCCTCACACCCATACCTAGTAAAAACTATAGGCTCCTTCTGACGATTGGGTATGTTAAAGTATTTTGCCTCTTGAAACCCCTACCTAGAACAAATAAATCTTTGCCGCATTGTCTCCTTCTTGCTATTTCGATCAATCTTACTTTCCCTTACACTAAAACCGTTCATCTTCCCATAATTATTATAAAATTCATATATAGTACCAGAGTATTAGCAAACTCCAATTGCTTCACCTCGTTAGGGGTTATTGTGCGGAAGTTAGGATCGCCAAAATCATATATACCCATGTCCTCACCATCAGAACCCATCTCTTCGCCATCATCTAATGATATCTCATCAAGACCCTACAAAATATACAATTGCATTACACATATTAAAAACCAATTGCAAAAAAAAAAAAAACAATGTGAAATGGACTTGAAGGATGGGGTATATGTGCTCCGAGAAGCAGCTCATGGCAAGTCTATGGTAGCATCACATGAAAAGGACTCCTTCCTATGGCACGCAAAAATGGGTCATCTCTCACAGAAAACATTGTCCTTGTTGTCTAATCTACTTTATCTTAGAGTTGTTGAAAATAAAATGACATATTGTGATGTTTGTCATAGATCCAAATAATGTAGAGGATCTTTCTCTTTTGCTTTAATTCCTTGTGATTTGTGGGGAAAGTATCACACATCTACACATAATGGTTCACATTTTTTCTTGACAATAGTTGATGATAATACAAGAGCTTTGTGGATTTATTTAATGAAAGATAAAATTGAAACTTATCAACAACTCATTAACTTCTGCACAATGGTGCAAACACAGTTTCAATCTCAAGTGAAAAGAATTCGTAGTGATAATAGGACAGAATTTACCAACTTAGCTGTCCAAAAAATTTTCCAGCAACAAGGAATCATACATGAGACTTCTTGTATTGCCACTCCTCAACAAAATGGCACAGTGGAGCACAAGCATAGGCATGTCCTTGATGTAGCTTGAGCACTCACGTTTCAAGGGAACTTGCCCATCAAATTCTAAGGAGAATGTGTGTTAACCGCATATCACATAGCCAATGGAGATGTCACTCCTTATGAGATGCTCTTCAGTCAAAAACCCTCCTATGATCACATGAAGACTTTTGGGTGCTTGTGCTATGTCCAGACACATCATAAGAAAAGAGATAAGTTTGATGAGAGGGCTGTCAAATGCATATTCATTGGTTATCCACATGGCCAAAAGGGACGTAGAGTTTATGACTTGCGGACAAATGAGATTTTTGTTTCAAGAGATGTAATTTTTTATAAGCATGTTTTTCCCTATATGGATATAGATGCTGCACCAAATACTTTTTCAAACAAATACTACATATGGATATGGATACTCCACCAAATACTCTTTCAAGCATGCCAATGTTTCTTGAAGTAGGAATGCCTCCACAAGCAATGGACATAGGCCTGCACACTTACACAAAGGAGTCACATGTGCCCATGACACCACCCTCACCAAATCAATCTGAGGAAGCATAACAGGAAAGAGAAAACTCATCTTTATCAGTATTAGATAACACATATCAGTTTGTAGAAGAAAGCGAAAAACCTAATATTACTGTCATCCTACCAAGTACAAGGTACCCTCCCAAATATTTGCAAGACTACCACTGTCATTCAGTTGCCAAAACCCCATCCCAAGCACCCCTTCCATTGGTTTCTTCTGGTAAATAATATCCACTCTTTCATTTCCTTGGTTATAAACACTTTTTCACTAAGCATATGGCTTTGCTTGCGGCCATCACTAAGCATGATGAGCCACAAAATTATGCACATGGTGTGAAACACCTTCAATAGAGGGATGTAATGGCACAAGAGATGAAAACACTAGATGAAAACAATACTGGGACATTGGAAAACTTGCCCCAAGGAAAGAAACTCATTGGATGCAAGTGGGTGTACAAAGTGAAGTACAAGGCTGATGGTCAAGTTTAGAAATTCAAAGTAAAATTAGTAGCAAAGGGTTATACACAGGTTGAGGGGGAGGACTTCACTGAGACTTTTGCACCAGTGGGCAAAATGGTCACCGTTCGTTGCCTTTTGTTAGTTGCAGTAACCAAGGGATATGAACTTCATCAAATGGATGTTAGCAATGCATTTCTTCATGGTGATTTAAATGAAGAGGTATATGTGGAGGTGCCATTGGGATATGACAAAGCTAAGTCTAACCAAGTGTGTCGTTTAAGGAAATCTTTGTATGGCTTGATGTAACATCTCAATATTTACTATCCAGATATATCGTCATATAAAAGAATAATCAATATTAACCATGCTACTTCTAACATATAACAATAAACTAAATCCATATCATTCATACACAATGAATAAATATGGAGAGCCACGGTAACAAAAGTTATATATATATATCACAAATTTTTAAAAGGGCATCTTGTTATACATAACTCAAAACAACTAAGCAAATATACTATATATATATATATATATATATATATATATATATATATATATATATATATATATATAAGCTTAGTCCAAAACAGCATCTATACTATGCTAGTCCCCATACATCTTCTTCTTCCCTTTCGCAGAACTTGTACCTCGATTTATATGGCAACACAATCAGGGTGAGAAAAAACATATCTCAGTAGAAGTATTCTAATACCAGCACTTTATACAACCATATAGATTATTCAACCATAAAGTTAACACTTCAATCACAGAAGTACATAATTGCCCATACAATTGCAATGTCATGTTATTATGCTACGGTGACAATCGCCCATACAATTGTCATGCTATGTTTAATTATGTCTAATGTATATGTCTATGCAAGTCCTAAGAATGAATACAGTTTCAAGATGTCATGAGCCCTCAGACATATTGAGGATATTACCCACCTCAACTGCTCTAGGATATGTTATGATATGTCATGATTTATCAGGCATAATGAGGATATAACTCACCAACACTACATATCAAAACAAATAGAGGATATTACTCATCTCCATTAACCAACAAACATGATGAGGAATTACTTACCTCACTGTTCAATCAAAATAAAGAGGATATTACCCACCTCCTTACTCAACAACATAATAAGGATATTACTCACCTTATTACACACAACATTGAGAGGATATTACTCACCTCAATATGATTCAATCAACATAAAGAGGATATTACACACCTCAGTATGTTTCACAAATATCTCATGCAAAATAATCATTAATTACCTATAATAATTAGTATCACAATTAATTTATATGCATCTCAAACTCATTTCACACACACTTCATCAAATACTCCTAAAAGAGTTTCACTACTCATTAAGAAACATAAAAGGAAGCATCACACAAGTGAACCCTTCATTTTCCTTAAATAAAGGCTCTTTTCTATTCTGTCCAGCGAAGGGCACTCAGGCGCTCCACGTCTGTGCGCTCAAGCGCGCAACGCACAACAAAAACTCTGCCTGGGCACTAGGCGCTTGAACGCCCAACCCTTTAGCGCCTAAGCGCTCACACACAGAATCAGTTTCTGCAGAATTTTATAGAAATGATCATTATTTTGTTGGGAACAAGCGATCCTCTAATCACTCAAACTCACTTCTAAGTGATTTCTAACCTCAAACAATGTTCATCTACACATAGCAACTCTTATATCACTTCAATTCCATTCAATTCAACCACTTTGTGAATCAAAATCTAACATTAACCTAAACCCCCAAAACTAACCTAAATGGGAATTAAGGCTTCCAAGTAATGAAAAATTCACCCTAACACATCCACAAATCAATTTCTAACTCAACCAATCTATCCACATCAAGATTCAACTCAAGAATCACAAAATCACTCCCAAACCTCCATTTCTTCATCAAGTCCCTCAAGAACCAAAAATGAAAGAAATGAATACAAACTATTCAAACTAAGTTTCCCCCTACCTCAATGGCTAGAAATGAAGTCTGTAAGCAACTCATCTCCACCACTAAACTCTTCTTCTTTTTTGCTTGAAGATGGATCTCCCAAAGCTTCTTTGTTGGATCTCCTTTAGTGTCTCCTTGTTGCAGCCATGAGAGAAAAGTGAGAAATAAGAGAAAAGTCTCATTTTGGTCATTTATAAAGGCTAAGGCAGCTTCTAACAACCATGTGGTCACTTGGTCACTTAAATGACTACATTGTTTTACTCCGATCTGTTAAGAACACTTGGATTTCACCAAATCAAGTTTCCTAACTTCCAACAAGCTTAAAATAAATCTTAAGATTCATCAAAAATCTTGTTTCACTATTTCCACAATTTTTCATATATGCTGGGGGTCAATCCGGTACTAAAACACACAACCAGTATACTTAAAAATGTTAAACTAACTCCAATTAACCTCAAACTTTAACCACATCTACTTCCATACATTTGTGACCTAGAAACAAGTTCTTCACACATATTTCCATTAACTAAGCAGTTTAAGTCAAAACCATGGCTAAAAACAGCTATATTTCACACAATGTGTTATAACAAAGTGATTAAACGTGCTCGAACGGTCACAAAAATTTATAGGTAAGACAAACTAGTGTTAGGCTACCTCCATAACCATTACAAGTTTATCATGATTAACTAGGGTGTTACATTCTCCCATCTTTTTTAGAATTTTGCCCCTAAAATTTGGTTTACCTTATGTAAAAAGTCTTAACAACTGACATACAACCACAGATACAACCAAATTTTAAGAATACAAAGTTACTAAACATGTACAACCATGTACTCACCTTTTCCTGAACCCGAAGACTGTATTGTCTCCTCGTCTTGCAGAATGTAGACTCTTTCCCGAGCGGTAGGTCTAGCATCCGTCCTGTCTTCTTGCTTCTAAGGACAATTCTTGGCATAATGTCCCAACTTACCACACTGAAAAACATTTGATCTGGTCAACTGTACAGACTTTATCCCCGTGGTACCTATCACACTTGTTACACTTCTTTTGTCGGTCGTCTGTCTGAACATACTGACCTTTCTCTTGTGGGTGACTGGATTTAGGACTTCCTTTCTCATATCCACCATCCACCTTCTTCTTCTTCTGAAGGTTTTACAAATTTTGCTCTTCCTGAAGTTGGAGATTATCAGACTCCACAATTCTGCACTTGTTCACCAAGGATGGAAAATCCCTGATTTCTAAAGGTCTCATAACCCTTTATACATTCCCTCTCAGTCCGGACTCAAACCTGACACACTTCTAGTTTTCATTTGGATTATGCCTAAACTGAGAAGAAAACTTGGACAACTCATGAAATTTTGCCTCATACTGCCCAATTGTCATATCACCTTCATGCAGAATAAGAAATTCCATTTCTTTATCATTTTGCAAGCTTTTTGGAAAGTATTTCTCCAAAAAGATATCCTTGAACACTCCCCATATGATCAAAGTCCCTGTTGTCCCTAGTAGTCTCCTGGTACTTCGTCATCACAGCTTCACTTCCCCTCCCAACATAAAGGAAGCAAAGGAAACTCTTTGCATATCTGAGCAAACCATGACCTCATAGATCTTCTCTAACTCGGTCTATCACTCTTCCATTTTTATCGAATCGTAGTTGCCTCTGAACATCGAAGGATTCATCTTTTTGAATTATGAAATGTCGAGAAAATTTTGATTTCTCTCGACTGGTACCTCTGGTGCTGGTGGTGGTTCTAGTTGCTGAGGTACCAACTCTCTAATACTCTAGTAGTCGCCGCTGCTTGCTCTATTTACTGCCTTATGACATTAGCCATTGCCATTATAGCTACAGTCATCTCTATGCCTTCATTACCAGAGTCCCTATTCCAACTCCCACGTGGTCGCCCTCGTGTTGCCAGTCGTCCTCGTGCTGCCATAGTTTCCTGTAAACACAGAACAATTCATATTATAGTTAATCCCAATATCATGTAACCGTGTTGTAACACCCCATTTTTGGGAGGAGGATGTCACACCAAACGTGCAAAATTCAAAAGAAAACTATTATTAAGACCCGATTTATTTTATTTATAGGTATTAGCCTACTTATCAATGGAGTATCCTAACTTAGCCATTTTCTTTTAATTATATTATATATTATATATATATATATATATATATATATATATATATATATATATATATATATATTAGTAAGCAAAAAAAAAAACATAAACTTGCGAGAACACAAAGATAAAGATCAAACTATACATTTATACAAAAGATACATACCACATATATGTTTAGTTACATAACATAAGTCATTAAATACATCAACAGTTCGCAAAAGAAAGCAGAAGCTTTATATGCCCCAGAAAAAGATTGTACAAACAGCCACTAAGGCTACAAAAAGTATCATGCCCCCAACAAACTACTGAGAAGAAACCTCAGAGGGGTCCTCCTCAGGTTTCTCCATAGGATCTTCCTCAGAAGAGGAAATCCTCACAAGAGCAACAGATTCACGAGCAGGGGCTCGTGCAGAAGACAAGAACGAATTCTCGTGTAGGGTATACCCACGGTCGCCCCACACCTCATGCATCGGCATGTAGAACTCTAGCCATACAGAAACGTCAAGAGAGAAGACAGGTGGATCATAGCGACCTTAAGCCAAAGATACATTCACTTCTCCCACGTAAACGAAGCGCTCGGTGATCAAGTTGACGTGCCAACAGTCAATGCCTCTGTGGAACCTCAGTCTGGCATACCCTAGAAAGCCTCGCCAGGATGCCATAGCCAAACAGAAGACTAACTCGTCCCAAAACCAGGAAACTTAGGCTCTTCTTCACCTCGATCTTTTAAAAAGCATAAATATAAATAGAATATTAGAATACAAAAAAGAGGTGAGATATTTAACATCAATACCAATTATGGCAGTAAAGAATCAGAAACGGCGCAGGACGCCTCACAGCATGGCAAACATAATAAGCAGCATCAAGATACAGATATAAATAATTTAATAATACAGATAGCCATTGCATCCTTAAAATAAATGGTTTCATACATCATATATATTTATGCCAAATAAATATGTTGACAGACTATGCACATAAATAAGGTACTAAAATCCTACTCCATGGTACTAGACACAACATCGGAGAGAATGATCAAAGAGACATGTATGTAACTCGGCTGCTGTGGCCAACAGTGCTATAATTTATCAATTTATCAACGTGCACATCAAGGCATTGTACAAGACATTCTACACTAGATCGTGATATAGGACAGTGTCTCGGTCCAGATCGTCAATGCATTTGCATAGGTCTGTCCCACGGCACAGAGGAGCTATCAATTGTCCATTATGAGATACTCGCACCCCGGCGCCCCAAGGTCAACAAGTGACCTACATTAGTCTATTCACACTCGCACGTAGGTGTGATTCATCTCCTAGGCACATAACATTTCAACAGAGTCCAACAGACTTTCATAATGCATGATAACTCGATGCTCAGATATATAGAATTTCAATAATAGTATGACTTATCCATAATTTTACGCCATATTAGGCTCAATCAATTATCAACAATCCTTGGTCCCACTTATGGATTCACAACAAGTCATTATCTAGTTCTCAAGAAGGAAAACATATTTTTCCTATCAAGCCTCTCTAGGGGAAATTCTCTAGTATTTTTCATTCAAACCTTATTACTCTTAATTAAATAAGTCATTTCCTTTGTTTTAGATCAAACTTACTTAAATAAATCATTTTTAAGTTCCTCACAACCTCACCCATACTCATGTTCTTTCTTTGTTCAAAAATCACTCTAGGCTATAGGATAAAGCTTTGTTCTTTATTCTTTCCACATTATGAATTCCTAATTAAGTGTCTACTCATTTAAGTAACTAAGTTTTTAACTTGATACAAAAGCTTCAGTTTGAGTGCCCAATGAGGCCGTGAGCCTCCAAGGAACTAAGAATCCAATAATTTTCCATCATCTCCCTAACACAGCCTTGTCCCCTAACACAGCCTGCCTAACACGGCCGTGTCCCCAAACACGGCATGGGCCGTGTACTCCTCTGTAAGGACAGAAAAGACCCAATCTGATCCACTCAATGACACGACCCGTGTCTCCAAACACAGCCTTCCTAACACGGCCGTGTCCCCAAACACGGCCTGGGCCGTGTACTCCTCTGACCTATAAAGTACATGGCATTGTGTTTTCCACAAAGAAACATGGTCTGGGCCATGTCAGATAACAAGGCTTGTGTATTCACACCAGAATGTATTTCCATTTAACATTCAAGCATTCAAGCATTCCAAATCCATCAAGTCACACAATAACAAATATTAGAGTCATACAACACAAGCAATCATAATATTACCAAGAATCACACAACAAAGTGAGTAATCCACACATAGATTCCTCACCATCAACACAAAAACATTACCCTCACCACCAAGATAGGTTGAAGAGAATGATCTCCCTCTTACCTCAAGAGACAGCAAAAGAAAGCAAGCTCTTTGCAAGATTTCGTCCACCACCAACAAGAAAACCTTAGGATGGTCAAACTCACACAATCAATAACCAAAGCTTGAAAAGAGGAGTCTTTGGTCATAAAGGTGACCAAGGATCACGAAAATGAAAAAAGAAAAGATGAAAGTCAAGAACTTTACCTCAAAGTTTCAAGCTTTAGGGCTTGGTAGAAAGTGTTGAAGATGGAGGAATTAAGAGATGATCACCAAAGAGAAAAGCTTTAGATGATGAGAGGAGTCAAGATTCTAGGTTGGCTTGAGCAAACAAGCTTGGGTGGCCACAAATAGTGTTGGAGCTGTGAGAGTGGAGGGAAAATGGAGAAGAAGAAAATGAGAGAGAAAAAAGAAAAAGTGAGAGAAAGAAAAAATGGAGTTTTGTTTGAAATGGAAAATGTGATTGGTGATTGGAAAAGATGACAACT
The DNA here is from genome assembly GCA_029884595.1 of Ormosia semicastrata. NCBI lineage: Eukaryota > Viridiplantae > Streptophyta > Magnoliopsida > Fabales > Fabaceae > Ormosia > Ormosia semicastrata. Next base: position 36,815,629 of record JAQQTO010000053.1, read on the forward strand.
TTTTGGTCATCTTTTCCCCCCAAAACTGTGGGGTCACAAAAGGGAAGAGAGAGGGAAGGTGAAGCTTCTTTGAGAAGCTTCACACACTTTTTGAGAAAGTGAAGGGTGATGTCATGGTGATAATGTCATCTTGGTGATGTCATTAAAGTGCTCTCTAGAAAAGATGTCTAACACTCTACTAGAGCTATTACCTAGTGGACAAAGGTTACAGTTAGCAAAAATAGTATTTATTATCTAACAGATAATAAAATGTATCGCAATTTTATTTATTAGATAAAATCTCAAAAAACAAAAACTTCGTGAACTGTGCCCGACCTCGAGTTTAGTAAGATCTTTCGTCGACGTTTTCACAGTCCAAAGTTTTTCGGCCTCGGGAAAAATATTTTATTTTCCTGATCTCGCTCAGCGTGCAAGCAAATTGATGAAAAATATTAAAATAATCAAATAATTTAAATAATTTTAAAAAAATTCTCAAAAATCACAAATATTATAAAACGAATATATATCATGAAATAAACAATTTTCAGGGTATTACAATTCTTTCCTTCTAAAAAGAAATTTCATCCTCGAAATTTTCATACCTTAGAATAAATGTGGATGTTGTTCCTTCATCTTATCCTCTAACTCCCACATCGCATCTCTGGTTATGTCATTCCAAATCACTTTCACCAATGGAATCTCCTTTTCTTTGAGTCGCTTCACTCTCCTATCCTCAATCCTTACGAGAAGTGTCTCATAGGTTAAATTCTCTTTTAATTGTACTGTATCTGGTACTATGACATGGTTTGGATCAGAAATGTATTTTCGCAATTGCGACACATGAAAGACATTATGAAGGTTAGAAAGAAAATGTGATAAAGCTATTTAGTAAGCTACTGGACCTATCCAACGAAGAATTTGATAAGGTCCAATGAATTTTGGAGTAAGTTTTCTAGATTTGAGAACTCGGCCGACCCCAGTCGTGGGTGTGACTTTCAAAAATACATACTCGCATTCTTCAAACTCAAGAGGCTTCCTTCTTTTATCTGCATAGTTTTTTGTCGACTCTAAGCCATCCGCATCTTTTCCTGAATCATCTTAACATTCTCTGTTGTTTGCTATACATGATCAGGTCCAATCGTAAGGTGCTCCCATCTTGGTACCAACACAAGGGTGTTCTGCACCGTTATCCGTATAGAGCCTCATAGGGTGCCATCCCAATGCTCGAGTGAAAACTATTATTGTAGGTGAACTCTATCAAAGGCAAAACTTCATCTCAACTTCCAATTTGTTCTAGAGTACAAGCTCTCAGTAGATCTTCCAGTGATTGGATCGTCCTTTTCTATTACCCATCAGTTTGGGGATGATAAGCAGAACTCAATCGAAGTTTTATTCCATTACTTCTTGAAGACTCTGCCAAAACCTCGATATGAACCTCGGATCTCTATCGGAGATAATACTGGAAGGCACATTATGAAGTCTAACAATCTCGCTAATATATAGTTGAGCTAACTTCTCTATCGAATACCTTATGTTGATCGGTAAGAAGTGAGCAGACTTCATAAGCCGATCCATAATTACCCATATCGAGTCGTAACCTTTTCGGGTCTTCGGTAATCTAACCACAAAATCCATCGTGATGCCATCCCATTTCCATTCGGGAATAGCTAGAGGTTGCAGTATTCTTGAAGGTCTCTGGTGTTCAATCTTGGCTTTCTGACAAACCAGACAAGACGACACGTACTTGGCAACGTCCCTCTTCATTCCGTGTCACCAGAATAATCGCTTCAGGTCTTGATACATTTTTGTCATTCTAGGGTGTATACTTAACTGGCTTGTATGGGCTTCATCAAGAACTAATTTCCTCAGCTCCAGATCACTAGGCACACAAACTCAGCCTTTGAACCTTAGAATATCATCATGTCCTTCCTGAATTATCGACACAATATCTCGCTTTATCAGCTCCCTCTCATTTTGTAGAAACTCGTCATCCTTCTGTTTCTGTTGGATTTCTTCCATCAATTCACTTGAGATGGTAACCAAATTCAAACAAATCTTTCCTGGTGTCAATTCCATGGATGTCCACATATTCTAAAATTGTTCTATTAATTCCTTTTCCTTGATCATCACACTCAGCATCTTTCTACTTAAAGCGTCTGCCACCACGTTTGCCTTTCTAGGATGATACTGGAGTTGAAAATCGTAGTCCTTCAAAAATTCTAGCAACCTTCTTTGCCTCATGTTCAGCTCCTTTCGGTCGAACAGGTACTTCAAACTCTTATGATCACTGTAGACGTTGAACGTGCCTCCGTACAGAAAATGCCTCCATATTTTCAAAGCAAACACCACCGCTGCTAACTCCAGGTCATGCGTAGGATAATTCTTTTCATGTACTCTCAGCTGTCTTGAAGCATAAGCCACCACTTTCCTATTCTACATGAGCACGCATCCTGATCCTTGATGTGAAGCATCACAATACACTTCAAATGGTTCATTGGGATCAGGTAGAACCAAAACTGGTGAAGTAGTCAGTTGTCTCTTCAATTCTTGAAAATTCTCTTCATAATCATTGGTTCATATAAAGGCTTAATTATTTCTCGTAAGTTGAGTGAGAGGTCCTGCTATCTTAGAAAATCCTTCAATGAATCTTCGATAACAACCATCTAATCCCACGAAGCTACGAATCTCTGTCACAGTCTTCGGCCTTTCCCACTGCAGAACTGCTTCAACTTTCGACGGATCCACTGCAATTCCATCCTTTGAGATCACATGACCTAAAAACTTAACCTCTTCTAGCCAGAATTCACACTTAGACAACTTGGCATATAACTTCTTCTCCTTTAGAACCTGGAGAACTTTACTGAGGTGTTCAGCATGTTCCTCCTAATTTTGAGAATAGGTCATAATATCATAGATGAAGACGACGACGAATCTGTCTAGGTAAAGGCGAAAATCCTGTTCATGTAATCCATGAATATGGCAAGTGCATTCGTCACTCCAAACGGCATCAGAAGATACTTATAATGTCTGTAACGTGTACGAAAAGCCATTTTATGAATATCCTCTACCTTCACTCAGATCTAATAATAGCCCGAACGCAGATCAATCTTAGAGAAAATAGAAGCTCCTTTCAGCTGATCCATCAAATCGTCTATCCTTATAAGTGGATACTTGTTCTTGATCGTGACCTTGTTCAGTTGACGATAATCTACACATAAGCACGAAGTTCCATCCTTTTTCTTGACCAACAACACTAGCGCTCCCTAGGGTGACACACGAGGCCTGACGAACTGCTTTTCCAGGAGCTGCACCAACTGCTTCTTGAGCTCAACTAATTCTGATGGCGACATCCTGTAGGATGCTATGGATACAGGACCAAATCCAGGCACAAGATCGATAGTAACCTCTATCTCCCGCTCAGGTAGTAAACCATGTATCTCATCAGGAAAGATTTCAAGAAACTCATTGACTACCGAAATAGTCTTCACATCCATCTCGCTCTCAACTTTTAAGGAAGACAATAGCATGTATCCCTGAGCTCCTTCTTTCAAGAAAGCTTGAGCTTGGTTGGCCGTCAAAAATCTAGAAACTTTAGTCATAGGAAAAACTATGGTTTTACTAGAACAGTCTAACAGGATATGGTTAAAAGACAACCAATCCATTCCTAAAATTATATCTATTTGAGAAAGAGGTAAACAGATCACATCAACAGAAAAGATTCGACCTTCAATAGATAAAGGACAGGTCAAACAAACATGAATGGTAACAACAGGTTCAGCAGTAAGGGTAGAAACACTCAAATCAAAATGTAAGGAAGACATAGGTAAACATAATCGATGCACATAGTCATAAGCAATAAAAGAATGGGTCGTTCCCGAATTATACAGTACAGATAAAAGATTACCACCAATGGTACTTTCTCCCCTTATCAGATCTTCAGATTGAGAAGCTTATGCTCCACTCATCGTGTAAACTCTGCCTCCTACCTGAGGTCTTGTAACTCGTGCATTATTAACAGAAAGCTTCGCCTTGGGTTGGTTGCAATCTTGGGAGAGATGTCCAGGTTTTCCACATCTGAAGTAGATAATCCTTTTGATTGTACAGTCCCTTGTCGGGTGGTCCTTTCCACATTTCATACACTTTGGTGAAGACACCAGAGTCTGACTAAATCTAGTGCCACCAGAATTTCCACTAGAGCCTCCACCAAGTGATTGTTGTTGACTTCTCAGTGGTCGGGAATAGGGCTTCCTCTTAAATCGATTGTTGTTGTTTCCTCCCCTTTGGAACCTAGATGGTCCAAAGTTATGATTCTTTGTCTCCCGAGATGGTTCTAATGCCTCAAGTCTACATCACATGTCCATCAAAGCTGAGAACTGATTCATTCTCATTGGCAGTACTCCTTTTTCAATTCAACCCTTAGACCTTCTTCAAACTTACGACATTTTCACACCTCATCAGGATGGATTTGAAGATACTGTGAGAACTTTGATAAGCTCTCAAACTTTGCAGCATACTCGTTGATAGTCATCCCTCCTTGTCGTAACCCAAGGAATTCCATTTCTTTGGCGTGCCTTACACTATCCGAAAAATACTTTTCCAGAAATGCATTAAAGAATACTTCCCATGTAATTTCCCTTCCTTCCACTTGTAGCAATATCTGAGTCCCTTTCCACCAGTTTTCACCATGTCCTACTAGCATAAATGTGGCATAAGTTACCTTGCGATCGTCTACACATCGCATTCCTTCAAAAATTTTCTCCAGCTCTTGAATCCATAAACTTGCCATTTTTGGATCAAACTCACCTCTAAACTATGGAGGATTGTTTCGACGGAATTCAAACAAATTCTGGGCATCAACATTCGCTTCTTGGTGTTGTGATGCTCATCAATTTTGTTGCACAATAACTTCTGTCATCCTCTGCATAGCTTCGGCAGCTGCAGTCATGGCCTCGCTATCGTGTTCCACGTTAACGCGTTCTCCTCTGCCTCGTGCCATTACTTTTCTCCAGAGTCCACTAATCAAAACACAAGGAAAGTTTAGATGTAACCTTTTAGAAATCAAACAATACATCTCTGTGTTTGGTTTCAGAGAAACACACTGCACAAACAAAACAAACCTAACCATAAAACCCAAAAGAAAACTCAAACCGGAGCTCTGATACCAAACTAGTATAACGCCCCATTTTTCAAGAGGAGGATGTCACACCAAACATGCAAAATTCAAAAGAAAACAATTATTAAGACTCGGTTTATTTTATCTATAGGTATTAGCCTGCTTATCAATGGAGTATCCTAACTTAGCCATTTTCTTTTAATTATATATATATATATATATATATATATATATATTATTCTTTTTTTTGTAAGCAAAAAAAAAAACATAAACTTAGCAGAACACAGCATAAAGATCAAACTATACATTTATACAAAAGATACATACCACATATAAGTTTAGTTACATAACATAAGTCATTAAATACATCAACAGTTCACAAAAGAAAGCAGAAGCTTTACATGCCCCAAAAAAAGATTATACAGACAGCCACCAAGGCTACAAAAAGTATTATGCCCCTAACAAACTACTGAGAAGGAACCTCAGAGAGGTCCTCCTCAGGTTCCTCCATAGGATCTTCCTTAGAAGAGGAAATCCTCACAAGAGCAACAGATTCACGAGCAGGGGCTCGTGCAGAAGACAGGAACAAATCCTCGTGTGAGGTATACCCATGATTGCCCTACACCTCACGCATCGGTATGTAGAACTCCAGCCATACAGAAACGTCAAGAGAGAAGATAGGTGGATCATAGCGACCTCAAGCCAAAGATACAGTCACTTCTCCCGCGTAGACGAAGCGCTCAGTGATCGAGTTGACGTGCCAACAGTCAATGCCTCCGTGGACCTCAGTCTGGCATACCCTGGAAAGCCTCGCCAGGATGCCATAGCCAAATAGAAGACTAACTCGTCCCAAAACCAGGAAATTCAGGCTCTTCTTCACCTCGGTCTTTTAAGAAGAATAAAAATAAACAGAATAGCAGAATACAAAAAAGAGGTGAGATATTCAACATCAATACCAATTATGGCAGTAAAGAATCAAAAACAGCACAGGACGCCTCACAGCATGGCAAACGTAATAAGCAACATCAAGATACAGATAGAAACAATTTGATAATATAGATAGTCATTGCATCCTTAAAATAAACGGTTCCATACATCATATATATTTATGCTAGATAAATATGTTGACAGACTATGCACATGAACAAGGTACCAAAATCTTACTTCTTGAAGCTAGACACAACATCAAAGAGAATGATCAAGGAGATATGTCTGTAACTCGGCTGCCGTGACCAACAGTGCCATAATTTATCAATTTATCAACGTGCACAACAAGGTATTGTAGACATTCTACACCAGATCATGATATAGGACAGTGTCTCGGTCCGGATCGTCGGTGCGTTTGTATCAATCTGTCTCACGGTACAGAGAAGCTACCAACTGTCCATTATGAGATACCCACACACCGATGCCCCCAAGGTCAACAAGTAACCTACACTCGTATATTCGCACCCGCACGTAGGTGTGACTCATCTCCTAGGCACACAGCCTTTCAACAGAGTCCAATGGACTTTCATAATGCATGATAACTCGATGCTCAGATATACAAAATTTCAATAATAGTATGACTTGTCCATAATTTCACGCCACATTAGGCTCAATCAATTATCAATAATTCTTGGTCCCACTTATGGACCCACAACAAGCCATTATCCAGTTCTCAAGAAGGAAAACATACTTTTCCTATCAAGCCTCTCTAGGGGAAATTCTCTAGTATTTTTCATTCAACCTTTATTACTCTTAATTAAATAAGTCTTTTCCTTTGTTTTAGATCAAACTTACTTAAATAAATCATTTTTAAGTTCCTCACAACCTCACCCACACTTATGTTCTTTCTTTGTTCAAAAATCACTCTAGGCTATAGGATAAAGTTTTGTTCTTTATTCTTTCCATATTATGAATTCCTAATTAAGTGTCTACTCATTTAAGTAGTTAAGTTTTTAACTTGATACAAAAATTCACATTGAGTGCCCAATGAGGCCGTGAGCCTCCAAGGAACTAAGAATCTAACAATTTTCCATCATCTCCCTAACACGGCCGTGTCCCCAAACACGGGCTGCCTAACACGGCCGTGTCCCCAAACACGGCTTGGGCCATGTACTCCTCTGTGAGGATAGAAAAGACCCAATCCGATCCACTCAATGACATGGCCCGTGTCTCCAAACACGGCCTGCCTAACACAACCATGTCCCCAAACACGGCCTGGGCTGTGTACTCCTCTGACCTATGAAGTACATGGCATTGTGTTTTCCAAAAAGAAACACGGCCTGGGCCGTGTCAAACAACACGGCCTATGTATTCACACCAGAATGTGTTTCCATTTACACATTAAAGCATTTAAGCATTCCAAATCCATTAAGTCACACAATAACAAATATTAGAGTCATACAATACAACCAATCACAATATTACCAAGAATCACACAACAAAGTGAGCAATCCACATATGGATTCCTCACCATCAACACAAAAACGTGACCCTCACTACCAAGATAGGTTGAAGAGAATGATCTCCCTCTTACCTCAAGAGACAACAAAAGAAAGCAAACTCCTTGCAAGATTTCATCCACCACCAACAAGAAAAGCCTAAGATAGTCAAACTCACACAATCAACAACCAAAGCTTGAAAAGAGGAGTCCTTGGTCACAAAGGTGACCAAGGATCACGAAAATGAGAAGAGAAAAGATGAAAGTCAAGAACTTTATCTCAAAGTTTCAAGCTTTAGGGCTTAGTAGAAAGTGATGAAGATGGAGGAATCAAGAGATGATCACCAAAGAGAAAAGCTTCAAGATGATGAGAGGAGTCAAGATTCTAGGTTGGCTTGAGCAAACAAGCTTGGATGGCCACAAATGGTGTTGGAGCCGTGAGAGTTTTTAACCTCAAACAAGGTTAATCTACACATAGCAACTCTTATACCACTTTAATTTGATTCAATTCAACCACTTTGTGAATCAAAATCTAACATTAACCTAAACTCCCAAAACTGACCTCAATGTGAATTATGGCTTCCAAGTGATGAAAAATTCATCCTAACATATCTACAAATCAGTTTCTACCTCAACCAATCTATCCACATCAAGATTTAACTCAAGAATCACCAAATCACTCTCAAACCTCCATTTCTTCATCAAGTCCCTCAAGAACCAAAAATGAAATAAATGAATACAAGCTATTCAAACTAAGTTTCCCCTTACCTCAATGGTCAGAAATGAAGTCTGTAAGCAGCTCCTCTCCACCACTAAACTCTTCTTCATCTTTGTTTGAAGATGGATCTCCCAAAGCTCCTTTGTTGGATCTCCTTTGGCATCTCCCCGTTGCAGCCGTGAGAGAGAAGTGAGAAATGAGAGAAAAGTCTCATTTTGGTCATTTATAAAGGCTAAGGCAGCCTCTAACAGTCGTATGGTCACTTGGTCACTTAAGTGACTATACTGCTTTATTTCAATCTGTTAAGAACACTTCGATTTCACCAAATCAAGTTTCCTAACTTCTAACAAGTTTAAAATAAATCCTAAGATTTATCAAAAATTTTGTTTCACCATTTCCATAATTTCTGCTGGGGGTCAATTCAGTATTAAAATACACAACCAGTATGCTTAAAAATGTCAAACTAATTCTGATTAACCTCAAATTTTAACCACATCTACTTACACACATTTGATAAAAAAAATTTGGTACATATGTTATGTGCTTTAATATGATCTTGATATGTAATTAAAATAAAATATATGAATTTGACTCGCAAACAAATAAATCAAGTTTCCAAAATATGCTATTCAAATTATGTTATTTAATTAAATTTAAGTGGTGAAATTATCCTTAGGCTCTTCTATTTTTTATATGATTTTTTCTTATCTTTTCTTACTGATACATGACACTTTGTTTCTTGTTTGATTTCTCATATGACGCGTGTATCATTCTTCATTCCATCATAATTAGTTTAGGCTGTCCTTCTTTATATATTAGATAGATTATAATATATTTTTTCTTATTATCACCATTAACTAATGATATATTATCCTTCTTTATATCCCAAATTAAATCATAAAATAATCTTATTAAATTATATTTTCTTGATTAGTAGATTATTCTTCTAAAAAAATAAAAAAATGACAAAATTAAGATAAAATGACAAAATAAGGTAAAATAAAAAAATTACTAAGAATAACAAAATCATATATAAAAATAAAATTTAATTTTAATATATATATATTGTCAGTAAAAAAACATTTTATATTATAATTTAATGATATGTTGTTATATTATTTAATAAATTTGATATTTTTTATAAATTTTAATTTATTAAATAATATAATAATACATCATTAAATAATAATATAATTTTTTTTTACATTAATAATATATTAAAATTAAACTCATAAAAATAACATATAATCTTTTTCAACTTACCATTAATTAATGGGGCATTATCCTTAGCCTTTTTTTAATTTCTTATTTTTTCTTGTTTAGTTTCTCATATTATATGTGTCACTTTGTTTCTGTTTTTTTTTTTTTTTTTAGAAGTGGGTTATAGGGAGCCAAGTCCCATCAAGTTTGACAGTAAATTCAAAAATACAAAAAGGGGAACATCACAAAAGTACACAGGAATGACCATGCTTAGCGAAAGAATTCGCGCAATAATTACCCTCTCGAAGAGTGTAGCTAAATTAAACTTCCCAATCTCCAAAGTTAATCAAGAGAATAACATCCCTCAAAAGAGGAGCACAAGGATGAACCTAATTACAGCCAAAATGAATAAGATGCAGGGCACATTTATAGTCCATCTTAAGAATAACCTTATTTAGACCCGACCCATATCCTTTGCAAATCGTAACCGAAATCATGCACCGAGAGCCACTTTAAAGGTAATCTATAGCTGGATCATGACATTTTTAGTAATTAATGTATTATTAAAATAAATCAATAGTTGAGATTAAAAAATTAAATTTTTATAAATTTTAATTAATAATATTTAAATTTATATAAAAATTTAATCAAATTATTATTATTTTATATATAATTATATATACAAAAAATTTACATATTTTAATTAATAATTTTTATATATATTTAAATTTACATATAAATATTGTCAGATAAAACAAAAGAATCTATTCATAGACCCAAATAAATTGAGTTCATGATAGACTCCTCCCACTTTCCCGATCCAACAATACATCTACCACAAGATGATCAAATTATACCTCCACAAGAAGCAGATAGACATTGTTGCATGAGTGACCCATATGTATTTAGTTTCTACTAATCCGCTGGCAGGGCAGCTCACTGCATCTGATTGAAGGAGAATTCTAATATAGAGCTCTAGAAAAGAGGTCCATGGATGAATTATGATTTTTGAGCTATTAATTTATTGTTAAAATAAATCAATAATTTAGATTAAAAAATAAATTTTAACTAATAATACTCAAATTGTATAAAAATTTAATCAAATTATTTTTTTATACAAATAATTATATATATAAAAAATTTATAAATTTTAACGATAATTTTTTTATATATTCCAAATTTATATATAAATATTATCAAATTTTTTAAAAAAAAGTGTTTTATTAATACACTTAAACATATTGAATTCATGATAGAAGTCTCCTAATTGAAATAGTACGAGCAGAGTGATGGGTGTGTATATAGCTAGAGCACTAAAGCCTAACTACATGCTCAAACCCTAACTTTCACGTGCAAGAGGAACTTCTCATCACCTACAATTTGTTTCTTATTTGATTTTTTTTTTTTTTTTTGGGTTACATGTTTCTTATTTGATATTTTCATGTTGAAACATGTCACTTCATTTGCTTATTATTATCACCATTAATTAAACATCGAAGTTTTTCTTTATAAAATAACTTAGTCATAAGGATATTTTAGTAATTTAGAATTATCAAATTTAATAAAGAAAGATAAATATCACTGTACATTTTAATGATGAGAAAGAATTTAACTCTTCTCGTTAAATAAAAATAAAAAAGATAAAACAACAAATTTAATTATTTAACATGTAGGGGTTCATAACCAAGTTTTGCTTGCAAATTATCTAAATTTTTAATTTGCTCTGCCAGGGCTAACAGCAAAGCCCTATGCAGCCTTCTCCTCAAGGTGAGGTCACCATCTCCATTATGGAGCTCTTCTAGCATGTCTAGGCGTCCTCAACTCTCTCTGTCCTGTTAGTGAGTGATCCATCCAATCTTATCTGTTGTTTTTAGTCTCTCCTTTTCCATATGGCTAAGATCAAATCGCGTCCTGAGTCTCGTTCCTCTCGGTGCATGTCGTGCCTACGCTGGTCGTGGTTTGGATCGGGTTGCTATCAGCGTCCTTGTGCTTGGGCTTTCAGGTGCTCTCCATTGGTGATCATTTGGCTCACTGGTCCAACCATTCCTTCATCCATGTGGCTTTATTCTGATCCCCTTCATTAGCGTCTTCGTAGCTTGGGACCGAGTCTGTGATCGTGCTAGTCATCGGGTCTTGTGTGCTCCTGCTGCTGCTTGCTTAATTCCTTTTGGCCAATCTTTTTGTTGCTGTTGCGATCTGTAAACCCAGTTCATTCAGCCATTAATCTTGCCTAAAAGCCATAGCGTCATCATTGTCTCAACCCGTCATCATCGAAGATGAAGAGGACTCAGTGTGGTTGGAAGGTTTGGTGTCATCTAGCCATGAGGAGACTTCGAGGTGGGCAAATTGTTTTCATATCGCAATCAAGTCCATGGAACTCTAGTCACGGTGCTCACAGGTATCTGGAATAGTCCTAAAGGGTTTTAGTGTGAGAAGATCAAGCCTAAGATATACTGATTCTACTTTGATGAGGACGTCAATGCCTAGACCATCCTGAGGAGGCGACCATGGAAATATAAGGGTCAACTTCTGGTGATCAAACGATGGGAGTAGGATCATGATATTGCTTCCTATGGATTTAATCTTGTGCCTATTGGATTCAATGCTGGGCCTTACCAGGAGAGTGTAGAACTGCATAAGTGGGAAGGAAACTTTGGGAAAGATTGGGTACTGTTCAAGAAGCAGGCCTCTTCTCCATCAAGGATAAATATGGTTTCATTCCCTGAGCGCTAGTAATAATAGATGTTTAATCACTCTTTGATCCGCGGGATCAATCTTTCCACTCACAACTCTGGTAAGGTTTGGATTGAATTCTGTTACGAGAAACTGCCAATTTTTTGTTTTTATTGTGGAAGAATAAGCCACGATTGCTCTCACTTTATCAAAGATGAGATGGGGGCGTCACCAAGGAAAGTAGGTACAAGGCGTCCATGAAGGCGTTGTAGGTGGGACAATTGATTGAAAACCCAGTTCACAAAGTTTCACACCACTAGTCTATAGGAAAACATATCAAGAAAGACACACTTTAGATAAAATTAGAACACCAATTTAATAATTTATTTGTTGAAGATATAATTTGATGAATTGGGAATTTCTTCTGTGTTGCACGTATCCTTAAAACGATAAATTAAGTCTTCTTTTTTCTGATCACTCACTCTAAATTCTAAGTTTTTCAATAGGACAAATTTAGAAAACAATCTAAAGACGTGACGGCAAAGGGGACCAAACCACTCTATTTATTAACCCTAAACACCTCCAATTATGGGCCTAATGGTTAAGCTCACACTGTCTCCCACACACATCAATATTAAGTGTTTAAATCTCATTAATAATTTAATCATATTATTAATGGGCTTAAGTATCATATAATAGATCATAATATTAACTCGTTTTTTTTAACAAAATAAAATGTCACAATTGATTGCAGTCCACTAGAATTTATAAGAAAATTCTGACATAGTCCTCTACCTCTCCTTTGGCTGTAGACAAACCTGTCGGTGACTCAATGTCGATGGACAACATGTCACAACATCTTTCATCTCTTTCAGTTGCTGACAATGCAGTGGAAGTTCCTTCGTCACCAACTTTGGTTCCTCAACTGCCCGAACCCAAAGCCAACTCTGAATATTTGGGTGAACCTCATTCTGTAAAGAATCTCAGCTCATTGGCTGTCGAAGACATTATCTTATCAGTTGAAGGCAGCATAACCAAGGAGGTTCATCAATCAATGCTAGTGCCTCAAGAAACACCAACTATGTAAGAGCAGCAGGTGGTCTTTAGCATGGGAACAATTGCTCCTAGAACCAAGGTTAGTAAAGTTAAAAGGAAATTTAAGAAAATTGTTCACAAGAAGGTTAAGAACACATAAGACCCCTCCCTCGTTGTTGTTCCAATGCTACAGCTACCCTTCCCGGCTTACTGGAAGTTCCGGCAAAACCCTTTTTATTTTCTTGGAATGCTGGTTTCTTTTCATTTCACTATGAATAAAGTCATTTAGATATTCTTACCTGCATATAAATCCACTACGTTATATTTATATACAAGATAAAATGTTAGAAAGAGAGATTAAATAAGTCTTACTAAACTTATTTGTTACAAAAATTTATTATTTTTTTAATTTTTTATCTCATATATAAATATGACATAATGAATTTATATGCATACAAAAATATCTTTAATGTCGTCTTTGGTGAAAAAAGAAAAAAAAAGTTGAGGTTAACAACTAGTTTTTTTTTTTAAACTTTTTAACCATTTTTTAAAATTTCTTCATTTTATATTTTTTGATACACTGTCATTTTATAATTTGAACTAACACCAATAATATATTTTATAAGGTTAACTAATACCAGTAATATATTTTACAAAGTGGGGATTCACATCTTCAACTTAATTTTTTGTTAATTTTTTATTTTTAAGCAATTTTTTTATTTCTTCATTTTATAATGTATACTGTAATACTATTTTACCATGTCAGGATTCACAACTCGACTTGGTTTTTCTTTTTTTTAAACCAATTTTTTATAAATTTTATTTTATAATTTAAATTTTTAAGTAATTATTTGTTTTAGAAAATTAGCTTTTTTCTAACTTTTTAAACCCCAACTTAGTTTTTCTTAATTTTTTAATTTAATTTTTTAATTTTTTTTACTGATTTTATTTATAAAAATTTAATCAAAGTTAGGATAGTGAACATTTTTAACCCCAACTTTGATTTATGTAAAAAAAAATTATATCTTATAAACTTTTTATGTATAAGTAATTTTTATTTTTATAAAATAATTAAATTTGTTTTTTTAATCTTTTTCCTTTTTATTTAATGAGAATAGTTAAATTCTCTCTCATCATTTAACCTATGTTACTATTATCTTTCTTCATTAAATAGGATAATCCTAAATTACTAAAATATCTTTAAGACTAAGTTATTTTTATAAAGAAAGATTCCATAACAAAATTTGGAGATACACACACAAATGGTGTCTATGGATTCAATACGTGTATGTATCCAATACTAATAAGACATACATTTAGACCATGAGGGTTCAATATTAGTATAAATCCTCCTCGAATAGAAATTAAGGAATATCTAAACCACTGTTTGTAAATATCTAGAAATTTTAAAAGTTAAATTTTTAGAATCTCAAACCCACCATACACTTGGCTACATCTTCATATGTTGAACAGCTATAAATAGATGAAACCCTCTTAAGTCAAACAATAAAGAACTTCACGCTTAACTTCCATTCTTAATTTCGCACTCACTAACCTTGGTGTCTTGTCCTGCTCATAATACAATGTTTGATATTGGCTCATTGAGCTTAGCTTAAGCAGCTCATGAGAGGTGGGCCTAACTGACACAACTCGACTCATTTCTAGCCTTACCAACAACTTGGGCTGGTAATGAGTTGAGTTGAGCTGAGCCGAACAAAGCTCGATCTCATTTTTCTGGCTTAAGTTTGACTCACCTTAAGGTTCACGATCTATTCTTTGTATTAATTGAGCTTTTTACACTCAATGAGTTAGGCTCAAATTTGTTATTCAATAAAATATATATCTTTTACATTTATTTAATTATAAAATAATTTAGTCAAACAGAAAATAAAATCAAATGCTAATATATATTAAATTGGAGTATTATTATTATTGATATTATTTTTTAAAATGATTATATATATTTAGCGAGTTGGCTCATGAGCTGATATGCTACACTTGAGCTTTAAATGAGTAAGAATTTTTAGCTCATTAAGCTTGAGCGGTTAATAAATCGAGCTGCAAATAGGCTCATAAGCTAACCTAGAGTCGCAAATAGGCTCACAAGCTAACCCAGCTCATTGCTAGCCCTATCAACAATGAAAAAGCTAGTGCGCTCCACAAAGAGAAATGAAAAACAAAAAACAATTAAAGAATACTAGACATCATGTGTTGGCAGTTCTAGTAAATATACTTCTTATGTTTTTAGTAATTATTGTATGGCCATTAGTATAAATATTGAACACCATGTTGCTTGTGTTAATATACCTCCAATTTATAGCTAAAATAATAGTTTATGATAATAAAATTCTCAATTTAGTTTGGGAACATGCTATTTTACATGTTGTAGTACTTGTTGGTATAAGGCCAACAATTTATTATAAATCCTCCCCCCTACCGTTAAATTTTGGCCAAAAGCCAAATATTTCCCAATAAGAATTTTCATATGTGCAATATTGTCACAATTGCTCCACCACACCGCATTATAATGGGTCCTCAAAGAAAAGTTGATTATACGTTGTATATGAATGTTTCCAACATCAGGAGGAAAGAATAAGTAGCTGGAAAATGAAATTACTTGAAATGTATCACCATAATATGATTTAGATCTTCAAACAAGGCAATGTGATAATACTTTTGTAAAGGATAACAAATGAATTATCGGATGCATTTTTACAAACGGATAACTAAATCTCATAGCAACTGTAGATTCCCCATAAATAAAATTATGAAAGGCATATCATAAGTGTGGTTGATCAATCAATTCCAAAATAAAAATTCCAAAAAAAGAAAGGGAACAAAAGATATTGCCAAGGAGGAAAACAATCGTAAAAGGAAACCCTTGATGAAAAGGTTGAGACGTAATTAAAACTCCTAAAGTAGTCCAAACTTCTAAAATAATTCAAATGTCAGATGAAGTTTAGGTACCTAAAATAGTAAAAATGACAAGATTTCAACAAACTATATCTTTATGGGAAAAGATGGAATCAATGATAAATGTTGACAACATATTTGAATATAATATAGTGCGCAATATTATGAGTATGAGGATCTTGAAATTAGAATCGTCAAAGAATGTTGACATTGAAATGATTAGCCAAAATTAAAAAAAAATATGTGCAAAAGTTGAACTCACTTATAAAATGTGAGGATTTTGAATATGTAATTTGAACCCTATAAGAGGTTTTAATAGACTTAAAGTTTGAACCCCTAGAAGATGCAAATGTTTGTGAGATTCAAATGGATGTTTATGTGAAAATGAAATGAGAAAATTGATGTTGTGAGATATGAAACACGACCTTTAGAAAAATGTTTCTCATAAAGACTATATATTAACTATGGAGAAGTTTACTTTTCAGTGGTGGATGAAATTATATTTTGATAAGGTTATTTATACATAAAAAACTAAATATACATCTAATAGATGTTGTTATTTGCATCTTATGGTTCACCCAAGAATGATATCTACATGAAAATCCTCGAAGGATTAAAGATATCAACAACATCCAATGAATTGGATATACATATGTTAATGATTTATATTCTTTTGCTCATTATACTGAACTTTCTTGTTAGGCATCATTGTTGGTTTATATGCATTATCTATTATTTCAAGCAATTATGGACATATTTATTTCAATTATTTAATAGGATCCTATTTTTCCATGTGATTTTACAAAGAAATTTGTAACTGGATTTACTATAGTTGTTGTGTATATTGATGAATCAAATATTGTTGTAATGGCCTAAAATTCTTCTAAAATTATAGAAGATATAAAGAAATATCTAAAAAATAAAAGAATTTTGTAGGACAAAGTTTTGTCTCAAGCTATAGATCGAGCATTTAGGAATTGAAATTTTTGCCCATTAATCCAATTATATAGAAAATATTGTTAAGCAACTTTATATGGGTAAATCACATCCATTGAGTACACTAATTGATGAGGTTTCTAATGAGAAGGTTCTCATACAAAGGATATTATACTCGTTTTCTTTTATTAGGATCTTTTTCCACTAGGTTTTTTCTAGTAAGGTTTTAACGATGCATATCCCTAATTGACATTCAAGGGGGAGTGTTATGAAATATGAATGTCCAACTATTATCTTATCATGATTTAGATCTAAACTTATCAATTGTATTATGATTATATTATAGAGATAAATGTATCTGATAAGGATAAGGATTTGTTATGTGATAGTTGATGAACCAAAAACTTAAGAAGGGAGAATTTTTTTTATTGCAATAGGGAAGCATTTGAGATAGTTCCTTTATTAATTTTCATGGTAGTAGATTCATTCTCCACTCCAGCAGTAGCAGATGTAGAATCTGAAAGGTGGGATTCCCGGTTGATTGGATGCTTCCGTTAGAGCTTCTTCCCCTCCTGTCATTTAAGGGCACCTAGCTTACAATCACTAGTGAAAGAGAATTGACCCAACTAGCGAATCTGTTTACAACCATTCAATCTTTTTCATTTCCGTGAATACCGCTCGAAAGCAGTCATTTTTCGGCTTGATAGCACAAGCACGATCCATCCATCTCCCTCCGGAGAGTGAGTAACAGGTGGAAGGACTGTCGATAGCAGGTAGGGTAAACGGATATGGATGATAGTTGGGATCCCAGGTAGGAGAGCCAACTAGGTAAAGAGAAAGTAATCTTTCAGTGCCTTTTTTTTTTGGAGTTGGTTATGGAATTCCATTGAAAAGTTTTGCCATGTTGTTCCCAAGTAGATTCTTTTTTTTTATTTGAATTCTTAATATGCCTAAATACTTATTAATACTAACATATTTAATATTCTATTAATTTCAAATACAAAATCCATGTTAAAGTTTTAGATAATAGTAGTAGCACCACTTTAGTGATGTTTAATCGTGAGGTAAGCTAACTCCTTCGTAAAAAAGGCTGTTGAACTTAGATATGTGAATGAACCTGTTACTTTGCGTTTTGTGCAAAGAAGTACAAAATGGTAATAGACGTTACATTTTGGATGGAAACGCGCACGTGCAACGCACATGTACGTCTCATATGCAATTTGCCAAACGCTATGCAATATCTGATGGGGGTAATTGAGGAGGAAACCAAGCCACCAAGAAAAATCATTTCCCTTTGCCTTTCATTGATCAGATGTTGGATAGGATAGCTGACAAGTCATATTCCTATTTTCTAGATGAATATTCGGACTATTTTCAGATTCATATATTCCCAGAAGACCAAGAGAAAACCATTTTCACCTGCCCATTTGGCACATTTGCATACAGGAGGGTGCCCTTCAGTCTGTGCAACGCTCCGGGCACCTTTCAAAGGTGTATGGTAAGTATCTTTTCTGAATTTTTAGAGAGTTGCATGGATACGTTTATGGATGATTTTACTGTCTATGACTTTTTCTTTGATGCATGTATGGATAGTTTGGCTCGGGTTTTGCATAAATGTATTAAGACTAATCTTGTTCTCAATTTTGAAAAATGTCATTTCATGGTAGAGTAATGTATAATTTTAGGGCATGTAGTATCTAGCAAAGGAATTGAGGTAGATCCTGCAAAAATAAATGTCATTTCATGCTTATCTTACCCCACTTGGGTGCAGGAGATTTGTTCTTTCCTTGGTCATGCAGGTTTCTATCAGCGGTTCATAAAGGATTTCAGCAAAATTGCCCTTCCACTGTCCAACTTGTTGCAAAAAAATGTGGAGTTCCACTTTGACCAGAGGTGCAAGGATGCCTTCAATCACCTGAAGCGAGCATTGACTAGTACACCTATCATCCAGCCACCAGATTGGACACTCCCATTTGAACTCATGTGTGATGTCATTAATTATGCATTGGGAGTTGTCCTTGCATAGAGAGTCGGCAAAGTACCTCATGTCATCTCCTATACTTTGAGGACTTTAGATGTTGCACAAGCCAACTACACCACAATTGAAAAGGAACTTTTAACAATTGTTTTTGCTTTAGATAAATTTCGATTGTATCTGCTTGGTTCTAAAATGGTTGTGTTTTCAGATCATGCAGCTTTGAAGTTTCTCCTGAAGAAGTCCGATGCAAAGCCTCGGTTAATTAAGTGGATGTTGCTACTCTAAGAATTTGATATTGAGATTCGTGATAAGAATGGAGTAGAGAACTTGGTGGCTGATCACCTGAGTCAGATTGTGAGAAAGGAAGATTCTTCTCCCATCCATGATGTCTTCCTTGATTAGCAACTTTTCAAGCTACAATGTAACTTCCCTTGGTTTGCAAATTTGGTTAATTTCTTGGTTGTTAGAGCACTACCTGCACATTTTACTAAGGCATAGATTGATAAACTAAAAAATGAGTCAAAATATTATGTGTGAGATAACTCTTATTTGTGGAGATTTTGTAGTGACCAAGTCATTAGGAGATGTGCACATAATAATGAGTTACATTCTATTCTTAGCTTTTGTCATACACTTGCATGTGGTGGCCATTTTGGACCCCAACGAACTGCTAGGAAAGTTTTGGACTTTGGATTATATTGGCCCACTTGACTTTAGATTATATTAGCCCACTCTATTTCATGATGTACATGTGTTTTGTAAATCTTGTGAACAATGCCAAAGAATAGGGAATATTTCTCATAGGAATGAGATGCCTCAGCAACCCTTGTTGTTCTGTGAGATATTCGATGTATGGGGTATTGATTTTATGGGTCCTTTTCCTGTATCATTTGATTTTGTTTACATTCTGCTTGTTATGAAAAATGTATCTAAATGGGTGGAGGCTAAGGCCACTCGGACTGATGATTCTTAAGTTGTTGTGGATTTTGTTAGGTCTCACATCCTATGAAGGTTTGGCATTTCGAGGATCATCATCAGTGATCAGGGTTCACACTTTTGCAATCAGAACATGGAGGCTTTATTGAAGAAATATGAAGTTATGCATAAAGTTTTCACACCATACCACCCCCAAACAAATGGGCAAATCAAGGCTTCCAATAGAGAAATCAAGCAAATCCTTAAAAAGACGGTTCAAAGCAAGAAGCTTGAAGATGCTCTATGGGCTTATAGGACTGCCTACAAGACACCAATTAAGATGTCCCATTACCGAATTATCTTTGGAAAGACATGCCACCTGCCTGTGGAGATGGAACATTGAGCATATTGGGTGATAAAGAAATGCAACATGGACCTAGGCCAAGCGGGATTGCAAAGAAAGTTGGAACTACAAGAATTTGAAGAAATCCGCCTAGAGGCCTATGAGAGCTCCAAAATTTACAAGGAGAAGACCAAAAACTTCCATGATAAAATGATTGCTAGAAAAGAATTCAAAAGTGGTCAAAAAGTTTTCCTTTATAATTTTCGTCTTAGATTAATGCCCAAAAAATTAAGGTCTAGATGGGATGGACCATTTGTTATTACTAATGTTTTTTCTTATGGTGCAGTTGAGCTCCAAGATGTGACAATAAAGAGAACGTTCAAGGTCAATGGATATAGACTTAAGCATTTTCATGAAGATTGTCAAGAGCACAACGTGGAAGTGATGACTTTGCTTGATGCCATTTACAAGGATGGATAAAGAGGGAAACCCTTACCACACTTTTATTTTACTTGCCATGAATATTGGTGATTTACATTCTGGATTTTTCTATGCTTTAATGTAAAATTCAAGTGTGGGCAATGTAAAATTCAAGTGTAGGGAAAGGATGGAATAAATTTTATGCTATTTTTAGTATTGTTTCAGTTTTCTGTTTTTGCTACTACTTTCAATTTCTGTTTTTGTTTTTAATTTACTATTTACTGTTTCTGTTTTTGTATGCTATTTTATGTTATTGATTTTGTTGTTTCTATTTTTGTTATTTAATTTTCGCTATTTTTATTTTATTTTTTCGCCACTTGTTTCTATTTTTTTATTTTAATTCTATTTTTGTTTTTAATTCTTTTTTCTATTTTAAAGGAAGAAATGTGTGTTTTTAATTATTTTCCAATGATGTTTCAGATTTGTGAAGTTTATGAGTTTAAAGCAATTGAAATTCAAGATTCATAGCATGATTGAATAAATTTTCTTCCTTCTTGAATTTTACGTGCTTGGTTTTTGGATGTTTGATTGGTGGGTTGAGTTTGATAGATGTATACATTGTGAGATTTTGAGCCTATTAATGGATGAATTTAACATTTATGTTATTCTCTTCTTTCTTGTGTGATTTTCACTCATGTCAATTGATCACTCTAGAACTTGCTTTGATTCTTTTTTAGGCTACATTTTCACTTGCATGCATAAACATGATTGAGACATTCTTTCTTGAATTAGTTACTTTGACCAAATAGTCAACCTTGCATTATTTCCCTTTGATTAACCATCTTGAGCCTATTAGCCTATTCTTTGTCTTAGCTCATTATTTGCCTTATGTGAAAAATCATGATTTGACCTTACTTTAGGGAATGGGAGAGCATTGGTTCATTTTCATTTGAGGAGCTCTTTTGCTTCATGGTAATTAATAGTTCAAGTGTAGGAGTTATGAAAATTGATGTGCAATATGCAAAGTGTTTGGTGAAAGAAAAAGAAAGAAAGAAAAAAGAGTCAAATGAAAAGAAAAAAAATGGAATGTAAAATAAAAAAAGAATAAATACAAGAAAAGTTGTGAATGAGAAAAAATCAAATAAAAAAAGGAGAAAGGAACATGTAAAGGGAATGTGCATTATATGGAATTGGGGTAAAATTTCATGCTTGTTACTTGTTTTTTGAGTCCCTCCTCAATATTTTTTTATTCTCTTAGGCTGTGTTTGGTGCATCGTATAAGGAAGACCTGATAGTATAAACTTATACTATCAAGTCTTAGCATGTGTTTGGTGCTGACACATGATAGGATAGTCAAATTCAATCAACTATTTTTATCCTATTCTTACATGATAACTCTATCATCTTCTCCACCCCATGATAAGACCTGATAGAATAATTATTTCCACCTTACCCTTCAACATCTTCTCTCTCACTCGAACCTCTTCATCTGCCAGGATCACGCTACTACCACCAACCCCACCCTCACTATGGCTATTCTTTCCAGCCACTACAAGACCACTGTCGGACCACCACCACCATAGCCAAACTCTCCAAACTCCAGCCAACCACCACCACCACGACCATTCTGTTCAGACTGTAACTTCTCCGATGAAATCCCGGTGAGCTTCAACCATTTTCGACCATACTGCAATTGTTCTCTTCCACACCCTACGAGCCACGACCACCCACCTTCGACGAGGCCCACGGCCAGCTACATCCGATGACGAGGCGCAGCTGCAAGCCATCAACGACTAGCACCGCCGATGAGTATTGGTTCAAGGAAAAAGATCATAAGCTTCACATGATTTGCAGCTACCCAAGAGCTTCGATTCGCCATTAATGGTGGAAAAGGGACCTCCATGAAGAACATCAGATTCACCATTAATGGTGGAAAGAGGACTTCCATTTACAGTTGCTGAAAAACAACCCCTTACATCGGATTTCCACACGAAATTTGACTAGCAACAAGAATGGAGAATCCCACAGTGGTTCAAGGAAAAAGAATATCAGATTCAGATTCTTTCTTGTTCAAAATTTACAAGTCTCAAACATGGCAACGTAAATCACATTTATAGAGAACAAAAAAAAAACCTAAATTTTGACATCCGGAAAAAACCCTTAATGGTCAATCAAGAAATTGAGAATTTTATAAACCCTAAACCCAAATTTAAATCGATTTGAGAATTAGAACTCAAGAAGAGGATGACTTTGGTGTTAAGAAGAGTGGTAATTAAAAAAGTGTTAAACTGAAAAAAAAAAAGTGAGATGGTGAGGAAGATGAAGGGTAATATAGTCATAATAGATAGTTACATATACTATCAAGTTACTTATACTATGTGCATCAAATATTTGATAGTATAATAGCTTATCAACTTATTTATACTATCAAATTTTATCTTATTACCTTATACTATCATACCTTATACTATCAGGTGCACCAAACGTAATTTTAAGTATTTAACTTATCATATTTATATTATTTTATTCTCTTACCTTAATCTTATTACAACATTGAATAAAGTTAATCCAACAAAAGAACGTGATAATAAACATAATAAGCTCGACCCATTAAAATTTTGAATTGGCCTAAATTAATAACTCTAAAAAAGTTTAAGAAAAAAACAAAAAACAAGCCTAATACTATTAAAAAATAAAATTGAAAAAGAAAAGCTCAACAAACACCCTGTCCCTGCTGACTAAATTAATTCTCATTTCATATGAAAACCCATATCCCAGTTTACAACAAACCTTAAACCAAACACACTCACTAGGCTGACAGGCCAAAAAAAAAAAAAAAAGGACGTACAAAAGACAAATCCCATCCACATCCCCACTCTCTTCTATCTGAGCGCTCTCTATTCTAGGGTTTGTTAGCGCCGCCCTCTTATTTTCTCTCTACCATCATCATCAATGGCTGAACGTGGAGGCGGTGACCGGGGCGGCTTTGGGCGCGGCTTCAGCGGGCGAGGCCGCGGCGGTGACAGGGGCCGAGGTGGCCGCCGGAGAGGCGGTGGCCGCCGCGAAGAGGAGGAAAAGTGGGTACCAGTGACGAAGCTCGGTCGCCTTGTCAAGGAAGGTCGGATCCGCAGCCTGGAGCAGATCTACCTTCACTCCCTCCCAATCAAGGAGCACCAAATCGTAGACACCTTAGTGGGTCCCAGCCTCAAGGATGAGGTCATGAAGATCATGCCAGTCCAGAAACAGACCCGGGCCGGTCAGAGAACCCGGTTCAAGGCCTTCGTCGTCGTCGGCGACGGAAACGGTCACGTCGGCCTCGGCGTCAAGTGCAGCAAGGAAGTCGCCACCGCCATCCGCGGCGCCATCATACTCGCGAAGCTGTCGGTGATTCCGGTGAGGAGAGGATATTGGGGTAACAAGATTGGGAAGCCCCATACGGTTCCCTGCAAGGTCACCGGGAAGTGTGGTTCGGTTACGGTGAGAATGGTTCCGGCGCCACGTGGCTCTGGAATTGTTGCTGCTAGGGTTCCCAAGAAGGTCTTGCAGTTTGCGGGAATTGAGGATGTGTTCACTTCTTCCAGAGGATCCACCAAGACTCTTGGGAATTTCGTCAAGGTTTGCTTTTCTTTTTCATTTTAACTAATTCATTTTTCTGTCCCTGTTGATGTGAATTAGTTGTTTTATATTCATGTTTTTATTTGAGTTCTAATTACTAATTTTATGTGGTGGTGTATGTTTGGATTGGATTAGTTTTTATGAAAATTGTTTTTTTTTTGTTTAAGGGGTATCAATCTCAATAAGATTGTGATTATAAGGTATTTTGAAAAATAAGCCAATTCGAACACAAAATTATCTGTTTTTTGGTTCTGAATGTGTTATTCTGGTTTAAGTGTTGATACTGGGCTTTGTTTTGAAATATTACTCATATGTAGGGGTCCTTGTGTCTTTCGAAGGTTTACTGTTTTATAACAAACTTTTTTTTTTGAAAAAAAAGGCATCATTTTACTTGTACTTTATTAACTTTTAAATTTAAATCGTGAGAGGCTGTCTTATACTCTTATTGTTGCTTTTATGTATCTTTTCTCTCTTTGTAAACTTTAGGAATATTTTTCCTGTTTATTGGTACTGGATGTTTACTTTTCTATTTGATTGGACAATAATGCATGATTTTACCTTTCCCCACCTATGTTATAACTTATAAGGCAATGCAAGATGGGTTTCTAGTCTACTACTAGTTGTACGGTGACATCTTCTATGCTCCCTCTAAGTTATGGTGCATGGATGCACCTTAAATTGGAGCCCTTGATTTTATATAAAATGAGATCAATGGTAGGAAATAATGACCAGCAACTTGTTCAACTGGTAATTGTATAAGTTATAAATTACAAAGTTACTCCGTAAGAAAAAAAGAAATTGTGTGTAGGTAATTAAAAAAAAAGAATCACAATTCTTTTAATTTTTTCCCCATAACAGCCACCTGCTTCCTCCTTCTCTCTCTTTTCTTCTTCCCCTCCCTACCAATCTCGACCACTGCCTCTTACTGGTATACAATTGCATACGATGAGGTGATTTTCAACTTGATGCAGCAGCATGTCGATGGGATTCTTCAGAACTTGTGAAAAATAATTATACAAATCAACACTATTATTGGTGACACGAGAATAGGCAGTCTGGCATAGCAGCGAAGAGCAAATGTAGCATAGTGATACAAAAATGAGAATATTTTACAGCCCTCCCTGGTAGAGATGGTCAAAACACCCAAAAATTGTATAAAAAATATTTCTATGATTAAAGCCCTTAAACCCAAAAAAAAAAGTCCACTCACTTAGAGTA
Source organism: Ormosia semicastrata (assembly GCA_029884595.1). Lineage (NCBI taxonomy): Eukaryota > Viridiplantae > Streptophyta > Magnoliopsida > Fabales > Fabaceae > Ormosia > Ormosia semicastrata. The sequence goes on from JAQQTO010000053.1 coordinate 36,841,110, forward strand.
CCCAATAATCCAAAACCGATTGAAACATCCAAAAAAAAAAACTTAACTTTCAAGCACAACCCAGAAACCAAAACAGAGAAAAAAAATTAACAAAAAATTAATTAATTTTCAATTAAAAAAAGAGGAGAATGTAATGTATACCTGCCAGCTGCCTAGAACCTTAATGAGGATTTGAATGTAGCAATTGATAATCTGTTGCTTAGTGGCACCCTCGCCGCCCTTGTCCATGACAATGAGCCAGGGCTTGTAGTCGCAGCCGGGAAAGAGCGGGGCCATGTCGGTTGGGGCTTGGTAGCTGAAGTTGGACCCCGAATTGTTGAAGGGTGAGTACGCGGAGTAGCCGGCACAGTTCACTCAGCAACAGACGGCGGCGAAGCGGGCGGCGGGAGTGGGACGGAAGGCGTGGCATAGAAAATCTACCCATACAGAGAGAAAGAGGAGAGATAGTGTGAAGGATTAAAATGAATTAAACAAGAGATAAAGTACTCAGAAAAAAAAGTCACAAACTTATAATATTTAGTAAAGTAAACGGCGCATCATGCACTATAACTGAGTAAGGTGGAGGTTAGAATCCGCCCTAGTTGTACACATTCAGTTTCATTGTATGGGTTATTGTGTTGGTTGGGTAAGTTAATGGGGTTTAAAGGCGTACACCAAAGTTGGTGTTGATGGTTTGTAGTGTTTTCGCTGCAATTGAAAGTGTATCATGGATCACGTGTGATTTGTTACCTATGTATCTATGTCCATACTCCCTTGCTAGAGGCGTAGTTATTGATGTTGTATCTATAACCATAACCATGCCTTATATTTTTACAGGCTACGTTTGACTGTTTGCTGAAAACCTACGGTTTCCTGACACCTGACTTCTGGAAGGAGACTCGTTTCTCCAAATCTCCATTCCAAGAGTACACAGATCTATTAGCTAAGCCAACAGGAAAGGCCCTAATCTTGGAGGAGGAAAGGGTGGATGCTTGAGTTAAGTTTTGATTTTGTGGGATATGGCAGGCAGTTTATCATAGGAACCAGTAATTATATATTTTGTTGCTTATGTTGTTTACTTTTGTTTTGAGGAAGGGCATATCTCTTTCTATGCATTTGGTTGTTTCAAGTTTTGATTGACTGGATATTTGCTGTTTCAAATACCAAAGTATTCTACCTGTTCTATTTGGCTGTCGCCACTGAATGACAGAGTTCAGAGGTGCAAGCGTGCTTTTGCGTTGCCCCTTCAAGCCTCTCTGTAGAATTGGAAATAATAATATAGATTAAAAATGATTTGATGGAAATGTTTTTGATAATTCAACTTTCATATTCTTCAACCCACTTATTAATGTGTTTTTTCCGCCCCTCTAAATCTGTTCGATTGGACCTTATTGTAGTTGCATATGAACTTTAAACTGAGAACAGTTTTGATATTTTTATTATTATTAAAAGTAATGACATATACTACGTTATGAATAAGTGATTAATCAAGATTTTTGTATTGAATAAGTGATTGCTAATACGTTTTAATAATATAATATTGAAATATTATATATTTTTAGAAAGGAATAAGTTTATATTTCATAATGAATAAGTGGTTAATCAAGATATATGTTTTGGTAAATTTAAGAAAGAGTTCTCAATAATGAGTAAATGGTTAATACGTTAAGAATAAGTTTAATGGTTAATCAAGATATCAGTTTACGGTGAATCCCAAAAGTTGAAATGAAAAGCGAGAAATTAAATGGTTAATACGATAGGAATAAGTGGTTCTATCAAGATTTAAAGCTTGAAAATTCGAATGAAAATATCGCAGATACTGAAAAAGTCAACAAACATAAGAAGATAGGGTAGGAAAGTTGGAGTTTTTTGGTTTAAAAACGTTTTCCTTTTTATTATTAGTATGACATATACTACTTTTTGTATTTTTTTAATATTATTTATTATATTTTTTTATCATTTTTTCATTAAACTTAATTCTCTTAAAAAGGGTATCAATGTATCCAACTCAAAATTCTAGTCGCCTACCTCTTAGATGGGCCCTTCAATTCCTCACGATAGAATATACCATCTTCAACAGTGATGATGAAAAATAGCTCAGCAATAGATGCTTAAAAGGCTGGTGAGATTCTCCATCGTTGAAGGATTCATTATTTCAGAAAACTAAATAAATCATTAACATAAATCATGCAAAGTTTATCCAAGAAGATTCATTTAATATGACCAGAAGTATATGGCCAATACAAAAATTGAGGGTTTTTTTATATTTTGGGTAAATGGTATCTTATTTAATGTGTGTTTGGATTGAGGTTATATGAACTTTATTTTCTGAGTGAGTTTGTAGTCGTTAGTGTTTATAACAATTATTTTTAAACGGGTAATTCCCCTGAAAAAATGTGTTATTTTGTGTGTGATAAATATTTTTTTTAAGTAAATTTATTTTTAAAGTAAGTAAATAAAAGTGTATTTATCATTAAATTTTAATAAATTAATATCTTAAAGTTATTTAGATTAAATTAAAAGTGAATATGTCCTTAGTTGTTTATTTTAAAAATAATTCTCTTTAGAGGAATTCTTTTCGTGTTTGTATTTATTGTTAAAAAAAATTAAAGGTGTTTTTTTTTTCAGTTGTGTTCTAACGTTAAAGTGGAGTTTGCATCATGACATACAATAGTAGACACAAATTTAAAAAAAAAATGGCAAACAATATAAAGCTACCTGATAGGAACACCTTAAAGCCAAATTTATTTTACGAATAAGATGTATATTATCTTATTAGATACAGTTCTGATTTTCTTACCGCGAACAGTAAAACACCATTCTCTACATCGTAGTTTGGCTGACGTCAGTGATACATATTTTTCTCAAAAAGCTCCGTATCTCTCCCTTTCTACCTTAGCCTTTTAATTTCCCTCCCATTCCCCATTTCTGACATTCTTTTCTCCCTCTCAAAATTTCCTCAACTCTCTCCAAATTTCCCCCTCCATCTGTTACGCTAATCTTCGTTCCCTATTTCCCCAAGTTGTGAACCCCGGAGTTGTCACTTTCTCCTGTCCCTTTGTCTCTCTCATTTGGCATTGCTCCTATTCGTTCCCTTTCTCCCTGTTCCCCTTATTCTCCCTTTTCTCTCATCCAGTCGTCCCTCTCGTTTGGCATTGTCACTTCGTCCGTTGGAGACCACATAGGCGCAGTCGGCGTGCGAGGTTGCAGTTGGCACTCCCAGTTAGCGTGCGAGGTTCCATTTGGCGTGCGTGCGAGGCACTCCCAGTCAACTCCATCACTCCGCTGTGCTGCCTGTGTTGCTGCCCTCATCGTTGGAATCTTTGTGGTAACATTCTCTCTCTCTCTCTCTGTACATTTTAATCCTTGAACATTGCCATACCATTTGATTAATTGTTTGGGTTCGGTTCTGGTGTGGGGGAGAGAGCAAAGCAGTTATCTTCGGTGTTTGAGTTTATGGTTTTATTTTCCTTGTATTGTTGTCTCTTTTCTTCTTGGTTCTTGTATTAAGCACAAAAAAATCAACAAGGAAAAGACAAAGAAAGTATGCTCTGGATAAAAGGCTGGAAATTTCGATTCTACATAATATAGTGGTATTACTGGTGCACTCAATATAACTGGAAAATTTGGAAAATAACATGGAAAAAGAGGGTCCAAACATAATGGATAACATCATAATTAGGAGAAACGAAGAGGCTGACCTGTCTTAAGAGTTAACCTTTCAGTCTGATCATGTTTACATCTGTTCAAAAGATCTATATATCAAGAGTTTCTAATGCAAGGCTTATTACACAGAAACTAACACATCTCTTGGTGTGATGCATAAAAATCCTAGGTGTAAATCCTAACTCCTTTTCTGCTTCTCTAATTTGATTCTTTAACCATATTTTTATCTGATATCTGCTAGTTCTTTTGAAAGCCCAACCTCTCCCCACCTAAATCTTAACTCTAATTGCTAATTTCACAAGAGCTAACAAGACCTTAGTTCAAAGAGCCTTCAATAGAAGCTTTCCTCTATTTTTAGAGCAAAGAAAGAAAAGAGAAATGAAAACAAAAAGACTCTACTATCTAATGTATTGTTACTTCAATACAAAGTAGAAATCTATTTCAAGAGGATGCAAGAAGGCTTTAATTTAGGTTCTACCACAGAAAAGATAAAAGAGGAGCCTAAGAACAAGATATTACCTATAATTGCACCATAGTGCATATTGGCATATGGTTCCTCACCGGTTAGAATCTCCCATAACACTATGCCAAAGGATAACACATCAACCTACAAATCAAAATGCAATTTCAGCAATGAATACTTGCAAACAAGAAGAAGGTGAAGAAAAACAGAGTATAGTAAAAGAAATTATCCCTTTTTTTTCACAAATATGGTTACCCATTATGAAAAGTGGCTACACAATTATAACAATTGTACTTGTTTTTTTGTGAAAAAGAGTTTACTTATTTAATTAAAAAGTGGTTATACTTTTCATGTTTTATAAAAAAAAATGCATCTATCATGGTTATCTTTTATGTTTTTAAATAATTGCATAATTATTTTTTATTATAATCATTTTTATTGTTGGGGGGGGGGGAGGTCCTTGTAATCATTATCCCTTAGTTTTTATGTATATTCAATTGCTGTGTTTTGTCACAAATTAATTTGGTAAGTAGATGAAAGAAATAAAATAAAATAAAAATGGTGGCATGGCAGCGTACCATTTCTGTGAAGGAGTCCCCTTTGGCGTGTGGAAAGATACCCAATATCGGCCAATACCTTGGCCATTAACCCAAGCTGCTCCCTTTCCTATAGATCCAAGGTTATGCACTACAGGATTGTTGCTCACTGGTGCATCAAATGTGATCTGTCAATCAGTAGGGAAATAAAATATTTGTGTAGTGTTAGAATAATAAAAAGTTGTAGCTAAATGCGGAGCACAAAGTAGTAGGAGAAACAGAAAAAGTAAGGCCTTTAGCATATTTAGTTGGATTCCCTCCAAAATTATCTATGCATTGTGGAAAAAAAATAATGGAACAAACAATTTTAATGATGATAATTTACCTGATACCATGTGAGTGGCTTGGTAGAGCTTTGAAAACTTTGCCACTGAACAATAGGTGATGCACTAGCTGTATAGATTTGCAATTTTTCTCCTAACAACCCAACCTTTATTCAAAAATTTAACATCAACATGCAGTGAACAAAATTTAGTTTAAATGATTAGCCATCATAGCTGCAAGTTCAAACGCACATTTTCTCTTATATTCTTCCATTTTAATTTTCTAAAAAGTCTTTTTGTTGATGAGGTTGTTTGTTTATTCTAGAGGTTGGTTCCCAAATTGAGTTTAAATGTGAAAAGTCTGTCAGTTTTTCTCCTGATGGAGTTACTGTGGGTATATTCATATTCCTAATTTGGTCTGATAATTTCCTTTCTAATTCTTTTGCACATTACATTCTTCTACTGCCTTTCTAATTATTTGTTCTTCCTGTTGAGCTGTTAATGTAGTTGTTTTCTGGCTTAATTGGTCTAGTTTGTTATTTATGTGGCCTAATTTTGGTCCTATTGAGGATCTCCCTTGTTTTCTTGTATTAATTTTTTGATTTCATCTAAATCCTTTTTAAGCCTTGTGATGAGGCTTAGGATTGATTTTTCTGATTTTTTTATTTCATCAAATCTTCTTCTTACTCACAGATAATTCATCTCTTAATGTTGTAATAGCATTAAATTTATTATTTACTAAATCGTTAAGTTTCTTGTTACATAGCTAATTAATCCATTGAGTGGGTTTAATAATGACATTATTTCTTTGTTTCTCTTCTGGTTTTTAATAAATTATTACCAAGATATTAGAAAAAGTAACTTCAGAAAACCCATTAGACCCAAGATTTAACAACAAATACAAGGTAGTGAAAGAACGAGGGATGGCAACTAATAATATAGAATAATTGTGTGAATGGTGCCCAACTTATTCTATATTAATCTAGGTAAACTGACTCACCAAAAGGGAAAATTATTGGTAATGTTTTGAAGTTTGAATATCCATCTATAGGTCGAGGAAGCAAGAAAACGTGGCTTTTGTTTTCTTATGATTTTTGGAGGCTATAGGGGAGGGTATGTGCTTGCTAACTTTTTTTTGTTGGTTGATTTGGTTTTCATTATGTTTAATAAGGGGAGGAGCTGAATTTAATGGTAGTCATAAGGCTAAATTAGTTTGGGCATTGTTATAGATCTGAGCATCCTATAGCCTATCCACTCCCTGAATGCAACCAACCAATCCCAAATGAGAATACATTGTTAATTTAAATATAGATAATCTCAGCTTTATTTTAGGTGTCCTGTGTAAATTCCATGCCCCACTGACCATCAACTACTGGCTCTTGCTTATGGAACTTGACATCCCTTCTGAATTGTTTAATTTGAATTTTTCTAGTCATTGAAGATTCCCAATTCAACATTGTTGTTTAATTTGTGTGCAATAATATGCTAGTTGGTCATATAACCGAGCTTCAAGTATACATGCCATTTTGTTGCTATTTTTATATTGTCTGGTAAATTACACTTTCATTGTAATTTTCTATATTATGCAGATTGATGTGGATATTGGATCATCCTCTCGTAGCTAGGGGGTCATTGGCCTTGTTCTGCGATATGTCACAAGCCTAGTTGTTGACCTAGCAATTTTGAGAGAGGTTTGTGCCTTTCTGGTCATAATATTTATGGACAAACTATCATCTTATGGTGTCATCTTTCAGTGTTCTTTTTGGTATAGACTTTATATTTGGCAAGAACTATGATTTTATGTAACTACGCTATATATGCAATTCTCGGGTGTATTTGGTTCGAGAGGGATGCTTGTAAGTTCAAGGATGTCTGTTTACCCTTACTTTTTATTATGGATAGTATTATGTTCATGGTTTCTATTTGGTCCATTGCTCATGGTTGTTTAAAGGAATTTCCATTACTAATATGCAAAGAGATTGGATTTCTTATCCTCTCAAATGTATTTTCTCTCTTTTCTTTCTATAAGTATATTATTCTTTTATCACAGTACATATATACTACCACGAACACAGGCATACTACTTTAGATTTGTGCTAAGATGGCGTAGCCCTTTTACAAAGGACATAGACCATTAATCACATATAGAGAAAAACTAAGGAGATAGAAAACAAAAAACTTAGAGGATTGCAAAACCTGATTGTTTCGAAAGGAAGGTGGTGAACTGATTATATTAACATCACTCCAATGAATAAGCAATTGAAAAAAAAATCCTCTTCGATTTCTACAAGTTTCCTTTTATTAGTAAATATATAAGTCATCCTTCTCTAGCCAAAACAAAAATAAGCAGACTAACACAACTTTGGAATTTGTTACATTATGTGGCCATCCTTCCATGTCTCACAAGTTAGTTTAGCTGAGAATAAATGACACGTCACATAAAAAATATTAAATGGCTTTTTTAATTTTTAAGATAATAATCATTCATATTTTTATGTAATACATTTTTATTTTTATATATTAACGGACCCTCAAAATTCACGAATAGGTTTTCAAAAAAGGCTTATTGCACATTGTCAAATTATGAACTCAAATCACTTAGCATCAAATCATTTCAATTCACGTCAATTCAATCTGAAAACTCTTTTTACCATTGATATCTAAAATGCCTTCCATCTTTTTTGCAGTGCTGTTGTTTAATTTATAAAGTGTGTTGCCCAAAGCAAAAATTGGAGCATGGCACCATCAAGAAGGAAGGAGGGGTCAACAAGTTCAAAAAGCAATATGTATAGAACACGTGCAATACTTTAACTATTTACATGACTGCTATTTATGTATTACTAACATGAACTTTATTGTTGCACTTTTCAGTTACGTTTGAGGCATGCCTGCGTACCCAATGTGTTGGTTGACATCAACAACAATTTGACTTCTGTGCAAAGAACCTGAATCGAGGCCACTCCATTCAAAGCGCTTATAAATATGCCACAAAATTTACAAATCTCTGGCATACTATTGTGAGAATTAGCTTGTCGATGGGATGACCGAAGTAGGGGGTTCAGGGTTAGAAGTCGAGTGGTTAGTTTTAATCCCATTGATGTATGTTTTGCGGTTGGACTACGCGTCGGAGGTGAACGGGTACAAACTGATGATGAAGGGAAATGTCAAACATTGAATATGTTTGGGGGTGCAGCTGTCACCATTGATAGAATTATCCAACTGCTTCATGCGTATCCAGGTGACCATCAGGTGGATGATTTTTGTAGGCTGTACATACTCCTTGTATTTGGCGTGTTCTATTTTCCAAGACCAGGGAGATATGTGTATAGCGGCATGATTAAAATGTTGGATGACTTGGATATTCTTGGTAATTACTGTTGGGGTTTAGCAGTATACGATTTCTTGGTTGATAGTTTAAGCGTGGCTGCTTCTGTTGTGAAAAAGGGTGAGAATTCAAGCCAAAGACACATAACAGGATGTGTAGCTATCCTTCAAGTACATACTCTTTCCATCCTCAAATTATAGTAATTTTTTTCGTATGCATGAATTTTATAAGCATGTTAACCTTCGTAGTAAAACTATGTACTTAAGTTTGACAATTGCTTGATGCAGATTTGGGCTTTGGACCACCTGTCCATGTGGCAAATAGACAGGAACCCCCGCATGTTTCCTTTTCCACGATATTTGAATTGGCAAAACGTTGGCAGCAACAAGGACAAGATTGATCGGGCATTTCAACATAATTTGGTAAGCATGTTGAATTAGTCTTCCTATAACATGTTTAGTAAGAAACACAATTTTGTATGTTACTCTTCCATCAACATTTCATATCTGTGCATCTAGTGTATTTTGTGCGTTAGCAGATAATCGAGGATGTGGCAAAGAACGACCGAAGAGATGCGTTTGACATAGTCAAGGAAGCATTGACGAGGCACACCCCGAGTTTGGGCATGAGCGAGCAAGGTCTTTTGATATGGAGGACCATGCTAGTGAACTTCGTCTGGTGGTGGCAGAGAATAGGCAATTTGAGGAGAGGATTACCTTTCTCGAGCAAGAACTGAGTATGTTGAAACAAATTGTGCTTCAGCGTCTAGCGGCGGTAGCGCCTTCAACTTCAGCTGCTGCCCTGAATCATCCTCTAAATACACATCGACAAAGTGCTTCATTTGTGACGCCTCTCCATAGCGACAGTGAAGGGTATGAAGCCGGTTTCTCGCAAACACTGGTCGTGCATCACCCTTGACAAGAGTAGGAAGCCCACGTCTTCGTAGTCATACCGTCTGCTTTCGGAATGATGGTGAGGGATGTTTGATTAACGTTAGAATTGCATGAAAGATTTAACACTAATTAAATTGCTATCTATTATATAGTGGAATATGAAAGTAAGTAATTTTAGACGATACTAATACAATTCTGGCAAATTGTGTAATTAAATTGCTGTCTATTCTGGCTTTTCAAGTGTATCATTCGTAAACCTGCCTCAAGATAATGATGCAGGTAATTGTGCAAACCTTTTCTGTACTGCCTCCATTGCCAATTGCCTTATATATACATATATTTGTGTAACATGTAACATGAGGTCTGTTTGTTACACAGATGGAAATAATGTCCAGGCTGAAACTGATGTTGAGGCAGTTACCACTGATAAGCCACCATTTAACATTGCCACGCGAGCAAAACTCCAACCGAGGAAGCGTGTGGAAAGTGCATCCACTCGAACTCCATATGTATATCAGCTAAGGAAGAGGAAGAACACAGATGTAACTAGTTGACTGATGGTTAATAGATAGTAGGATGTGAACTGTGTAGTGTAATTAGTAGTTGATCCCAATGATTTTGTATATACTATGTTTGATATTTTTGAGTGGAGGTGGCTCATTTGAGAAGTTTGTCGTTAACTTGACAATGTGAAATTTAGTTTTTGCACTATTATTGGATTTGTGATTTCATGTAACAATGAAAAATGAAACTGAAAAATCTCCCTGTTCATGTGGTTGAATGTCATCATCGTAATTGAAAGTTCGATTCCCAATAAATAGAGCTCAATAATATTTGTGCATACTGATGGGAAAAGTAGGTTAATGAATATCAAAAAAGTATAACCAATGACATACAAAAGGTGGTTAACAGGGTAAATGGCCGGAAAATGGTCGCTTTCGTGCATGGCCATTAACCAAGTTGCATAGGACATTAACCAACTTTCATGGCCATTAACCAACTTGCATAGGGTATTAACCATATTTTTGTTCTTCATTAACCAACATTGTTTCTATGATTGTGAAACAAAGTTGGTTAATGAAGAAAAAAAATGTAGTTAATGCTCTATGAAAGTTGGTTAACAAGGTAAAGATAGCAAAATGGTTGCCTATTTGTGCATGCCCATTAACCAACTTGTAGAGGGCATTAACCACATTTTTGTTCTTTATTAACTAACTTTGTGTCTATGGTTGGGAAATAAAGTTGGTTAACGAAGAACAAAAATGTGGTTAATGCTCTATGAAAGTTGGTTAACAAGATAAAGAGAGCAAAATGTTGCCTATTCGTGCATGCCTATTAACCAACTTGTGGAGGGCATTAACCACATTTTTGTTCTTGATTAACTAACTTTGTGTCTATGCTTGTGAAACAAAGTTGGTTAACGATGAACAAAAATGTGGTTAATGCTCTATGAAAGTTGGTTAACAAGATAAAGAGAGCAAAGGTTGCCTATTCGTGCATGCCCATTAACCAACTTGTGGAGGGCATTAACCACATTTTTGTTCTTTATTAACCAACTATGTGTCTATGCTTGTGAAACAAAGTTGGTTAACGAAGAACGAAAATGTGGTTAATGCTTTATGAAAGTTGGTTAACAAGATAAAGAGAGCAAAAGGGTTTCCTATTTATGCATGCCCATTAACCAACTTATGGAGGGCATTAACCACATTTTTGTTCTTCATTAACCAACTTTGTGTCTATGCTTGTGAAACAAAGTTGGTTAACAAAGAACAAAAATGTGGTTATAGCTCTATTAAAGTTGGTTAACAAGGTAAAGAGAGCAAACTTCCTGCCATTTGTGCATGCCCATTAACTAACTTGTGGAGGGTATTAACCACATTTTTGTTCTTTATTAACCAACTTTGTGTCTATGGTTGGGAAACAAAGTTGGTTAACGAAGAATAAAAATTTGGTTAATGCTCTATGAAAGTTAGTTAACAAGATAAAGAGCAAAAGGGTTGCCTATTTGTGCATGCCCATTAACCAACTTGTGGAGTGCATTAACCACATTTTTGTTCTTCATTAACCAACTTTGTGTCTATGCTTGTGAAACAAAGTTGGTTAGCGAAGAACAAAAATGTGGTTAATTCTCTATGACAGTTGGTTAACAAGGTAAAGAGAGCAAAATGGTTGCCTATTTGTGCATGCTCATTAACCAACTTGTAGAGGGCATTAACCACATTTTTGTTCTTCATTAACCAACTTTGTGTTAATGGTTGGGAAACAAAGTTGGTTAACGAAGAACAAAATTGTGGTTAATGCTCTATGAAAGTTGGTTAATGTTAATGAATGGGCAAGTATACCAAATCGTACAAGTAATAAAGAGTGAATAAGGTTGTCGATCCCACGAGGATTGTGTGTCAATTACCAACGTAAACTAAGAAATTACTAATTGAACCAATGAATAACATGTATTTGAGTTTAGAATTGTAATAGAACTTAGGATTGGAGTAAGTAAAACTAATGATGAATTATAAATTGTGCTGAAAGTATGAAATGAATTATCCTAGAATCAAACAACACAAGTGAATTGAGATTTTTAGAATAAAATCGGCTAGAGTTCGGAATCCTCTTAACTCTTCTCTTATGCCTTAATTCTGTTCTGAATTCAATTTAAACTCAAGCAATTGACATTAAAATTCACAAATTCAGATTATCCCCAATTCCTTGGCAAATAATCCCTTTAGTCTTAACTAAGAACCCTAATCCTTTAGGTACTCTCAATTTAAACCAAGCAATAAGCATAAGAATTCATACAAATGCATAAATTCCATATCCTATTCCTAAGATCATGCAATTCATGGTAAATTTCTTCAGATCTAACCTAATGTCAATTTTCCAATTGAACAATCAAGTCACAAGAACAATTCCAATGATGGCCAGTCAAGGAAAGCATTAAGAGTAGAAGAATTTACTCAATTACTATGAATCATTATTGAATTCAAGATCAGAACAAGTATACAAGATTTGAACTAAAATTCATCCTACTCTAACCTGTAGAGTTTAGTTACACATGATGAAATTGAGAAAAGTAAAAGAAGAAGAAGAGAAATTAGATGAGGATTGCATTGGATCTTCAAATCTTCTTTCCAAAAGTACTTGAATACCAATAGATCCCAAGACTCTATGAGAATCCTCCAATTTGTGCTCAAAAAAATCAGCTTTCCCATAAAAATAAGCTGACATCCTATTTAAAAGTATCAGAAATAACCATTTGCACTCAGCATGAGAAATCCACGCTGAGCGCAAATAGGTCAGAAATGAAAATTCCCCATTTGCGCTGAGCATGCGAAATCTGCGCTGAGCATGCGAAAGTCAAAATTGAAATCATCCTTTTGCGCTGAGCATGAGATATCCGCGCTGAGCATGTGGAAGTCAGAATCGAAATCATCCTTTTACGCTGAGCATGAGAAATCCGCGCTGAGCATGTGAAAGTCAGAATCAAAATCTTCCTTTTGCGCTAAGCATGGAGAATTTGCGCTGAGCATGAACTTGATAGTCTTGAATTCCTATAAAGGATGGTTTTCCAAAGTTAATCAAATCCAAGAAAATTACCATAAGTGAGAACAATTGATGTGAGATTTATTTACAGTGATCCTAAATCTAAAATCAACAACTTCTATTAAAAATTCACATAACCACAACCCCTTTTAACCTATAAATCTACATATTATGCAAATTCATCACAACCCCAAACTTAGAAATTTTGCTTGTCCCCAAGCAAACAACTAGAATCACACAGGGATCGGGTTGAATTCTCAAGGGTCAGTTTCACCTCACACCAATCCATCCATGCTAAGCTCAAGTCTTGATCAATGCACACAATGTAACATGCATCACACAACCCATGCACTTACTCCCTTGAGTTCATGATTCCCAATTGTGGTAATTCAAAAGAGCATTGGACCTTGACTTTCGTAAATGTGATTGACTCCTTTTCACACTCCTCACCAGATTATGTGTTTCACTCCCACTCAACTGTTTAGGGTCTGTTTACTCTCTAACATTATCATCATCATGCAATTGCCTACCATAGGCTTGACAAAATTCTCAAATAGAAATTATACTTTTTAGAACAACACACATCAAGAGGTCTTTCTTTGGGTTGTAATGAGGCTAAGGTGAAGGTAGGTACATTGAAGGATCTAAGCTAACTCTAATTAGAATTAAAGGATCCAATCAATGAGACTTTTTTTCTTTTGAACTTTTCCTCATTTACAAACTTTTTTTTTCACTCCCAACTTTATTCAATCCCACATTTTCTTTGCCTCAATCATGCGTGTGTGCCCAAGATAAACAAAAGTGATTAAGAACTAAGTCAAGTTCTGAAGAAAACATGCAAGTGATAAATTAAACACACATGAATGAAAATGCATCTGTTTGAGCTCAAATCCTTACAGGTAATTGAGTGTATCAAGGAAACAATCATAACTAGTAAGTGTCACAGTCAATACCAACACAAATCACCTAATTGGTGCACATTCCAACAAGGAAGCAGTGAAAGAATCATGCAATGCAGCCACAAACTGCACAAGGTCTAAAAAAAACTAAACAAGGAATTCATGGACAGTGAACAATTGATACACACCCATGCAAAACTAACAAAATGACATGCATCCAAAAATATATCACCCAACCATGTCCCAATAGAAATATGAATAGAAATATGAACAGAAATATAAGTAAGGGAAAGAAACTTCCCTCCGTCAAAGCAAACCATGGATGAACTTCTAGTAACATCACAATCTGATGGCAATTACTAAAGAAGGTAGGTCTACACAGAAAGAGGTGAGTGAGTAGCTATATGGGTAAAATCAAAGTAAAACAAGAATGAAGTAATGACAGGGCAAGATAAACTAAACAAATACTAACAACCACAAAACATCCCAAAGAAAATATCCAAAATAATTAGAAAACTAAAAGAACAGAAAAAGAGACAGCAAAATGCAATAGTGCATTATGACTCTGGTTCCCCTTGCTCCTCCAAAAGAGGGGTGGCTGTCCCGAGATCACCCTGCTGCACTTCCAGTGTATGACCATCAAAATTTATTAACTGTATCAGCTCCTGCTCAAATATCGGAGTTACTGCTGATCTCTCTCGTGCAACAGTGAACACCCTGAATAATGCTTGGATGCTCTGCTCGATACGAGCTTGACCCGCTATCAGTCGAACCTGATCCTGCCTCATCTGGTTTACAGTAACCTCTAGCCTCAGCAATCTGTCCTACAAATCCTGTGGCTGGTCTTGCATTTGAGTGTCCTGGTCACCCGCTGGTGGCTGGGCAGAGGAAGATGCTCCAATATCTTTAGTGGGAAGTCGTCGAATCCACTTGGCTGTGATGGAAATCATTGGCTTCAGTACCATCGCATTCTTTGGCAGCTTCACACCGGCCTTACTACAGAAAAGGCAGATGAGAGAAGGATGGCATAATGTGGCATGGGTGTCATTTGCAGTGGCTTGAATGTCTAACGAGAGCACGCACCCCACATTCACAGCTTTGCCCTTTACCATAGCACAAATTAATTGGGCCCTGATCACACTGATGTCAGAGACATTAGCACACGGAAGAAGAGTGTGATGAACAAAAGTGGACCAGGCCCTTGCAATTGGTTTCAGGTCTGAAGAACGAATCTTTCTCGGGACTCCATCACTACCATAAGTCCATTGCCCCCCTGGTCTACACAAAGCTTCACGAATATCTGCCGCATCGGGACGTGCTTTCTCTCTCTGCTCATATGCACATAGTGAAATCTCCGCAACTCCCAACAGGGTATTCAGAGTGTGAAAATCAAACTTGATTATTTTTCCTCGAACATAATTGACAGACCTATCTTCCAGCTTTTGTGCATATGCGTTAGCATAAAATTCAAGTACAATATTAGGGCAAGCCGGTTTCGAGAATGTCACCACAGTTTTCCAGCCCTTATCCTCAATGTTCTGCTGAATTTCTGGATACTCATCATCATAGAGCTCAAAAGCCTTCTCCGGTATAATTTTCTTTTGCTTGGTAATTGACTCGAAGCGCTGTTAATGGTCATAAGACTTGAAAAGGTCAGCATTGAATGGTTTAGAGGTTGGAGTCTTTCGCTTCTTATCAGCCTTAGCTTTTGATGCCATAGTCCTATGAAAATAGAAACAATTCAGTAAGGCAACAAGACAAAGAGAGGCATAAGTCAGCAGCATTATGAAACTATGAAGAAACTAAAATTAAGGCAATGATGTGTGTGATGCTGTCACAGCCCCAATCTAGAATTTTAACAACATTAACAATGTACAAGCCATTACACTCATGTGTAGTACACAAAAACATTAACACTCATGCAAGGGATCATGAAAACCCAAGAACCAAATTCATAATCGAGCCAAAACCAACTAGCAATTTGCATATCCCCTTTTAAAACAACAGAACGTATCAATATATGGAACATTTGGGCATTCTTTCAAGCACGTAGGATGCACATCACCCAATTAAAGAAAAATTCATTTCAATGATAGAACGTCCATCCTAACACATACAACAAGCTACGGATATCCACCAATACAGCCAAACCGTAAATGCATCTCCCAAATTCCTACCTTACCCGAGAATGAATCTCGTGTAGCAACAAGCAACCGAAGAAAAAAAAATAAAAGAAAAGAGAAAAAGAAGACATACCTGAAGTGGGGAGGTATTATGACAAACTAAAGAAAGAAAATTTAAGGAAAATCGTAGATGAACACAGAGCTTGGAAGTGAGGAATGCAGAACAGAGATTTGGAATTTAGAGCAACTGAACTTGAAAGCATGTTCAATGAATAATTCTTTGCAAGGGGCTTTTAAAAACTGAGATTGCGCTCAGCATGACCACGTCCCACTCAGCATGACTAAGTCAGTGACAAAAAATCCGAATTGTGCTCAGCATGCTCCTGATATGCTCAACATGATGAAGTCAGTGGCTGACCTCTTCAATTGCGCTCAAGCATGAGTGGCAAGCGCCAAACATATTTTGAACAATAGCTCCAGGGACAACTTACGCTCAGCATGCTCCTGATACACTCAGCATGATGAAGTCAGTGGCTGACCTCGTCAATTACGCTCAGCATGAGGGCTTGGCGCTCAGATGAAACCTTGATCTATGAAAAATCAGAGAATGCCTGAGATGCTTTGGTGCCATCCGAAGATTTTTTTCTTCTCTTTACTCAACTTAAACAACATAAAGGATACTACCTAAAACAAAAATGACTTGCATCAAACTTTCAGAAGTTGACCAAGTTACATCCAACACAACTACACTAAAAAGAAATTAATGAACAAATGCAAAAACATAAAAGAAATTGGGTTGCCTCCCAAGTAGTGCTTCTTTAACGTCATAAGCTGGACGCCTCATTGCTCCAACTTGGACAACTCATTGCTACTATGATAGGGTTTTCATCATTATTGCCAAGAAAAACATATTTCAAGTGTGGATGGAGTGACTTGAGCTCTAACTTGGGCTTCTCTTGTACTTTCTCTCTCTTTAGCTCTTCCTTCTTGGGTTCCACAGCCAACTGAACTTGTTGAGCCTCCAAGTTTCGTATACATTCTTCTACTTTCTTCTCTTCCTCATCACAAAGATTTTTAATAGAATTAACAATTACCTTTTCAAGAGCAGTAAAAGGTTGTTGCTATCTCAAGACTTCCTTAACCATGACATCAACCATATCCATTTGAAAACATTGCCCCTTATCATTCGGATGATGCATAGCCTCAAAATCTTCCTTTTGCGCTAAGTGTGGAGAATCTGCGCTGAGCATGAACTTGATAGTCTTGAATTCCTATAAAGGATGATTTTCCAAAGTTAATCAAATCCAAGAAAATTACCATAAGTGAGAACAATTTATGTGAGATTTATTTACACTGATCCTAAATCTAAAATCAACAACTTCTATTAAAAATTCACATAACCACAACCCCTTTTAACCTATAAATCTATATATTATGCAGATTCATCAGTTAACAAGATAAAGAGAGCAAAAAAGGGTTGCCCAGTGAAATGGAAAAGGACCTACAACAAAGACCAGGTTGCCGGGGTAAAGGGTGGTTAATGAAGAACAAAATGATGGTTAATGACCTGCAGAAGTTGGTTAACGGGGTAAGGGCTGGAAGGGTTTCATATTCTGTGCATGCCCATTAACCAACTTCTGAAGGTCATTAGCCACTTTTTTGTTCGTCATTAACCAACTTGGTTTCTAAGCTTGTGAAAAAAGTTAGTTAATGAAGAGTAAAAAGGTGGTTAATGACCTATAGAAGTTGGTTAATGAGGTAAAGGCTAGAAGGTTGCATGGTTTGTATATGCCCATTAACCAACTTCCAAAGGTCAGTAACCACTTTTTTGTTCGTTCATCTATTGATTATTCTTATACCTTAAACGCCTTGTAATACGCATCATTGGACTCCATTTGTGCTTAATTGTCATCGTTTAGCTAAGTTTCTGATATCGAACCCTACTTGGATCATTATTGTGAAAGTATGCTTATATGTATTTTCAAACACTAATAATTGGTTAATAGGCGTTGAAACAAAGTTAGTTAATGAAGAACAAAAAAAGTGGTTAATGACCTATGACAGTTGGTTAATAGGCATGCACATAATATACAACACATCCAGCCTTTATCCCGTTAACCAACTTATGTAGGTCGTTAACCACATATTTGTTCTTCATTAACCACCATTTTGTTCTTCATTAACCAACTTTTCTCACAAGTTTAGAAACAAAAAATGAGTATTTTCCTTTGGATATTTGAAAAACTGATTTTGCAATCAAAAATGACATTACCAATCAAACAAAAATAACTAAATAAATACATTCACATTACATGTACCATAAGGTATAAGTGTGCTTCATACACATAAAATGTTCATTGAACACCATATAAACCTGTACCAAAAAGAAAAAATTCTACCTGACCATTTACATAACCTTATATGATTATGTACACTTTATAAGTACTATTTCATTTACTAAACTACACAAACAACCTATTCCAAAAAAATACCTAGGTAGGTTGCTTTACTTACAACAAAATAAATGTTTGGAATAATAAAAAAGATGTAATATATGCTATGTCATCAGAGTTCACCCTTTGCCACCACCACATTTGTCATCAAAAGTAGGCAAAAAACATGCAATTTCTGCTAGCACTAATCTTTGGACCCATTACAAGTAAATCAATCGGTTGCCCATACACCGCAACACCAAAGTTAATTGCCTTAGTCTTTCACCCTAAACATTAACCCCAATAAAAATAGTATAAATTATAATTAATTGAATGAGTTAAGTACAACGTCAGTGTCCCTCGACCCGTGTTTCTTGAAATTGCCTGGAATGACTACTCATGGCAAAATTCATGAATGGAATCTCACTACTAGCAGCCTGAAAAAAACATTTCAATAAGTCAACTACAATCAATTATAGAATCTAAAATTTAGCATATGTTTCTCATGCCTTTTGCCCAATAGTGACATCATATTCAAAATCTTCAGGTAATGATAAAGAACTTTGTGTTGGACTTTCTGCCAGCTGCGAAGTCCAACATCTATCTTTATAGACATCAACATTTTTGTCCAGGTCAACAGCTGTTGACTGTAAAGGAAGAATATAACCAAAGTTAAATTATAAATTCTTATAAAAGTTTACACATAAGAATGATTCCATCAATACAACCCCGAAACATAACAATCATTTTAACACTCATTACAATTTAAATTTAATTTTCGTGCGTACACACACCACGGTATAGTCATCATCTCGTTCTGCAAGGGTCAATCTTTCCACAGATTGGCATACATGTAACTTGTTTCCATTGATCTGACTCATGCTTCCCTCGATACACTCCTACATAAACCAACAGAAACAAGTTAACATATTCCAAAATATATGCGCTCTTTCCAAAATAGGTAACAATACATAGTTGTTCCATACACAAACAAAACATATCCAAATCCACTTACATGAATTGTGAACATGTGTGGATTTTGATGTGTTATCTTCCTTTTTTTCCTCACAATTTGGTCAACTTTTGATACTTTCCTATTTGATCGAGGGCGGCCTTTACGCGCTACACGTAATGGACTATGAATCTCACTCGATGACTCCTTCTTTTGGCTACTGCCAGTGGCAACCACATTGCCTATTTTGTCTTGACCTTTATGACATGTGACATTACTGTGATTCGGTGTGGCAATCGACTGCACCTTGCCTTTACATGCACGCAATGTTTGGAGTAAAAAATCACTAGCATCGTCACACTCCGCAGCAACTTCGGCAACCTCGTAAAATTCTTTCAACAAATTATCAAATCTTTGCATTTGAGGCTGCAACTCTTTCACATCATAACTGCTTTTGATGTATGCATGTTTCCTTCTTATATTTTTGCTCCATCTTGGCAAAATATATTTTGAAGGCACTTCCTTCACCCTTTCTTGTGCTAGAACGGCAAGGGAATGTCTACACATAATACCTTTAAATTCAAATAACAAGCATTTGCATCTAACATCATGACTATCACAATTAAATGCCACCTCAAATGTACTTTCCTTCGAACTTCCAACTACTACAATCTCCTCTAACACATCATAAGTACAAATTCCATCCACAACACCCTTAATGCAAATAGAACAATTCATTTTACCCCTAAATTTAGCTTGAACCTCATAAAACTTCGCATGAGTGTACTCACCTTGGAATTGCCTCTCAATCATAGAGTTAGACCCGCATGCAATAATGCTGTTAAATGATCGACAATCTGCCTCATATTCCTTTTCTACCTTATCGTGGAGAGCATTATCATACTGCCTTACAAATTGCTGTAGAGTTATTGTTGAGTTTATATACCCATCAAAAAATGCATTAATGCTCTCGCTCCTCTGAGTTGTTGACATTCCAGCCCAAAAATCTTTCTTCAAAAATATTGGGACCCATTTATACCGCTTATTGTACAACCCACTCAACCATTCATTATCTTATAGGCCATATTGTTGCACGAAAGTAACGCACTTTCTTTCAAATTCAACCTCTGTTAAGGAATCATAAACTGCATTTTTCATTGCATCTTTCACACTGTTATATTCAACATAGCCTTTCAACTTCTCTGGGATTTTTTTCATGATATACCATAAGCACCATCGATGGAGAGTAGTAGGAAACACTATCTGGATTGCATTTTTCATAGCCTTGCATTGATCAGTGACAATACCGTTTAGAGCCTTTCCTGACATACAATTAAGCCAAGATTCGAATAGCCACACAAACGAATCAGTGTCTTCGGTAGATAGTAAACCACATCCTAGCAAAATTGATTGCCCATGATGATTCACACCAACGAATGGAGCAAATGGCATGTCATACCTATTTGTCAAATACGTTGTGTCAAATGTCATAACATCTCCAAATGATTCATATGCAGCTCTACTTCTTGCATCAGCCCAAAAAATGTTATTCGCATGAAAGTCATCATCCAAATCTATAGAATAGAAGAAATTACTATTCTGTTGTTGCATCCGTGAAAAATAACTCCTTAGAGCCTTACCATCACCCTCCTTCCCAATCGCGCGTCTTTCCCTCCCAACATAGTTTCTCACGTCTTGTTCAACAAATGGTAAATTTTCATACCCTCCTACATCATGAACAAGAGAACGGAAGGTCTTGTTCAGCCTCACGCCTGCTTCATCGTTGATCTGTATTCTTCTCTTCACGTGCATGCTAATGTTTCTGTTTTCATGGAACATCCTTGCCTTCACCGGGCTAAGATCATGAGAGTGGTCAAGTACAGCTTTCTTTACATACCAAAGTCCATTTTTGTTCAAACTGACAGTTATCTTCGCTTGACAGTTATTATTGATTGTTGGATATGTATTCAAATCAGTTGGTATTGTTGACATACACTTCCCTCCTCGTGAACATGCTAGAATGAAGTATTTTAACTCTCCATCATTTCCTTTTCTTGAATTCCTAGTGAAGAAATTGAATCCCTTTGCAATAGCATACTGCCGATAGAATAACTTAACGGCAACCACCGAAGGAAATATAATGTCTGCTACAGGCTCACAAGGTTCAGATTGCTCATCGAGGCTGTTACTCATAGTTAACTCAGCTTCATTTGCTTCTTCAATGCATTCAGCACCGCCACCGGCATCATCTAACACTCCACCATCATTGACAGTATTTTCATCCTCCATATAAGCACCTATTTCCAATTCCATTAACCTGCACATGCAAAACTCATGTTACCATCCAAAAATTCAGCAAGTGTTAGAGTGACTGTTAGATTTATAGTAAACAGAAAGGACTGCAAGTGTTAAGGCTTGGATTAGAAAAAAAGACAAAATGTGTCTATTGTTTTACTGCATTTTTTACTGCCTTGGTTAACGACGTATAAATTTGTGGTTAGTAATGTGTATATGTTGGTTATTGGGTAGCTTCGTGCTCAGTGGTTCAGCCATTAACCATCCAATACATCTCATTAACCATAAATTTGTACCTCGTTAACCAAGAGTTAAAAATGGTGTAAAAAAGTGACATGATATGCAACAGAATCAACAAACACAAGCATAAAGTGCAAAAATGTTAAAAAATAATGTTCAAAAACAACTTAACCAACTTTAATGCCAGTTTCAACAGCCATATAGGTCTTACATTTGACTGAAGTTGCAAGGAGGAAGAGGACCTCTTTGTTGGCTTACCCTTGATCAAATAAATTTCCAAAGTCTAATGGCTGTGTGACTAAGACATACATAGAGTCATAAGCTAGAATGAATTCCTTCCCATTATCAACTTTTTAACTTTTTCATTTAAGTCATTGTAGGAAGAGTTACTGTGTTTAACTTCACAATAAATTGATTTTTAATTTTATAAACAATTCATTATGAATTATTATTTTCTAATTATTGTATAGGTTGCAACCTTAATTTATTTTGTTGCTTAATTTGAACAAAAATAAAGTAGCACAGTGATTTTTTTATGCAAAATATATTGCTACCATAGGCATAACCACAAATATTATTCTTCTCAGAAAAGCATCCATTTTTTCCGTCATTGTCTTGGTATATCTTTGTGCATATTTCCTTTTGTTTTGGGAAATTGTACTAACAAGTTATATAATTTCTTTATATTGAGCACATGAAGGTAGAAACTACAAGCAGATGGTATCAGGGGCATATGGGAATACATGTGGAGAAGTCAATCTTTCTATTCTAGAAAAGCTGGTAATTTTCATTTATGACATTGAACATTAAGAACTTCACTTATTTACTATTAAAAATTTATATTCTGATTGTGAGCTATCATTTGAGAAGTTATCTTATAATTGGGCATTTGTAATGGTCATTGACATGCAAACAACTTCTTGTTATTGTACCTAAGTTAATAATAAGAGTTTGGTAAATTGAGTAAGAATGGTCCCAATGTAATTTTGTAGTTCTATATCTTGGTTAATGTGGACAACTTTCGAATGATTGTTAAGAAAGTTGAATTTGTTGGATTTAAAGAGATAGATGTCAATTATCAAAATGTATTTGATTATGGCAAATATTACTTGCAGGTCAGTTATCCTGCTTGAAATTTGAATTCTGTTATGGAGTTCATTTTAGCACCTTTAACCATATTGCTTTCTATGCTACTTGATTTTGTGTTTGTTCTAGACATGTTTATTACCAAAATCATCTAAGCCTTTAAGCATATGACTTTTTATGATACTTGTTGATGTTGATATTCCATTGGCATGATGCAGGTGCAACAATGCCTTAAATATGCTCATTTACTTGACTGTTCAAATTATGCAGAATATGTTGTTCATGTTAGAATGGCAAATACACCTGTAAAGGTGTGTAAAATTATTGAAGAGATGCAATAATGGATTTGTTATCAGAAATAGTAGAAAGCTAGTTAGATGATACCGTGAATTACATGCACTCTCTTTGATTTGCCTAGTCAGTAGAAAGGTTCTATTTTTTAAGTTGTGTTTAGTAGATAAATTTGTCTGGAACAAGGAAATAAAAAATCAACAATGTATGTATCATGCCACCAACCAGAATGCCACTGGACTGCACTCCCAGAACTTAATACATTGAGCTAATGGAGAAGGAAAATAGTACCTTGACGACGTGTCAGAAGGCAGCAGAGGTAGCGGCACTGATGGAGCTTCGTGCGGGCTACAGAGACAGCGGTGCTAGCGGAGGTTGTGCACAGACGGAGCTCGCCGGACGGAGGGACGTGGGTGACGGAGAAGTGAAAGAAGTCAAGGATGGAGATATTTGAGGAAGAGGGGGTAACGAGAGGGAGAAACGAGAGGGAGACAGAAATGAGAAGGAGATGGAAATGAGAAGGAGAGGGAAAAAACTGAAGGCAAATCTGATTGAATCTGAAAATTAATCTGACGTGGCGAAAGTGTTAAAAGTGGTGTGGCTACTGTTAATGGTAAGATCGTCATTTTCCTATTAGATAACGCCTCAAAAGTAAAATTTGTCATCGTAGCTTTGAAGAGTACAGATATAATTAATACAATTCTTGTAGGAGATAAACATGCCAAACAAAAGAAGCATTTAACAAATTAAGAATATTCCATAATAAACGGAAGCTCAAATGGGTAACACAGATTATATACTTCAATTGTAACCAAGGTCAACACGGAATAGGCTTGTGCTTCCATAACAAAGTAGGGTTCCCTCCTTCAGGCCTGCGCTTAAATCTGTGGGGATTTTGTGTGTAGGACTATTAATGGAAAGAGACTAAAACGTAGAGCAGGTAAAAGAAGAATATAAAAGATAAGCAGTAAAAGAAGAATAATTCAACTAAGATAATTGTTCAGGTCATAAATTGGAATATGATGTATCTGAGCTCGATGAGAATAAGTTTTAAGTGGGGACGCTTAAAATCGAACGCAGTTGATGACCAACAAATAAAAAATAAAATAAAAACCCTCAACCTCAGTCATATTTATGCAGTTGCATTTTAAACTGTAAATTTATGTACACATTCTCTAACATTACTTACAGAGGTATGTGCAATCTACTTACCAGTGGCGTCTTACCTTTGTCAGCATCTCTCTATAACTCTCCTTGGATTGACATCCTCCTGGAGTCATCATTGAAGAAGAATCAAGTGCCAAAATCTTTTAGTAACATATGGACAACGACCATGACAACATAGAATAAGAAAGGTACATAGTAAAAATAAGTATATCCTTTTGACCCATTTGTATGATCAGGAATGGAGATCATAGGGCATTCTCACACATCATCCATTCCAGGACTCTCAAATTCAGGAGACTGAAGAAGAAATGGGAAAGAGTATCAATGATTCAAGTGAAGGAAATTAAAAATTTGAAGGTAATGAGGATATTAAGAAAAAATATTGAGACTTGGGTTGCTTCAATGGTAACTAAGCTTGAGTCCAGTAGTTGAGAGGCTTTTACAATGTCAAAAATTCGAGCCCATAGGAGAGAGTATTTATGGGGAGAGACGTCCTCATTAACCCGAACAAAGATTAGTCTCGCATCAAAGAGTATGAAAAAATCATGTAAGAACAAAAGAAGAGAAAACATGTATATATAAGACTTTAAAGGACGAGAAGCAATTGGAATCCAAAGTTCCAAACTGACAAAGTTGCATGCCAACTAAACAAGGAGATGAGACTAACAGTTGGTTTGAATAAGCTTTTTTTTTTAAGGATTATTTTAATATGATCTTTTTAAAATATTTTATTTTTTTAAGAAAAAAAGGGTTTTTTTTTATGTTTATATGGAGTTTATTCCATTCATTTTATTCTCTTTTCACTCCATCCCTACTTGTTTTATTCATTTCATTAACGAAAAAATATTCAAATACAATAATTTAAAAAGTATTTTTTAATATTTAAACAATTTTTATGTCGTAAAAAAGTTCTTTCAAAATTACAAAATTCTACCTTCAAGAAAAGAAGCACAGTGCTTTTTTTTAAGTATTTAAGTATTTTTTTTTAACCAAACACTTTGAAATGTAACAAAAGTACTTTCTAAAAAACAATTGTTTCTTTTTTAATCAAGAAAAGTTTATCCAAAGATGCACTAAGACACGCATGAAGAAATGTCAAGGCTACAATTGAATCAGCCGTTAAAACATTATGCCCAACCAAGAAAATCCTTTGCGGATCGAGGTACATGCGGTAACAATCACAAATAACTGAATAACACTACAATAATTTAAAACTTAAATGTTAAATTGAAAAATGGGGACAGTTAATAAGCATAGTGGAGAAGATTAGTAAAGGGGTTCAATATATGCATGAAACGTTAATTGCAATTGCGAAACAGAAATTTTTGTTATACTAGAGTTAATGTAGGCAAAAATGGGTGGGACGAACACCGGCAAATATATTTATAAAATAAAAGGAAAGGAATAAAAATAACTGGTGATGATAATCGAACTTGACACTAATTTTAAATTAACTAAAAAAATATTATTTAATGCTAATATCGGCATTCCAGTTTGGTGCCTGATATTAAAGATTATTCTATTTCAAAGATTCCTTGCTCTACTACCAAATTTTTAACGAAATAATCACACCTTATAACATAACAGCAGCTCTTGTGGTTACTTTTGTGAAAATTGGTAATACAGAGGGCAATTTTGAAAAATAAAATAAAATACAAACCCAAACTGAAATACGATTCATGGAATGACACCTATTGATAATGTCTAATTTTTATTTATTTTTTTTATAAAAATAGACATTATTATATCTCATTATCTTTGATTTTAGTTACTTTATAATATATTGATTTATTTTTTTGTTGTAATATTGCTCTCTAAGTATATTGTCATCGTTGAATTTTTTAATAAGGATAATAATTTACGTATTCTAAAAGTAATGAATGATTTTTCAAAGGGTTATATTTGAATTAATTTTAGTTTATAAATATATACTTTTCAATTGGAAATATTGGAAACTGAGTTTCCATTTGAGTTATTTAATGAATTAAGAATAATTAAAATACTAAATTTGTGCAAGGAATTCCTGATGTTTTACTATTCATCAAATTTGAGTACTTTTTTGTTAATCATTTTGTTTCACTTTAATTTTCTTTTAAAATTAATTTTTATTTACTATTAATCATTTAATATTTTTCTTTAGTTTCTTTATTCCTTTAACTGTTCTTTTAATTTGTCTCTCTGTGGAATTGATATCTCAAAGTTGTGTTACAACTACTGTGTTATTCTTTGGGTGTAATTAAATTTTTGCGTCGTTACCAGGGAGACGGTAGAAGAATTGCTAAACAATTTTTCTTTTCAAAAATTATAAAGGCGATAATTTCGTTCATTTTTTTTAACTTGCTGTATCTTTATTTTATTTTATTTTCTTTTCTTTTTGTAGTTTTTTTTTTAGTGTTGCATTTTTTTTACTCTACCTTGCATGAAGAGGTATAGAGACGCATTGGGTCGATTTGCTAGACCTGCATCAGAGTAAGTTTGATTTTTCTATTCATTTGTTTGATACATCTTCAAATTCCATGGAAATGAACAAATACAGATATCAACCCACTAAGACCCTTCAGGATTACCTCCACCCTACACGCACATCCACACCATCATGCATCATGTTTTCAGCTAATACTCCCCAACTAGATTTTAAAACAGGAATGTTACAATTATTGCCTACTTTTCATGGCTTAAAAAATGAAAATCCATATTTACACATTAGAAAGTTTAAGGAAGTAGTTGCGACTTTTCATAGTCAAAATGCGACTAATGACGTTGTGAGACTTAAGTTCTTCCCTTTCTCTTTGAAGGATAGAGCTAAGAGTTGGCTATACTCGTTGAAACCATGATCTTTTGGGTCATGGAATGAGACGACTCAGGTCTTCTTTAATAAATAATTTCCTCAACATAAGATCAATGCTTTAAAAAGGTAAATCTCTACCTTTGCACAAAAGGACAGTAAGACTTTATATCAGTCTTAAGAGAGATTTTAGGAGTTGTTGAGTATATGTCCTCACCATGGATATGAGCATTAGCACTTAGTGATATATTTTTATGAGGGACTTACACCTAGAGAGCGTCAATTTATGGAAATGATGTGTAATGGTGAGTTCTTACAAAAAGATCCTGATGAGACCATAGAATACCTTAATGAGCTTGCTGAAAAAGCTCACACTTGGATTGGACCTAGTACTACTGAGAGCACAAATAGGTCACGACCTGCAGGAAACCCAAATGGTGGTAGAATCTACCATTTCAAGGAAGAGGATAAACTAAAGTCTAAGGTTGAGATGCTCATAAGGGAGTTAGAGGTATAAAGACTAAGGACTTAAAGCCAATACATGTGGCTAATCATACAGAGTCTTTTAAATCATGTTTTGTATGTGGCGAGATAGATCACCTCACCCATTAATATCCCACATTTGCTAAGATGATAGGGGTGTACGGGGGACAATATAATGTCTTAGGTATGTACAAGAAGCCTTTTACTCCTTTCTCTGATACCTATAATCCGAGGTGATGCAATCACCCCAATTTTAGCTAGAAGTCTGAAACTAGCCACCTCACAACCCCCTAAATCATATCCTACACCATATCATGCACTTTCATCTTTTAAGAGTCCTTTAGAAGATACTTTGCATGCTTTTATTAATGTATAGGGTAAGACTAACCAAAAGTTTGAATCTTTGGTTATGCAAGTTATTGAAGAAAACAAGGAAATAAAGAGTCAAGTGTTCAAATTGATGAACTCCTTGAGTGTGAATGAGAGAGGTAAGTTCCCTTCTTAAGCTTAGTCCACAGGCCATGGTCAACACATGGTGCAAGAGAGTTTGAAGGACATGAATGTCATTGTGACACAAAGTGGTAAGTCATTACACATCCCAACAATGAACAAATCAGAGGATGTGGAAAAGAATCAAGATAGTAGTGATGCTGAGCTGCTCAAGGACTTGAGGTGACAAAAAGTCCTGTTAAAGTATCATTCCCTCAATTTTTAAAATCAAGCAAGCGAATTTCAGATTCTAACAATGAAATCCTAGAGAATCTAAGACAAGTAAAAACAATCTTCCTCTTTTGTATGTGATTAAACAAGTTTCTACTTATGCAAAAGTTCTAAAGGATTTGTGTACAGTTAAGAGGAAGCATCATGTGAAGAAGACAACATTCCAAACAGAACAAGTTAGTGCTCTAATTAAGTAGTGGATTCCTCCTAAGTACAAAGATCCTAGTTGTCCAACCATTGCATGCAACATTGAAAATCACGAGTTTGGGCAAACTTTGCTAGATTTAGGAGTTAGCGTGAATCTATTGTCATATCCTATTTAATTGCAGTTGGAGTTAGGAGAAATCAAACCAATAATTGTGGTATTGCAATTGGTTGACCATTTAGTCAAACTACCCATAGGTGTGGTAGAGGATGTTCTAATTTAAATTGATAAATTTTATTATCCTATTGATTTCCTAATCCTCGAATACTACTTCTAAAATTCCTTTGATTTTAGGCAGATTTTTCTTTGCCACTGCTAATGCTCTTATTAATTGTAGAAATAGGCTCATGAAACTATCTTTTGGAAACATGACCCTCGAGGTGAATATCTTCTATATTACAAAACAACTAGAAGATGATGACGAGGGCCACCAAACATATATGATTGACTCAATCATGGATAGAGGAGTTTCTACAACCCATGATTTTGATTCCCTTGAGTATTTTTTTGTTAATAATGAGTTTGATTCTATCAATAATTCATCCGATGTAGTTGATATTTGTGGTATTTTTTTTATAAAACTCAAGATTATGGCACACGAGCATGGCAACCAAAGTTTAAGGAGTTGCCTGAGAAAGGTTGGAGTATTACTGATATAAAATGTGTTAGTCTCCTGGTCTATTTTCATAAAATTAATTTGGAGGAAAGTAAATGGTCAGTGGTTAAAGTCGTAACTTAAGTTGAATGATCCAAATGTAGAAGAGACTTTAGTAGACGATCCTGTCTACCAAAACTGAGGTAAGTTTTTAGTATTTCATTTGTGTTTTAATTAAGTCGGCTTAAGTGTCTCCCAGCTTTCGGAGCCTTTGTATGGGGATGTAAGTAGTATCGACTAACAAAAAAATTTAAAAAAATTCAAAACCTAAAAAAATATATTTTTAGTTTGTGTGTTTGTTTATTTCATTTTTACTTTATTTTGTTTTTATTATTTTTATTATTGCTAACCATTGTCAGGGTGTAGTTATCATCTTCTCGTCTTCTCTTTTTAATTGTTAAGCATTTTAGGTATGTGACTCCTCTCTATTACTCTGTTTATTTTTGCCCCAATAATTTTTTTGATACATATTGGTTTTTATTTCTTAAGTCTGGATTTAATTTGAAACATTGAGAACAATGTTTGGTTTTGATTGAGGGTGGGAATTACTTGAATTTCAGTCATGTTATCATTACGTCACTTTTGTGAGAAATTTTTTTCTATCGTCTTGCTCAACTTGTTTCACATTATTTATAGTTGCTTTTGCATGTCTCTTTATTGAAAATTGAAATAATTAGAAAATTTGATGAAAGTATGTGGATACTATTTTTTTACCGAGTGAGTTTTGAGTCGTTTATTTTTATTATGAGAGTGTTTTCTTGGCCATCTAATGTTTATTGTAGTGCTCATGATTTTTTTTTTCATTAGATCATTTCATTATTATTTTTGCTAAAGAGAAATTTTATATCACACTTGCATTTAATCTGATGTCATGAAATTTGGTAAAATTGTGTGTTTCCTTGAAAGATGGTATTGTGCCATATTTTTTATTTTGAGCCTTGGAATAATATTTTTGTTCTTTTACATATTGTCGCTAGTCACTCATTTGAGCCTATTTCTTTCTTAACCTTTTTTCCTAAAGTGTTTCAAGAAAGAAGCAACATTATTTCAATATGGGAAGGTATAAGTGAAGCAAAAAAGAGAAAAAAAAATGACAAAGTGAAAGTGCATGAAAAAAGAAAAGAAAATTCGAAAAGTTACAAAGTTAGAAAAAATTAAGAAAAAAAAAAAATGTTGGTATTGGGGATTAGCAGAAAAAAAGTGATTTAAAGAAGGTAAAAAAAATTATGTTAAAAGTGTAGAAATCAAACTTCTAAATATTCTTGAAACTCTTTTTTTTATTGTTTTCCTTAGCCTTCATATTTTTCTTTTACCCACATTACAAGCTTAATAAAGTCTTATTTGATCTTAAGGGATTGTATGATTCTTCTAATATATATGACTAAGGTGTGATGTAAAGTTTTTTCATGACATCTTTTCATGAAACGATATTTGTTCTATTTTCTAAGCATTCTTTCTATCATTTTATATGTGAGATATTTGTTTTGATTTGTGTCTACTACTCTACTCACATATACTTGTTATGAGTGACATCATACTTCTGAGTGATTTTCATTGATGAGTGCAACTCTTGTGATAGTTATATATGGTTGACAGATGTTTTCTGATGAGGATTCTAGTTATGATATTTGGAGACAATGAGTATATGTCATAATAACTATATTATTCACACACTTGAGTTTGATAATAGTAGAGCTTTTGTGGCAATTGTGGTGTTATGATGCATGACTGATATTCCTCAGTTGAGATAAATTATATTTGATTATATTGATTTGAGATATGATTTATTTTGAGTTTTGTTTTAAGTCGCTTTCATTGTAAGGAACTAACAATAAACTGATTGGAGGTTGTAATAATGCCTAATTTTTATTTATTTTTTATTATAAAAATAGACATTATTATATCTCATTTTATTTTATTTTAGTGACTTTATAATACCATTGATTTATTTATTTAAAGAAATCATTAATTAATTATTATGATAATTGTAGGGAATCTGTTAAAAAATCTTGGACAAAATAATGACAATTTGGCAATAAGTTTAATTGAAAGGATAAATCAAGACATGGGCCCATAACAAATAAAGAGAGAAAAAGACAAAATCTGGAAGCCTTCAATAAAAGGAGATTGAGTTTCCTAAAATTGGTTTTCTAAATCTAATCAATATCTTTTTGTTATTTGGAGACTAATTAAGGAGATTGAGTTTTCTAAATTTAGTTTCCTAAGTTCAATATATATATTTTCATTATTTGAGAACCAATTAAGGAGATTTTGTGCAAAATACACTTTTTTAGGTAAAATCTCTTACTAATGGAGAAAGCATAGGAAAAGGGCAAAAGACGCGTAGAGACGACATATTTGAAAGCTTTTTTTCTAGAATTTATTTTTCTATCATCATAGTATGGAGAACAAAATTCTCAAGTAAGGCTAGGAGTGAACTTGCACACTAGATGTTAATTTAAATTTATTTTTAATTTATGTATTTGATTTTCAATTACTAAAATTCATTTGTTTTATCATTTTCAATTTATTGTTGATGTTTTCTTCTCTGAATAATCATATAATTTATTCTGCTTATGGATTCAGTCATACTTTTTCTATTGAATGGTTTAGTTATTTAATTATATTTAGATTAATTATTTATCTATATTGATTTACTTACTTTCTTTCTTGATATACTGAGTATTTGTATCGAGTTGAATTTTCTCAATGAGATAATTTACATATTCTAAAAGTGGTGAATAATTTTTTAAAAGGTTACATTTAATTTAATTTTAATTTATAAATATATACTTTCCTATTGATAATTTTAGAAATTGAGTTCCTAATTAATTTATTCCATGAATTAAAAGTAATTAAAATACTATATTTGTGCAAGGAATTCCTGACACTTTAATGTTCATCAAATTTGAATACTTTTTTCATTAGTCATTTTGTTTCACTTTAAGTTGCTTTTAAAATTAATCTTTATTTGCTATTAATCATTTGATATTTTTTTTAATTTATTAGTTAATTTAACTATTCTTTTAATTTATCTCCCTAGGAAATCCACATTTCAAAACTATGTTATAACTACCACATTATTCTTTAGACATAATTACCAATCAATGACTGTTGACTACCATGGACTCCTAGAATAACCCAAGAAAATATAAAAAAAATTAATCACTACAAAAATTATATTAAACTAGTAAAGGATAAAATAAACAATCATAATGATTCCCTTTCTCCTACATTAAAAACGCTTCAGACTATATTTAGAGGACATAGTATCTGAATCTTGTTAAGAACTTAAACGCATAGCAAGACATTACCAAATCCCTGAACGACGTAACGATGTCGTATATTCACCCATTGAAATCCATTTCCATCAATTAGTCAATCTGTTGCATAAGTCTATTCTCATCATAGAATGACCAACCCATGCTGTTCAGTTATACTAAATCTCTTTCAAACAAATCGTTTTGTTGATTCATATACATGCTTCAGAGCTCTGACATAAATATATGGGCCAACTATTATGCTGTATATTGCTAAACTCAGATTCTCCATTGCTGGAATTAATTTCCTTGAAAGCTTCTAATCCGCTGCTGTCCAAATGCAGCAGATATACACTGCTTTGGTTATACTTTGGGAGTTCTACTGAATCCTACTCCTACAAGGACAATAATGCTTCAGAATAAAATGCATAAAATGATTACATTTGCAGATGTTCTCCAAAATTCTGAGTGTTTCCTCCAGATAAGTCACCGAAAAGTTTTGAATATAAGAATTGAAGCGAAGAGCGCTTGTCATTTAGGCTACCCATTGAGTCACCAATATGTACAGGACAACAATATGCAAACTAAACCTCGTGCTTCTTTTCACCCAGCATGAGCAAAAGCTCATCCTGGTGTACAATCTTTGCCTTTCTGTTTTTCTCCACCACTAAAACTCCTTCTGCTACCCTTTCATCTTTCACTTGAAGCTCGGGCATTAAGTTTCTGTCTGTCAAAGTAGAGTTACATATGTCCACTGAACTACATTTCTGAAACTTGAAGTTTGGATTTAAGCAGTTTCGAATGAAAGTGTCAGAGGTTTCTGCATTTACGTAGTGAGTTGAAGGAATGCATACGGTCTCATTATTTGCAGGATCATAACACTGAATCCCCAATTCAGAATGAATTCTTTCTTTAAGAGAAGCCATCTTAGGCTTCTCGCCATGCACTAGTATAACATGCTTAGGGGAGAGAAATTTTACAAGATCCATTATCCCTTTAGAATCGGTGTGAGGACTGAAAGCCAATTGATGAACCTGTCAATTTAAGACAATAGTCAAAATTATTCCAGAGACTAAATGAACTGAATTAAATTTCATGCCAGTTTGTACTATACACTTTTCAATGTAAAATTTATATAAAATGAACTTTTAACTATATGCCTTTTTTTTTAAATTCAAGCATTTCAAGACAAGAAAAACATTGATTTCAATAGTATTACAATGTATTCTTGCCCTTATTTCTAAAGCACATAAATTTTAATCAATTCCATGATAAATGGAGGAACTTCAGTAGACGACGCAAGCATTTAGTTGAAGAAGAGCATAAACTTCTTAAAAATCAGTTTTCATTCACCCACTCAACCAATGTCAACTTATGCAAAAGAGGTTCAGTTTTGTTTATCCAAAAAAGAAAGAACAAAACAAATATGGTTTTTGTTGTATACTTGCTCTCAAGAAGTTAGACTAATATAAATTATCTGTGAAAATGAAGAGGTTTTTTCTCCTGATTTCAATATATTTATCATCTTATTTTAATCACTAGGCAGATTTATTTACTTGTATTTGCTGCTTACACTTTTTGTCTACCCAGGTGGAAAATCTATAAGCTTAAGTTCATAAAAAAACTGAATTGCTTGTACAGAAGATATATCGCCCTGTAAACATATAAGGTAGGAGATAAACATGTACCTGGCAACGGACATCTATTTGTGTATCAGGATCCAGATCAATTTTGGTGGGCTTACCTGACATTAATCTATGTCCTATTGTTCCAGCCACACAATACCTACAAGAATAATAAAGTAATGGATTTATATAACACAACTGATATGTAAGTATAACTAGAATAGATTTAAAGATATTTTTCTTGAAAAGAAAAAGAAAACTGTGGGAAAGACAGGAAAAGGAATGGGGGAAGGGGAACATCTCTTAATATAGTTATTTGTAATTGGCAATCGACCTCCAAGATAATCAATAACATAGAAGTCCTCTCACGCACACAATGAAGGTTGTGACATAGTGTAGAGAGATGAAACCACAAAATAAAGAAACTAAAGATAAGAGACCAAACCAAATCTTAATATAGTTATTTGTAATTGGCAACCAATAACATCCACAACAAGGCCCTCAAAAATTGTGACATAGTGTAGATAGAGATGAAACCACTAAAAATTAGAATAAAA
Source organism: Ormosia semicastrata (assembly GCA_029884595.1). NCBI lineage: Eukaryota > Viridiplantae > Streptophyta > Magnoliopsida > Fabales > Fabaceae > Ormosia > Ormosia semicastrata. Next base: position 36,875,610 of record JAQQTO010000053.1, read on the forward strand.
TTTTCTTATTTAAAGTTATAAGTTATTGGGCTTGAGCTTGTACTAGTAGTACTAGTACTTGACTTAACTATTAGTATAAATAGGGGTATTAAGTTAATGTTTTGTATCACATTATTCCTATTGATAATATTCTCAGTTTACCGCCGTCTCTCTATTTTCATTAAAGATACAACAGATATAGAGAAAAATATGGATAGAAAGGAGAGTTGTTTTCAGTAAAGGAGGGGAAGTTTCATAAACAAAAAGAGACATATTAATAATGGGTAAAGAGGAAATAAAAAAAAAAAATTACTATAGAAAGGATAAAATTCTATTAGACCAAAAAAAGAAGGAAAAGTAAGTTAAGAAACCCAATCTAAAATAGAAACACCACCAAAAAGGCCAAGTTCCAAACAGAAAAGTGGTAGCAATTCTAAAAATACTGGCCCAAAGTCATGGTATAATCTGACCCTAAAAATTCCAGCATCCCTCTCTGTTATTATAGATTTAATACCTAATAACTTAGTTGGTCCTAAACACTACCAAAGTTTGTAATGACAGGACTATATTACCCTAAAAACTAGCAGACCATCTACACCACTGGGACCAAGTCATCAAGCAATGAAAAAACAGGTATACATCAGGGAAGCCATAAAGTCTACCTGTCTTGCATGTCATCACCAAATCCTTTTCAAGTACCAAAAACTAAACAAATGCCTTACCTTTTAGGGTAGACTAGTTTCAGAAGTTCAGAACTCTTTCAACGCAAATATATGTATGTGACTTTTAAATAACTTTTAATCTTGACCATCCATGTATGGTTTAATAGCCAAGATTTTTTCCTCTCACCTTTCATAATAAATAACTCCTCTTATTAGACATGCCCAAAACCCAGCATGTCTCTTGAACACCAATCAGAACCACACGCATCTTTTATCCCAAATTAATCTTTAAGCCCTGTTTCAGTCTTAATACTAACAGAAAATATAGAAAGAAGGAATGTTGGAATGTATGAATATTATTCCTTGAATATTTCTGTACAAAGAAGGTTACAATATATATAGGCTAAAGCTATTAATTGCTATCCTTAAGGGAGAAAAAAGTCCTAAAAATAAGAAAAATCTACGTACATATGTGATATTAATGTTAATATATTACAACACTCCCCTCAAGTTTGGTGAGTGATTCAATCCAGACTAATAAAGAAACCTCCTATTCCAGAAACCTCACAATAACTTTTCAATTTCTCCTAGTCAATGATACTTGTTAGAGAATATTTAGAATATCTTTATATTATCTAAGAATTAGAATATCTTTCATGATTTATTTTCTTATTTAATTAGGTTATTAGTCTTATTGTTATTGGGCTTGAGCTTGTAATAGTAGTACTAGTACTTGACTTAACTATCGTACTTGCATATATTACTTCACTCGCACACCATATTCCTCAATTTCATATATAAATAGGGGTATTAAGTTAATGTTTTGTATCACATTATTCCTATTGATAATATTCTCAGTTTACCGCCGTCTCTCTATTTTCATTATTCCCTAACCCTAAACCTAATTCTACAACAGATATAGAGAAAAATATGGATAGAAAGGAGAGTTGTTTTCAGTAAAGGAGGGGAAGTTTCATAAACAAAAAAGGTGCTTCCTATGTGCAAGCCTATCTCAAACTTTTAAAAACTAGGACTCTGAAAGTAGCAGGCACAACATGCTAATAATAAGCTACATATTAATAATGGGTAAAGAGGAAATAAAAAAAAAAATTACTATAGAAAGGATAAGATATTCTATTAGACAAATAGTACCAAAAAAAAGAAGGAAAAGTAAGTTAAGAAACCCAGTTTTTCTGATCATCATAAAATAGAAACACCACCAAAAAGGCCAAGTTCCAAACAGAAATGTGGTAGCAATTCTAAAAATACTGGCCCAAAGTCATGGTATAATCTGACCCTAAAAATTCCAGCATCCCTCTCTATTATTATAGATTTATAGATACACCGAACGGGAAAAAAGAAAAAAGAAAAAAAAGCACCATCTCCACTCATCATACTCCTTCCTACTTGCTAAAGATATAAAACCATGTCTATGCCTACACCTAATAACTTGGGCTTTTAGGAGAGTTGGTCCTAAACACTACCAAAGTCCTTAAAAACTAATCACCAAGTCTTAAAGTGTAGAATGACAGGACTATATTACCCTAAAAACTAGCAGACCATCTACACCACTGGGACCAAGTCATCAAGCAATGAAAAAACAATTGACTACTAGTTTCAGAAGTTCAGAACTCTTTCAACGCAAATATATGTATGCGACTTTTAAATAACTTTTAATCTTGACCATCTATGTATGGTTTAATAGCCAAGATTTTTTTCTCTCACCTCTCACAATAAATAACTCCTCTTACTAGACATGCCCCCCTATATATGTGTATATATCAGGGAAGGCTTCATAAAGTCACCTAACCTGCAGGATGTCATCAGTCTAAATCCTTTTCAAGTACCAAAAACTAAACAAATGCCTTAACCTTTAGGGTAGATAAGATTTCAAATAAACTCCAGAACATCTGCAAACCCAGCATGTCTCTTGAACACCAATCAGAACCACACGCATCTTTTATCCCAAATTAATCTTTAAGCCCTGTTTCAGTCTTAATACTAACAGAAAATATAATTATGGAGTCAATCTGTTGTTTCATCAGAAACAAGAGTAGTGTTACCACATGGGTCTAGCCCAAGTCAAGATGTAGGACAGACATTTGAGAATTGATTAGGTCTTTTGAGGTAAAAAAAAGGGGTCTCTGAACAAAAGGTGCAAGAAATCAAAACTACAGTATCTTCATTTACAACTTAAAACCCAGGAAACCAGTGTCTTCAAATTGCTTTAAACATTTTCAACTCAATACCTCTGTTGCCAAAATAGGGAAAAAAAAATCACAACAAATGAAGCTATATACAAGGCTACTAAAAGTCACCTGAAGCCTTTGAGGTTCCAATTTCCCAAAAAAGAATCAAATAACAGATACAAGCCATGATTCATGTAGTCCACCTGCTGTGTCCCATATAATATAAGGGGAAAGCATGAAACCACAATTCATAACTTCCATCCAAAATGTGGATGTGAAACATCTCCATGATTTTAAAAAGCAAATCTCAAACCCATACACATCTACAGCAATCAATTAAATCTCAAATCTTCCTTCCTTCCACAACATATGTGAGTCAGTCACTTCCTAATCACCCAGCATATTAAATATCAATTTGTATGTTGCTACCATTGAGCTCCAAGGACAGCAATCCCTTATATTAATCATAAACTTTATCCAAGAGAGAATACCAAATTTATTAAGTTTAATCAAAAGAGCAGTATATCATAAAGTGTAAGCATTAAAACAGTTTGATATCCATATACTTTTCAATATGACAAACTAATTGTGGAAGACAATTATCTGCCCTTTGCTCATCATGTTATCTAATGGCTAATGCAAAAAGAAAGGAAACAAACAAATAGAAGAATTAGGGTTGTACCCAGGCAAAGTGACAAGGTTATTTTCTGACGGTGCCCAGTGCTTAAAAACTTCAAGTGAAAATCCACCACTTATCATCCCGGGAGTGGCGAAAAGAACACAAGGACCAGGAGCATCTATCATAGACCTTTCAAAATTTTGAACTGCAACATCCAAACCAGATGAATGAGATATGGAACATATCAGATGACACACATCCATGCAATATATTATACCTCCAATCTAAACTTTTATAAAATTCATATGAAATGAAAAATATATATATATGGTTGTTCAATATGACTAGATTTGATTAAGTATTTTCTTTAAAAAACAAGTTTAATACGAAGCACAACTTCACATATTTTCACATGATACTCCATCAGGACTTCTAGTTTTTTCTTCCAAATTTTCACCGTCTGTCCTGGAAACCTCAATACAAGTTTGATTAGAGATGAAAGATTAAGGCCTTATATGACAAAGGACAAACGGAAAATTTTCTCATTATTCTTCATTTTGTCCGTCAAAGTTGGAGGATAACCTATCATTATACCATATATATATTTAAACACAGAAAAGAAAATCTCACCAAAAACTAGACCAATTTCTTAAAGTTTGAATTATTGTTTCTTTACCTTATGATGCATCTATACAGCTCTGGCCTTATAGGGCACTATTCACAGCTGCCAGTCAACCCGTATTTTAGCCATAAAGTCCACTCCTTTATCCAACAACATTTAAACCCTTTACCCCATATCCCTTCTTAACTAGTTGCCTAATCTTTAAAGGCTTATCAGTCTCAAAGCCCTCAATTTTCTGCTGTCTGGAAATTCTTGTTTTTCACCTTAAAATCCCTTAATCATATAGCAAAATAATTTCTTCAAATCAACTAACTGTTATAAACTATTGAATAGCTACAGGAATTCTCCAACATCTAGACTCAGTATGACAGCATTAAGGAATTGTTGTACAATAAATAAATAAAAAGAAAGAAAGAAAGAAAGAAATGGAACTGCATGCACAGACGTGAGTGTGCATATGAATGCATAATTGATGCAAGAAGAAATTTTGAAATTTCTGACAAGTTAGATATAAAAATATGGAAATTACCATTCTTAAAATCAAATGCATTATGTGTAGAGTATGTATCTTTAATCTTCTGGCTTGTCCAACTAATAAGCATCTTATAATACATATTAGCTTGAATAGTTAAACCTGAAAAAAAAAAAATACACATTCAAGTAGTTATTTCTAATATGAAACATACATAACAACAAATAATAGGACGAACACCACTGGGAAGATAGACTGCTCAAGAAATCACATAACTAAGCTGTATTATATTATCTAAATTGTCGCAATATGATATGGTCTGATTTGGTCCATTTAATGTTGCCATATTGTTCCCTATTTCCTGGTTTACCGTTTTCCTATTTCCTTTCCTAGTTTCTATTTTTTTCTTTTGCTTTAATTACGATTGTAACAAATCTGCATCAGTATCGGATTGATATCTGATCAGATATTAGGTGTTTAATTTCCCTACAATTATGCAGATTGGTTTCCCTAAATAGGACCAATTCTACCTTTAAATTGTAGGCTATACCAATCGATCAGTATCAGAGAAATAAAAACAATTCCTCTCTCTGTACTTATATGGTATCAAAGCTTTGAGTTCTGATCCTTGTCCTCTCCAAATGGTTAAAACGGCGATGACCGGAGCCAGCACGAGATCCTCCACCAGCGAGGAAGAACACAGGGAGATCGAGGAGACTGTCCCGCCGAAGAATGACAGAGCGGAGTCCCAACCCTGTGCGGTCGATAACCTATCCCAAGCCCTGAACCTCCAACTCATGGTGCACAAACTGAATGGTAAAAATTACCTTGAGTGGGTGCAGTCTGTGAAGCTGACAATGGAAGGCAGAAGCAGGCGAGGCTATTTGGTGAAGAAATTAAGCAACCAGAAAAAGATGACTCCACATGGAAGAAGTGGAAGGCTGAGAACTCTCTCATCATGTCATCGATGATTAACTCCATGGAACCTTCTATTGGAAAGCCTTATCTCTTCTTATCAACTGCCCAGGAAGTCTGGGAAGCTGTTAAAGACTGCTACTCATATTTGGAAAATTCCTCTCAGATCTATAATTTGAAAACCTGGCTGTGGCAGTCCAAGCAAGGAGGCCAGAATGTCACCATCTACTACAATTTGCTGCTAACCTTATGGCAAGAGTTAGATCAATGTTATGAAGAAGATTGGGAGAACCCCAAAGATGCTGCACGGTTCAAAAAAAGGGAGGAGAATGACCAAGTGTATATGTTCCTTGCTGGCTTGGATCGAAGCTTGGATGAAGTAAGAGGAAGGATCCTTGCTCAAAGACCTCTGCCTTCCATCCGAGAAGTGTTTTTTGAAGTTAGACATGAGGAGGCCAGAAGAAGGGTGATGCTACATGCTCCGGAATCATCCCTCACACCACCAGTGGAAGGATTAGCCCTTGCTACAAAAGGGTTTGATTCTGATGGAGATAGAAAAAAAAAAACATGGTGTGAACATTGTAAAAAGCCATGGCATACAAAAGAAACTTGCTGGAAACTTCATGGAAAACCAGCAAACTTCAAGAAGAAATTCAACAGAGAGGGCAGCGCTTTTCAGACTGCTACCGAGGAGGTCAAGGAGTCTTCATCTTTGGCTGAGACATCCCCTTTCACTAAGGAACAATTGGAACACCTACACAAGCTCTTTTCTCCCAAATTGACAACTATTCCTTCTTGCTCTTTGGCCCAAAAAGGTACTCACCCTATTGCTTCCCTCTGTCATAGTGACAATACCTTAAAACCTCTTTGGATCATAGATTCAGGTGCTACGACCATATGATGATGTTCAAAACTCTTCTCTTCCTATAGTCCTTGTGCAGGTAACAAGAAAATCAAGGTTGCAGATGGTTCTTTTTCTGCAATTGCTGGCATAGGATCCATCCCTCTATCCTCTTCCTTAACCTTACATAATGTCCTTCGTGTGCCTAGTTTGTCTTGCAATTTGCTCTCTGTGAGCAAAATCACTCTTGATTTAAATTGTCATGCCATATTTGATTCTTCTAGTTGTAAATTTTAGGAATTGAATTTGGGGAGGATGATTGGCAATGCTAGAGAAATCGATGGACTCTATTTGTTTGAAGATGACAAGGACTTGGGAAGACAAAGTCAAAGCTCCTGCCTCTACTCTAGCCTTATTTCTAAAGAAAATGAAGTTATGTTATGGCACTATAGGTTAGGCCATCCTAGTTTCAATTATATGAAACATTTGTTTCCCAATTTTTTCAGTAATAAGAATCTGTCTTCTTTTACTTGTGAAACATGTCAATTGGCTAAGCATCATCGTTCTCCTTACCTCTCTCAACCTTACAAATCATCAAGCCCCTTCTCAATCATACATAGTGATGTTTGGGGTCCTAGCAGGCATCCAACACCTTTGGGTAAACGGTGGTTTGTCACCTTTATTGATGACCACACTAGGACTACATGGGTGTATTTGATGAAAGAAAAATCTGAAGTTGAGTCTATTGTAAAGGCTTTTTTTTTCAAATGGTGACAACACAATTTCAAAAAGGGGTTCAAATATTTCGAAGTGATAGTGGAAAAGAATTTTTTAACAAGAACTTAAACAGCTTTTTACTAGAAAATGGTATTGTGCATCAAAGTTCTTGTGTAAACACACCCCAACAAAATGGAGTGGCTGAAAGGAAAAATAAGCATTTGTTGGAAGTGGCTCGGTCTCTTCTCTTTCAAAATTGTGTGCCTAAATACCTTTGGGGAGAAGCTGTTCTTACAGCTGCCTATTTAATTAACCGCATGCCAAGCAAAGTTTTGGGTTTCAAGACTCCTATGGAGGTTTTTTTGGAGAATTTTCCTAAAAATAGTTTGCTGTCCACTATTCTCCTAAAAGTATTTGGGTGTACTGTTTTTTCATAACAATGAACCCAACCAAAGCAAATTAAGTCCCCGAGCCAAGAAATGTGTTTGTATTGGGTATTCCCCTACACAAAAAGGATACAAGTGTTTGGACCCGAGTTCTAACAAAATTTTTGTCACCATGGATGCAACCTTTTTTGAATCACACCCTTTCTTTAAGACTCATCTTCAGGGGGGGAACATAGGTGAAGATTCGGCTCACATATTTCAAACTGGTTCTCCAATTGACTGCATTTTAACTGAAAATATTTGTGAAAATCTGATATGTGAAAGTGGGAACCACGGAGATGAGGACAGCAATGACTCTCCCAGTAATGGCCATGAAACTGAATGCTGTAATAAAAAAAATTGTGAAGACAACATTGGACAAGATGAAGGAAACAGTGAATCTTTAGAAACAGGCAAAAGAATTGAGAAAGGAGCATCTTACAAAGGCATAAAACCCTTTGATATTGTCTTCTCAAGAAGAAAAAAGGACAAGAAAACTGAGTCCAAAGATCAACTCTTGCATCACCAAGAACCCGAGGACCCACAAGGTAAAACAATTCCTAAAATTATTGACAATGCTGAAACTGTTGATGATTCTGATCTTCCCATTGCCATTCGAAAAGGTGTAAGGTCATGTACCAAACACCCTCTATCTAACTTTGTGTCATATGAAAAACTCTCACCTTCCTTTCAAGCTTTTACCTCTCAGTTGTCATATAGGGAGATTCAAAACAATATACAGGATGCTCTAAAGGTTCCCGAGTGGAAGGGAGCTGCTTTAGAAGAAATGAAGGCTCTTAAAAAAAATCAGACGTGGGAGATGGTGGAGCTACCAAAAGGAAAAAAAACAGTGGGATGCAAGTGGGTGTTCACCATCAAGTATAACTCTGACGGCACTCTTGAAAGATATAAAGCCCGGCTGGTTGCCAAGGGCTACACCCAAACTCATGGGATTGACTACTCTGAAACCTTCGCACCAGTGGCAAAGCTCAACACCATTAGAGTTCTCCTCTCTCTAGCTGCAAACCTTGACTGGCCCTTACAGCAGCTAGATGTGAAGAATGCGTTCCTGAATGGGAACTTGGAAGAAGAAGTTTACATGGATGCACCACCAGGTTTTGAACAAGGGTGCTATCCAAAGGCATGCAAGTTGAAGAAGGCCCTGTATGGACTAAAACAGTCCACTAGGGCCTGGTTCGAGAGGTTCACTCAGTTTGTCAAGGGGCAAGGTTACTCCCAAGGACAGACAGATTATACAATGTTTGTGAAAAAATCAAATGAAGGAAAGATTGTTGTTCTTATTGTCTATGTGGATGATATTATCCTTACAGGAGATGACTTGCAAGAGATGAAGAAGCTCAAAGAAACTCTCTCTGTAGAATTTGAAATAAAAGATTTGGGGTCGTTAAGGTATTTCCTTGGAATGGAAGTAGCAAGGTCAAGAAAAGGAATTGCCCTCTCACAAAGAAAATATATCCTGGACCTCCTGGAGGAGACCGGCATGAGTGGGTGTAGACCAACTGAGACACCCATAGACCCAAATAAAAAACTTGGAGATGGCAAGGAAGGGGATCCTGTGGACACTACACGCTACCAAAGACTAGTTGGGAAACTTACCTACTTGTCTCACACAAGGCCAGATATTGCATTCTCAGTAAGTCTTGTAAATCAATTTATACACTCTCCCTATGAAGAACATCTTGATGCTGTTTATAGAATCCTAAGGTACTTGAGTACTCCGGGGAAAAGGCTGTTGTTCAGTAAAAATACTCAGCAATCTATTGAAGCATACACTGATGCTGATTGGGCTGGCTCAATCACGGATAGGAGATCAACATCAGGGTACTGCTCCTTTGTATGGGGTAATCTTGTTACTTGGCGAAGCAAAAAGCAAAGTGTGGTTGCTAGAAGCAATGTAGAAGCGGAGTACAAGTCAATGACACAAGGTATTTGCGAGATGGTGTGGTTAAAGAGTGTCCTTGAAGAGCTAGGAATGGCTATCACTCTTCCAATGAAGCTGTACTGCAATAACAAGGCTGCAATTAGCATTGCTCAAAATCCAGTACAACATGACAGAGCCAAGCATGTGGAGATTGATCGGCATTTCATCAAAGAAAGGATAGAAAATGGAACAATTTGCATGCCATTTGTTCCCACCTCACAGCAAGTGGCAGATATTCTTACTAAAGGGCTAGTTAGAAACAACTTTGAATTCCTTGTAAGCAAGTTGGGCATGATAGATATCTATGCACCAACTTGAGGGGGGGTGTCGCAATATGATATGGTCTGATTTGGTCCATTTAATGTTGCGATATTGTTCCCTATTTCCTGGTTTACCGTTTTCCTATTTCCTTTCCTAGTTTCCATTTTTTTCCTTTGCTTTAATTAGGATTGTAACAAATCTGCATCAGTATCGGATTGATATCTGATCAGATATTAGGTGTTTAATTTCCCTGTAATTATGCAGATTGGTTTCCCTAAATAGGACCAATTCTGCCTTTAAATTGTAGGCTGTACCAATCGATCAGTATCAGAGAAATAAAAACAATTCCTCTCTCTGTACTTATATAAATCTTATTCTTTTGCACAGGACAATGAAAATTATTCCACACAGGCACAAAGTTCAGCACAAGAGGCTTTCCTTTGAAGAATAATAATATATAATTTTGATAGATACTGGTAGTACTACTGAAAATAGGATAGAGCTCAAGGAGGAAAACTCCTTTTACAAGAGAACAACATTGATCACACTCACAAAACAGAAACAGGAAATGGAAGGAAAATGCAAGAAAGAAATAGAAAATCAGAGATGCAAGTTGCAGTCTCTGCCCTAATGGCCAAGCCACCCCAAACTTTCCTAGTTCCAGAATGATCCCCATAAGTAACCAACACCCTCTTATTCACGCGTCACACCTTCCACACTCCTACCTGCCACGTGTGCAGGGTGGTTACAACTTAAATTCCCATCTTGACCCTTAGTCACCTCATCCTTGTTGCCTTAGTAATCTTAGTAACTGTATGAGGCCTAACAATACTCCCTTCCTAAAAGATTCACCTTGTCCTCAAGGTGAAGGTTTGGGTAAGTGCCCTGTAACTGCTGAAATAACTCTCCATCAGGGTGCCATTGCTTGAAGCATAGTGACTGATTTCCCAGTTCCTTAGACTGAAATTTCACTTTGGTCACGGTTTGAAGCAAGGGCACTGAGCCAGCAGATGCTAATGTAATCTGGTCCCAGTCCTTGTCATCTATTTTGCCGTTGGTGTTTCTAACGAATTCTATCAATTGGCTGCCTCTTTTTCTCTCACCAAGAGATGCAGCAACAGCAGCATATGTATCAATAATAGGAAGATTGAATTCATAGATCACGTGGAATGCCAAACCATAATTCTCCTCCACTAGAACCTCTGCCATTCTTGTTGAAATGACTTCTTCCAAAATGAGCACAGCACCATAACCAAAGCAAAATTCATAGAGATCATCGATTGTTCCATAATAAGTCACCAAAGAATCTAGTCCACTCATGATTGATGACTGTGGTGGGGGACCGTCCAAGAACTTCTTACTAGCTAGGACAATAGTTGGTTGAACCTGCAATTGCAGCAATTCCAATTCTTCTGTTGTCATAACTCCAGATTGAGCTTCCACTCTGACAACCCCAAAATCCACATCATTGACACTGCCGACCTCCTTGAGTCCTAAGCTTTTCACCCTCATTGCCACGTCTACCCCTCCAGGATCAAATACAAAAAAGCAATGGAACTTCTCCATGTCTCACTCCCATCAACACTTCTTTATATATTCCTTTACTTCTAAAAGGGTGTTTGTCCCCTCGTACAACATAGGTCCCTCTTAGGTCAAATAAAATAATGTCATGGACTTTCTCTATTTCAAAGATAGGCAGCTTCGATTTCAGGTTTTCAAACTTCACTTCTTCAGCTTTTCTAAATCCGGATGCCACACCCCCTTCTAGTGGTATTATACATGGTTTAAAGTATGGGGAAAACCTATTAGATTCAAGCAGTTGAATTTCCTTGTGCTGTACTATAGAGCTGTATGAAGTTCATAGATTTTTACGGCTGCTGTTCCAGCCTCATTCGTGGAGGATTTGAGAACCATTGTGGTAATTCTAGGGGGCTGGTATGGTTTAGAATCAAGCCCAGTTCTGGTGCCCAGCGCTGTTCCTGCTTTTTCAGTTCCTCTATACCCCAATTCGCCTTTTTAATCAATTGGGCTGGGTTGACAAGCTTTGAATGAGACTCACCTTTGGTTTCTGAGTGAGACCCACCTTTCAGCCGTGTTATTATGTTAAGAGAAAAGAATGTGCTGAAGCCATGACCTTGATCTGCCAGGCACTCATATATATATATTTACAAAGAGGAGATATTACAATCCTAATTATAGGCAATTGACAGCTAATAGAGAAAAAAACAACAACAACAACAACAACAATCAAGCCTTTTCCTACTAGGTAGGGTCGGCTACATGGATCAAATAACGCCATTGTGCCCTATCATAAACCAAGTCTTCAGATATGCTATTCAGATCTAAATCTTTTTTAATCGTTTCACCTATAGTCTTCTTGGTCTTCCTCTACTTCTAGCTATTGGGCTATTATCTACCTGATCTACTCTTCTTACAGGGACTTCTAAGGGTCTTCTCCTTACATGTCCAAACCACCTAAGGCAAGATTCTCCCATCTTTTCTACAATAGGTGTTACCCCTACTTTCTCTCTAATGCATTCATTCCTAATCCTATCTAGTCTTGTATGGCCACACATCCAACACAACATCCTCATCTCCGCAACACTGATCTTATGCTCTTGTTGGCTTTTTACCGCCCAACATTCCGTACCATACAACATCGCAGGCCTTATAGCAATGAAACAAAATGATTGCCTAAATATTCTAACTTAATGACCATATATTCTGTCCTAAGAATTAGCTATCCTATTTAATGCCCAGATATTATATCCTGAAACTTAGCTATCCGTAACAGTCCCTCTCAAGATGGAGCATAGATGTCAATCATGCCCATCTTGTTACAAATCTGAGTGACATTATTCCCAAGTAGAGCTTTGGTGAACACATCAGCTAGTTGTTCTCCAATTCGCACATGCTTTAGTGAGATTAACTTTTGGATGCATGCCAAACCCAGAGAATTTCACTGAAGCGGTTTCTAGTGCTCTGTCTAATAAATGGATTGAATCCATGAATGAAGAAATGCTCTCTATGAATCACAATGGTGTTTTGGAGCTTGTGGAGGCTCCTGTTGGTTTTTAACCCATTGGGTGCAAGTGGGCTTTCAAGACCAAGAAGACTCCAATGGAAATGTGGAGCGGTCCAAGGCAATATTGGTGGCTAAAGGATACACTCAAAAGGAGAGTATTGACTACAAAGAGACTTTCTCTCCTATTTCCTCTAAAGATTCCTTTAGGATCATTATGGCTCTAGTGGCACATTATGATTTGGAGTTGCATCACATGGATGTGAAGATGACTTTTCTGAATGGGGATCTTTATGAGGATGTTTATATGCAACGGCCAGAAGGTTTCATAGAGAGTGGAAAGGAACATTTAGTGTATAAGTTGAAGAAGTCAATTTATGGCTTAAAACAAGCTTCAAGGCAGTGGTATCTTAAATTTGATGAGATCATATCTTCCATGGGTTTTGTGGAAAATAAGGTTGATCAATGCATATACCTCAAGCTCTATGGGAATAAATTTATTATTCTTGTTCTTTATGTGGATGACATCTTACTTGCTAGTAGCATTTATGATCTACTTGTTGAGACCAAGAGTATGTTTTCAGCTTCTTTTGACATGAAAGACCTTGGGGAAGCCTCTTTTGTTCTAGGGATTGAGATTCACAGGGATAGGTTTTGCAAACTTTTGGGTTTATCCTAAAGAGCTTATATTGATCATGTTTTAAAACGATTCAATATGAAAAACTGCAAACCTGGTGACGTCCTTTTGTCAAATGGGACAAGTTGAGTAAGGATCAATGTCCCAAGAATGATCTTGAAAAGAGTGCTATGGAGAACATTCCTCATGCTAGTGCAGTGGGTAGCCTGATGTATGCTCAGGTTTGCACTAGACCTAATTTGTCTTTTTCTATTAGTGTACTAGGTAGATTCCTATCTAACCCGGGACATGTTCACTGGGTAGCCACTAAAAAGTTTGAGGTATTTGCAGAAGACAAAGGGATACATGCTTGTCTACAAGAAAGTTGATGACTTTGATGTTGTTAGCTAACTCTATTGTAGACTTTGTTGGTTGTCCAAAGATCTACTTCTGGATATATCTTCAAGTTGGTTGGAGGGACTATTTCTTGGAAGAGTGTGAAACAAACTCTGATGACCTCTTCCACTATGTAGGCTGAGTTTGTTGCATGTTACGGGGCTGCATCACAGACAGTGTGGCTGAGAAACTTTGTTTTTGTTTTTGGAATTGTGGACTTCATTTCAAAACCATTGACAATTTATTGTGACAACAGTTCTGCTGTCTCTTTCACCAAGCACAACAAAACTACTACTACTTCTAAGCATATAAAGATTAAGTTCTTAGTTGTCAGGGAGATGGCTCAAAATGGAGATATTCATGTTGAGCACATTCGTACTGAGGAGATACTTGCTGACCCCCTAACTAAGGGACTCAAACCTGTAGTGTTTATGAAACATGTTGAGAATATGGGTATTGTAAGGTCCTTTGACATATTTGGTTAATGGGAGTTGTTATATTTTTATTTATCTTATGTTCAATTTATTACATTGGACTAATGTAATATGATATGATGAACTTATGCACATGTTTGACATTTTATACCATGGTTGATATAATGATTATTGAGGAGTTTTCATTACTTTTTTTATCTCGAGATGTTTTGTTCCTTTGGGAATGATGTTTCATAAAAAACATGTTATGATCTCCTTGTGGAGATTGGTTGTGTTTTCTTGTGAAGACACAAGGAGGATTCATACACGGTAGCATGGAAGGGATCACATACTATGCTATGAACGTGTACAACACTAGCACACTTGTTTGTGATCATGCCAATGAGGTTATTAGTTATGTGGTCCAGGATGAACTAGATTCTAAATAGTTTTATCTTTGTCTATGGTTCTTAGTGTGAATGCTTATGTCTCTAAGGCATGTCAAAAGGTTTTTGATTAGACAGAAGGTTTACTTAGTTATAAGACTTAGGATAATTAATGTTAAATGCTCTCAAGATTTCTCAAATGGTTTTTCAATATATGATTTCAAAATAAATGGGAAATTTCAAAGTTAAACATGGCTTTCAATAAAACTTGAGTTTCAACTTTAAATCTTCTTAAAAGGATTTATGTTTAATCAAGTATCTTGAAGTGTTGGAAATGACTTACAAGCGTTATTGGACTTGAAAAATGTGTTCAAAGGCCAATGTAATTGGATTACATAATGTTTGTTGATTACACAATATGTTGTAATGTAATCGATTACACGAAAGTCGAAGTTATGTAATCGATTACACATATATATGTAATCGATTAAAGCCAGAAAGGCAAAGAACACGTTCGATCATCTTTGTGGTGATTATTACCAGGTTATGTTATTGGCTACAAAGTTGTTCAACATGAGAGTCATTTTCAAAATGATTTTAAAATAATTAAAACCCAATCAATATTGCCTAAGTGGGAGAATGTTAGAATTTTCTGGGTTTGGGCTTCTATTGATTGATGCATTTTGTTTTTATTAAAACGGGTTGAATGGATAGTATGGTATTTTCCCTGGAAGCCCATATTAATTATGTGATCCATTATAGGTTTGGGAGTCATCAGGTTTATTGTCATTGGGCTCGAGCCCAATGATGGGTGTGTTGGATTATGGTGTAGGCCAGGTAGCCTATCTATTATGGATGGACTAGGTTACTCATAAATTATATGAAGGGTAGATCCTTACTCCACTCACCCCCTCAGTTATTGAGGCCAGCAGTTTTGTTGGTGATTATTGATTATCGTCTTGGCTACAAAGTTGTTCAAAATGAGAGCATACGGCGGGTTTCTATTGAAGTGTTTTTATTAAAACGGATGGTATTTTCCTGGAAGCCCATATTAATTATGTGATCCATTATAGGTTTGGGGAAAGACAAAATGTTGGAGTGGTATGGTGTAGGCCAGGTGCTATCGACATATAAATTATATGAAGGGTGTACTCCACTCTTAGCACGTCTTGACCGCATACTGGCTCTTCCACTAAAATAAATCGGCGAGATCGTTCCTTGACAAAATGTCTTCAAGAGGTACGTGTTTAATATGATTCATGTATTCTGATTATGGTGTTCTAATTCCTAGTATAAATCCATCAAATTTAACAGAAACAAACCTGCTGAGAAATAGATAGGAACCTTCAAATTCATGCGTTCCCAGTAGTCATCCAACAAAATGCATAGTTCCTACATATCATAATAATGTGTTAAGTATAAGACAACCATTACATCTTAATCAATTTTTTTAATAATTAAACTGGTCACTGAACCAGAATTGTGAGTGGCTCATGATTTATTGTGGCCGAATGAGATTTTTAAAAAATTGCCTTTTAAATAAATATATCACAAATATATAAAAAATTATAACTTCTAATAGAATTTGTAAGTGAACTACAGGAAATATGCTAAATAATCAATATGATTATTTTTATAATATTAAATTAGTATACAACCTATAGATATCATGGATAGTTTCCATAGTAATAAATTTTTGGAGAGAATACTATTAGTTGTACAGCTTTGGATGATAATTTTGATATTATATTTGTTTTTTATTTAATTTATTAACCATCTCATTTTTTAGAAAATATTTCTATAGATAAAAAATATAATTATATTTTTATAATATTTAAATTAACTATTTTGTATTCTTAAGACTTAAGATTGATGGGGATGTCACACAGGATTCAACCTAGGTGGATAAAATGGAGGAGAAATGCTTCAAGTGTAATTCGTAATCGCATAGTGCTTATTAAATTCAAAGGAAAATTCTACCAAACAACTATACGAGTAGCAATGCTTTATGGTAGTAAATGGTGGTTAAGTGGACATACAAGAAAAGATAAGATTAAGAACAAATGTACCCAAGAGAAAGTTGGTATAGCATCTAAAGAGATGACAAAAACTGGCCTAAGGTGATTTGGTCAAATAAGACCAACAGAGGCTACAGAATCAAATAGAAGATAGTCCAATTAAACGGGATAGAGGAAGGCCTAAGAATATATTAGGAGAAATCATTAAAAAAGACCTTGCTCAAAATGCTTTTATTGATATTTTGGTTTAGTTTTTGATAGAGCCCAATTGTGTCGATTTTGATCTATGTAGTCAACCCCACTTAGTGAGATACGCCTTGTTGTATTTTGTATTCTTAAGATATTTTTTTATTCTTATTGTTAAATGCTAAGATGATAATTAATTAGTATAAAAGCTTACAACAGTCTGGCTTACTGGTTGCTATGTGAACCTTGAATTGCTTGTAACTTGGTTCAATTCCTATTTATGACATTTTTGGACAAAAGTAGCTTAGCCAAACAATACATGGTGGATGACATGGTCTTTATAGAGCTTCCAAATCACCCACCTGTGAACGGGTTGAGTACTGAGAAAACCAATCAGTGCAAACGGTTTCAACATGATTTAATAGCAACCAGTTATTAGGCAAGAACCAAACCAGATCATGGACCAGTTCTCAGAACCAGCTAATCCAGTCCAATTCTCAGAACAAAGATGCAAATACTGAATAAGTTATAATATTAATATAAAGCCAAAGAAATGGATGCTATAGTCATTTTCAAAACAGATTTTGCATTTTTGTTTTAACAAAGTGAAAAAGGGAATGGAATTTGCTGTAGAAAACTTAAATCTAGCCAACCATCTGGTCAAATCTTCTAAGTTCTAACAAAAAACATGAAGAGAAAACACAAGCATCTTGAATTTGAAATCCTTTACGTTTTGGCAATCACATTAAAAATTGGAGTCTGTTTCTATAGTGTTCAAGATTCTGTTTTTTCATGGAATTTTGACTTTTTTAATAACTTGAATAATAGGGAATTTTCTGAAATGGAGTCTCTTTAAGGTCTCAGAGACTATGTTCATTTGTCTCCTAATTCAGATAAAAGGATTTGGTCTCTTTGACCCTTCTAGGGTGTTTTCCTGCAAATCTTTTTTTTCCAATTCCTAACTCATTCATTGAATAAAGCTACTTTCCATCTTGAAAAAACCCATGTGGATGCGTAAAGCTCTCCTCTAAGGTCTCGTCTATTATTTAGACTACAGTGCTTAACAAAATTGATGCTATTGACTTGTTGCAGGTTCGGAGGCCACATAAGAATCTTTCCACCAATGTGTGTTATGTGTGGTGCTAGCTCAAAATCAATTCCTCATCTGTTCTTACATTGTTCTGTGAATGGAACTCTTTGTTTAGCATTTTTTGTGAATGCTGGGTGTGCCGTAGGTCCTTGGACTAATTTTTTATGATTAGCTTCAATGGTTTTGGTAGAAAAAAAGAGGCTAAGTCTTGAAGCAATGTGCAACCTCCCTTACAATTTGGTGCATATGGTTGGAGCATAACTCTCATATCCATAGTTGTATAACCCAGATCGGAGGTCAACCCGGTTAAAAGGTTGAGTTACCGAGTCAGTCAAGCGATCGAACCGAAAAATCCAGATAAATAAGAAAATATTTTTTTAAAAAATATTACAAGAAAAAACTACTTCATATAAGAAATATTATATTAAAAAATAATAGTAGTGCTAATAATCTATTGGTTGTATAATTATATAAATTAAAAAACTAAGAATATTATTCAACAGTAGCATGTGGTCTAATGGTAGAGTGCACTTCATCACAAGAGACTTCTAAGTTCTATTTTCAAATCCTACAATTTGCATTTTTGAAGGATCAATTTAAAACAAAAAAACAAAAAAAAACCATTGGGAGCAAGAACTGGACCGATCAATTCAGCAGCTGGTTCGTGGGTTTAGCTGTTGGACTAGCCGGGCTGGTCCGATTCATACAACTATGTTCATATCCTTAAGGTGGTTTGTTTGGCACAACAACTGATTTGGGATAAGATTTGCCATTTGGCTTCAATTTAGTGTAAAGCATATGGTCTTTTTCAGGAGCTTCCCCGACAAATATGTTTAGGAATTGGGCAGTTTTGCTCCATTGATGTTCTCTTTTTCCTTTGTTGTTTTTTGTTTTGCTCTTTGTTAAGGAGGACTCCTTATCCTCCAAATTCTTTGTATTTTCTTCTCTTCGTCTTAATGAAATTTCTTTTTTTTAAAAATAAATAAATAAATAATAAAGGTGCCTATAGTTAGAAAACATTGTATATTTCTCTGATTTTTTGTTATTATCCAATAGTTATTACCCTATTTTCTGTCTTGTTACGTATCTTATGTCTCTTCAATGTAGTTTCAGTTTGGCGGATATCTTACACCCTGTTCTTTCCCTGTACATGTTTCCTCTCTCTAATGTATTCTTTGTTTATCAAAAAAATTTACCCTATAATCCTTTATTCAAACTTCGTATTTAACAACGCCCTCAACCAACAAAGAACTAACAAAAGTCTATTAGACAATATCTTCAAAAAGCAACACCATGACACAAACGTTAAGCTTGAGATTCCAACATATTACATTTTATGCTTCCTATTGGACCAAACTTGATATCATAGAACATATTTCCATTTTTTATGATACAACAAGAACAACCAAGCCTAATCCCACTAGGTGAGATCGGCTACATGGATCAAACAACTCCATTACCAAATTTTCACTTCTTAGTAAATCCATTTTTTATGATATGTAATATAATTAATTAAGAAGAAGCCAAGGGAGCATATATTATAGAATGATGAACCATGGACACTATCTTGCCAGCATCTGTATAAGGTAAGTCAACTAAGACATTTACAAATACAAAGCCCATAAATGTACACAGTACAAAATGCATAAGACATTAACATCAGGATGTAATATCTTAGAATCCCATGAAAAAGCATTCGTAAGAAGTAACACTAATTTCCTATTCTTCTCTTTTTTTTTTCTTGTCTCTTTTGAGGAGGGTTTAGGGATGGGAGGGGGAAATCATAACTACAACATGGAATTATCATGATGAGAACTGGTGAAAAAATTGCTTGAACTTCATTCATTAGCTACAACATAGAAAGATAAATTACAATCAGTGAGATGAATGGCCATCTTAATGAGAATACCTGAGCTCTTCCAAGAGCAAATGTTGGAATAAGCACCTTTCCTCCACCAGAAACGCATTTATGAACCTAAATCAATTAATTTGAAAACTTAGTACCCAACATAAGAGTAACTATAGATCAGGAGCATTTGGATCAAAAGGAAAATAGAAAGTAAAAGAAACACAAGACAGTTTTTTGAAAAAAATATTGCAATTTGTAACTTGACATGACTACATGCTGATCCAAGCTAACACAGCACTAATCCTGCTTTCTTCAAAGTAAACACAAGGACTCCTTATTAAGAACAAAAAAATGCTATAGCTGTCAATATATATAACAGAAATTAATGATAATAAATTTTTATGAATAAAATATTTTGTACATACTATGAAGCACAGACACAGACATGCCACACAACACGGATACAGGAACACACCAAATTCTAAAAATTGTACGACACGGACACAGCATATATGTATATAAAATTGAAAATTTAAGAAACAAATCATAATTCATAATATCATAGCTGTGTGAGAGCCAAAAAAAATTTCTAAATTGAACGCATGTCATCGTGTGTCGTACAAGCGTCGATGTCTGACATGCGACACGACACCAGAATGGTGTGTCCATGCTTTATAGCGTAAATATAAGTTGTATTTATTCTTTTATGTGCATAAATATCAGCATACTAAGTGCAAATCACTCAAGCAATTCACAGAAATCTATGGTTGTCTATTCTCAAGTACATGCATAACACCCCCCCCACACACACACACACCAAAAAAAAAGGACTAAGAAAGTGAGATCAACAATGCCTTTCTCTTAAATGGCTCTCTGAAACAAAACAAGACACCAAATTACATTAACAGTTTTAGTGCATAAGTTCTTCAAAGTGTTGCAAATACATACAGCTTTGAGGAATTCCCTCTCACGAGCATATTTTGAATCACGTATTGTAGTCGCATATGTGGATCTGAAATGAAATTTTTAACAATCATACCAAAAGTATGTCCAAGAAAATTCAGCTTATAACTGCAACCAGTAAATGCAAAATAGGTTTCAATTTCATGCATTTAAAACCAGATTAAACCATTATTCAATAGAAAAAAACTGTGAAAATGCATATGAATGTCACTACACCTTGTTAACATAACACAAATCTAGATTATATACTCAATTCAAAACTACTATGAACTGTATCAAACTATTAGATTATATATTTGAGAGGCAGTTGGCAACAAAATTCTTCATGCAAACTATTAGCAATTACAAGAAAGTAGTTTATGCAGGCAGTACAATCTAAAGACATAAGCTCAAAGATCCAAAAATTTCATTAATTTGGTTTAGATTTGATATTGCACCTGACTGTAACAACTCATTCAAGTACAATTCGGAAGGTGATTCTAAAATTGAGGAAAATTTTACCGAGTAGCCATAAGACCAATGTAGCTTTATGGTATTGAATGTTGGGCAGATAAGTGCCAACAAGAGTATAAACTAAGTGCTGCAAAGTTGAGAATGTTGTGGTGCATGATGGACATACAAGAAAAAATAAGATAAGCAATGGATGCATTTGAGAGAAAAATTGGAGTAGCACCTATAGAGGAAAAGATAACAAAATCTCGACTAAGATGCTTTGGGCATGTGAGGAGAAGACCAATAAAGGCCCAGTAAGAAGAGTTGATCCTGTGGAGGATAGCCCAATAAACAGAGGTAGAGGAAGACAAAGGAAAACTGTAAGAGAAACCTTCAAAAAGATCTTGATTTATTCTGAAAACTTGGTTTTTGATAGAACACAATGGTGTCGTTTGATTCATGTAACCAATCCCACCTAGTGGGGGAAAAAAGGCTTTTCTTCTTGTTGTTTGTTGTTTTACTTAGTGTTTTGTGGAAAACCGTGTTGTTAGTTTAGGAAAGTTGGGCAGTGGCATCCTTGATGGATGGTGGACAGTAGCCTCTTGTTCCCACATTTTCACGTTTTTTGTAGACATTGTTTTTAGTGCCTCTTGTTCCCACGTTGTCACGTTTTTTTTAGACGTTGTTTTTAGTGCTTTATTGTTGCTTATTTTCTAGGCTTGATTAGCTTGTTTTCTAAGGCCTAGTTTAATGTACAACTCCCTATATATATTACCTCCTTGTAAACATTCAAAAAAGGTAGAAATATACAGTTTTCATATTCTTGTAATTCTGAGATGGTATCAGAGCAATTTTGATCTAGGACTGTCTCTGTTTTCCGCTAAGCACTTTTTTGGTTGGCCTTCATTGCCAATGAACCCTTAAACCCCTCATCACAATCGGCCTTCATTGTCGAACCCTGAACCTTCATCAGCGCCCTTATTCTACTAGAGCCGCCGACTTCACCGTCTTTGTTACGTTGTCCCTACTCCAAGCCTTCATTGCTATCTTTCTGTGTTTGTCAACCATGCTTTATCTCTCACGATGTCAACCAAGGGAGAGGTTTCCAGTGCAACTCAATCAATGGTGGATGCTCGATCACAAACCCTGTTGAACTGCAGACCATTCAGTCTGCATATAGGCTGAACACAAAAATTACCTTAAGTGGTCCCAACTGGTTCGCACCATACCGAAAGGAAAAAGGAAGCTGAGTCATCTCTTGGGTACTGGACCTAAGCCAGGCGATCCCAAGTTTGAAGCATGGGATGAAGACGACTCGATGATTATGGCGTGGTTGTGGAATTCAATGACTCCGGAAATTAGTGACACATGCATGTTTCTGGACACTGCGAAGGATATCTAGGATGCGGTTGAACAAACCTATTCCAAGGCCAGAGATGCTACTCGAGTATATGAGGTTAAAGTGAAGACAATGGCTTCAAAACAGGGAAACAAGTCTGTTACTGAGTATGCCAATCAACTGAAATCCTTGTGGCTGGAGTTAGATCATTATAGAGTGATAAAAACTAAATGTTTTGAGGATGCAGCAGTGCTAAAGGATTTTATTGAGCAAGACTCTGTCTATGACTTCCTTTGTCAGGTTGAATCCAAAATTTGATCAGGTGAAAATTCAGATTCTTGGCAAATCCACGGTTCCCTCCTTTAATGAGGTAGTGTCCATAATCCAAAGTGAGGAAAGTGAACCAAAAATCAGTGAAAATTCAGCCATGGTGGCTCGTGGTTCCAGCAAGCCAGAGGCAAAGTTGGAGAAGATATCATCCTTGAAAGGAGAAAAACCCAGTCAGTCAAAGGGTCAGAACTAGGATGACTTGTGGTGCACTTACTGTAATAAGGCACGTCATACCCGTGAATGGTGTTGGAAGCTTCATGGAAAGCCTCCAATTCGAGAATGGGGCCAGAAAGGGGAATAGTCACACAATAGTGGGAAAGCCAATGCTGCTGCTGTGTCATAGAGTCAATCATCCCAACTAGAACCCCGCAGTTTCAATCCAGAGGAAATTGAGCAGGTGAGATCACTTCTAAACAACCTTGAGAAGCACTAAGGTACTTGTTCTTTGACTTATTTAGGTAAGTTACCTTTTTCCGTTAGATTAAATGTCTCGGGTACAACTTTTACCAACTTCTGGATTATGGATTCAGGAGCCACAGACCATATGACCAACATCCCCCAAATATTTTCCACCTATTCCCCATGCCCAAGCAGTAAGAAAATATCCACAACTGATGGTTCCTTGACCACTATAGCCGGTGTAGGAGATGTCCAACTAAGCCCCCTAGTAAGCTTAAAAAATGTTCTTCATGTCTCTAAACTGTCAACAAATCTAGTTTCTGTTCAGAAATTAACTAAAGAATTATCTTGCAATGTGATTTTTTATAATGATTACTGTGTTTTTCAGGACAAGGATTCGAGGAAGATGATTGGACATGCTAAGAAATAGAATGGCCTCTACCTCCTTGAAGCACCAGGTCAATTAAACAAGACCAGGGGCAGACTTGGACATTCATATTCCTTTACCTCAAAACTTCATTCAACCAATAAAGACAAAATTGGGCTTGTTCACTGCAGACTTGGACATCCATCCTTTATTATTGTTAAGGGTCTTTTTCCCTTTTTCGTTTAAAGGTCTTGATTTGAACATTTTCATTGTCATGTAAGTGAACTTGTCAAACATAAGCGTGTAACCTTTCCAATTAGTAATACCAGAAGTTCTGTTCCTTTTTCTCTCATTCACAGTGATATTTAGGGTCCCTCTTCTACTCCTAATGTCTCTAGGGCAAGATGATTTGTGTCTTTCATTGATGATTGTACTTGTGTTACCTGAATTTTTCTGCACAAACATAAGTCTGATATTAATACTATTCTCCCAAATTTCTGTTCCATGATTAAAAATCAGTTTAGGGTAAGTATTAAGCGATTCAGATCCGATAATGCTAGGGACTATTTCAATCGAACTCTTATGCATTTTTTCTTAAAAGAAGGAATAATACATGAGTCATCCTATGTTCAAACCCCACAACAAAATGGGCTAGTAGAGTAGAAAAATGATCACCTTCTTGAAAAAACCTGAGCCTCACTGTTCCAGAGAAACGTCCCTAAGTCCTTTTGGGGGAAAATTGTTCTAACAGCTACTCATCTTATAAATCACTTGCCCACAAAGTCCTGGGATTCAAGAGTCCAATAGATGTTCTCTCCACTTTCTATCTTGATCTACACACTACCAATAATCTTGTCCCTAAGATTTTTGGATGTGTCCTTTGTCCATGTTCATAGTCAAAACAAGGGAAACTTGATCTGCAGGCTCTAAAATGTGTCTTTATGGGCTATTCTTTGACCCAGAAAAGGTACAAGTATTATCACCCTCCATCCATAAAATTCTATGTCTCCATGGACATTACATTCAGTGAAGAAGAGCCTTATTTTACCCATCCTTATCTTCAGGGGGAGAAGTCAATACGGGGAGGTAAAGAAGATTTTCTACTTGACATGTCCTTACTTCCTGTGTCTAACGAGCCTTCTCTTAATCTTCTTGGCCCTAATCCTCCTCTTGAAATCACTGCTGAACCTGTGCCCAAAACCATTCCCGATCCTGTACAACCTGTGTCCAAAACCATTCTTGACCCAATAGTAGAGTCTGCTCTTGAGAATGTGAGGTATGGCAAAGGCAAGGTGTTTACAAGAAGGAAGATGGTTGTTCCTGAACCTATGCAGGCCCAAGAGTCCAACTCGGAGCCTTTGAATGAGGTAATAGTTTCTAACCCTGCATTGCAAGATGAAACTGAATTTAATGTGGGTAGTGATGACCAAAATCTGCTTATATCCATTAGAAAAGGAACTAGAGAGTGCACAAAACGGCCACTATACTCACTCGCACACTTCTTGTCCTTTGAGAAATTCTCACTATCCCATAAAGCCTTCGTTGTGAGCCTAAATACCATTACCATCCCTACCACCCTACCCAAGGCTTTGTCCAATGAAAAATGGAAACAAGCCATGAATGAGGAGATGGAGGCATTGGAAAATAATAAAACCTGGGAGCTAATGCAGTTACCGGTAGGGAAGAAAGTTGTGGGCTATAAATGGGTGTATACTATGAAATATAGAGCAGATGGGTCCATAGAGAAGTATAAGGCACGATTGGTAGCCAAAGGGTATACCCAAACTTATGAAATTGATTACTAGGAGACTTTTGCACCAGTTGCAAAGATGAACACAGTTCGGGTATTATTGGCATTAACAACTAATTATGGTTGGGATTTACAGCAGTTTGATGTCAAGAACGATTTCTTGCATGGAGATCTAGATCTAGAAGAAGAAATCTACATGGAGATTCCACCGGGATATAGGAAGAATTTGCATACTAATATTGTGTGTAAGTTGAAAAAGGCCTTGTATGGCCTCAAGCAATCACCACGAGCGTTCTTTAGAAGGTTTGCTAGAATTATGTTGGCTATTGGGTACAAATAAAGCCAAGGGGGTCATACACTGTTTATTAAACACTCTTTTAGGAGGAGTTACAGTTCTCTTGGTGTATGTTGATGACATAATAGTGATAGGAGATGATGCTAAGGAGAAACTGATTCTAAGTCAATGCTTAGCTAAGGAGCTGGAAATTAAAGCATTAGGAAGATTGAAATACTTTCTTGGAATTGAAGTTGCTCATTCTACACAGGGTATATTTATCTCCCAACAAAAGTATGTTATAGATCTCTTAAAAGAAATAGGCCCGACAACATGCAAACCAGCAAGTACCCCTATGGATCCTAATATGAAGCTTGGGCAAGCAGAGGAAGATGTTGCAGTTGACAGAGAAATGTATCAGCATCTAGTGGGAAGACTTATTTATCTATCTCACACACGATCGGACATAGCATATGCAGTAAGTGTGATTAGCCAATTCATACATAGTCCGAAAGAATCCCATTTGCGAGCAGCATATCAAGTATTACAATATCTTAAGGGAACACCATGAAAAGGCATTTTGTTTAAGAGAAACGGAGGTGTGGTACTTGAGGCATACACTGATGCTGACTATGCTGGATCACCAGTGGACAGAAGATCAACCACAGGATATTGCACTTTTCTTGGAAGAAATCTAGTGACTTGGAGGAGTAAAAAACAGAATATGATAGCACGATCTAGTGCGGAGGCAGAACTCAAAACTATGGCACAAGGTGTGTGTGAACTATTATGATTAAAGATTATTCTTGAAGATTTGAAGATCAAATAGGATGGAATGATGAGACTTTACAGTGATAATAAGCTTACAATCAGCATAGCTCATAATTCGGTACAACATGATTGAACAAAACATATTGAGGTTGACAGACATTTTATCACAGAAAAATTGGAGAGTGGTTTAATCTATACACCCTATGTGTCTACACAAGGTCAGCTTGCTGAAGCACTTACCAAAGGGTTAAGCAGTCCAGTATTTCAGACGATCGTATCCAAGTTGGGAATAGAGAATGCATATTCACCAGCTTGAAGGGGAGTGTGGGAAACCGTGTTGTTAGTTTAGGAAAATTGGACGGTGGCCTCCTTGATGGACAGTGGACGGTAGCCTTGATGGACGGTGGCCTCTTGTTCCCACATTTTCACCTTTTTTTGTAGACATTGTGTTTAGTGCTTTAGTGTTGCTTATTTTCTAGGCTTGATTATCTTGTTTTCTACGGCCTAGTTTACTGTACAGCTCCCTATATATATTACCTCCTTGTAAACATTCAAAAAGGCAAAAATATACAATTTTCATATTCTTCTAATTCTGAGATGTTTGATACTATATTTTCAGAGCCCAAGGCATTTTGATAATTCCTATTATGGGTGGTCAGCCGCATTTTCAAAACATTTTGCCCAAACAAACAATACAAGAGAAGGTGTACAAGGTGGGGAGACGTAACCAAGATGTCTCTAATATAGGTACGGTGCCATTCTAGGAATACCTGTGTATTACCTAAGAAGTTCTAGATTTCAAAATGAGCTTATCAAGAAAACTGAATACACCAAAGAGATCAAAAGTCCTCTTTGATACTACCAGTAGTAAGCCTATGAAGCAGAAAATGTGAAGATTGGGAGAGAAGAAAGAGAAGGAAAAGAAGAAGACAGAAAGTGATGAATAGAAAAATTAGAGGAAAGCGCAGAAAGAACAAGACAATAAAATCACAGCGGCAAAAGATTGAAAAGAAACAAATAAAAGGCTGAAAGTTATACATACATGAGTGTGGCCGTTCAAAACATGGATGTGCTTATGTGCTTTTACCCAGAGGTGTGTTGAAGAAGAAGAAAAGAGACAGGTATTTTTTATCATTTATGATGATTTCTTGTTAAATAACCTTAATTTTAATAGAAAGGAGAATATTGCGATAGATTTGTTAAATTAGGGTGCAATGTGCTCAATTACATAAATTAGGGTGGAAAGTGTAAGAATTTAACGGGGCAAAATGCATTTGACCGTAAAATTTAATTTGATTTAATTATGAAAATTTGGGGCAACAAGAATTGAACTCATGACCACTTAGCCACATAAGCTTTGAAACTATTCAAGGAACAACTTCCCAAAAGTTTAGGCTGTTATGTGCAGGCCGAGGAATGGTCCATATTTCTAATAGTAATATCAATATGAGATTAACAATACATACACACAGATATATAGTCAAAGAAAAGTATATTCAAAATTCAAAATCATTGTAGAAATGAACTAATACTATTTTATTTTTTTTTATAAAAATGAACTAATACTATTAATGTACGTTAAAAACAATAAATAAGTAAGAAAATATCATTTATTGCCTTCTCTACAATATTGATAACATCGTTATAAGATGCATTCACACAATCAATGATGCTCTTACTCAGTTATAAGAAGGTCAAGTCGTAGTCGATCGATTTGAGCTGCTCCAAGGTGTCTATCTGGTGTCATATTGTAGTCTCCTGTATAAACCATTTCTGTGTCTCCCACCTTTGCATAGAACATTGCAGCTCCAATAACCTTAACAATTTATGATAGGAGGAATGATCGGCTGAGTACTAAAACATTAATTTAAGGTATGAAAGAACAAAATTACAAAAATATATTATTACAAGATAGACTGGATAGGGAAAGTAACCCTAATAACCGAAAAAAGTGTCAAATACATCCTGAAATAAAATGACAAATTATGTTACAAGGAATGCTACTTCACATGGCATGATTGATAATGCTAAGGTTGGGTTATCATGTATGATATGATATACACATCAGTCTTGCCATGGGTAGAAGAAAGTGAAAAGTTTCAATAACTCAGTGGTGATGCTGTACTATAAGATCAGGAATCAGGTGTATGATGGAACTGGCAGAGACAGCCATGGAAGAATAACTTTGGAGATCAAGAACAGAGTGAACCATTCCACAATATTGAAGGATAACTTTCATCTAGGAATTCTTGTATAGTAAATATTGTGTCAGCTATGTTTCTTTACATAAGTGTGGATTATTTTACTATGCAAGTCTCTTTCAAATAATAATTACATTTCAGGAGTTGTAGCATTGCTGAAGGGGAACCTTGGCACAACAGTTGAAGTTGTCGCCATGTGACCTAGAGGTCACAGGTTTGACTCGTGGAATCAACCTCTTGCAAATGCAAGATAAGGCTGCCTACTATAGACCCACATAGAGGTTCCAACCCTTCCCTAGACCTTGCGCATAGCAAGAGCTTTATAGCACCAGGCTTACCTTTAGGAGTTGTAGTAATACCAGGAGCAGAATCAAAAGATCTCCCAACTGGACTCAATCAGGGGGAAAAAAAATTTGAAGGCTAGTTTGCCATGCTCTTGTTCTTTTTCTGCTATATCAGACTCTAAGTCAACTGTCCACTGCCAGACAACAGCATTTGACACTTTAATACTTCCTTCCTTGCCACAGTGAACAACTTTTTTTTCCTTTTACAGTACAAAAGATCCTTAAATCCTAAAGCTTTATCCTCACCTGTTGATACTATATAACTCTAAATTTCGAATCTTAGAACCCAGATCCCCTGCTGCCCAGAACTCCAGCTATGCTTGTGTAAACCCTAATATTTCCAACGCTAACCTTTTTTTGGGATAAAACCTAACCTAAAACTCTGAAGTCTGTACTATGAAGCCTCCTAACAGCAGCAGTAGGAAGATTTCAACATTGAAGCATATTGTGTAGCAGGAATTTACAATTAAGCACCATATGTACTGATAGTGATATGAATTTAAATGAACTAAGCTTAAAATGTTCATCTCAAATGTGAAACTGAAATGACACTGAAATTACAAAAGAAACATGAGGAGCAATCAGCCAAAGACAAGAACAAAAAATCTACAGGCTTATCACCAGAGAAATTAAAGCATAAGGACCTATATGATGGTCTTACTATTTGGATAATCAGCAAGCAGCTAGATACAGACTGCAATTAACATACAAATAAGAAGGGTCTACAGAAGTGATGCAGTTCCACCTGCACTTGTCTTACTCCCTGCTATAAACACCAAAAGAAACCAAAGCACAAATTCTTTTATCCTCACTAAAAGAAAACCAAATCAACTCAAGCAAAACCTGAAAAGGAAGATTCCAAAAAAATATTGGGGCCTTCTAAGGAGTGAAAGCCAGCAATAAGACCCTGATCATACAAGCCTCTGAGAGAAAAAGGTAAAGTATCCATGCATCAAACTCTAGTAAAACTATATGAGAACCATTTGCCAAATTAAGGCCAATTAAGAGGAGAAAAGAAGCGTACCCCAGTGAGATGAATGCATTAAACCATCTAAACAGCGTCAAGCAACAGCAAATTAAGAGAATTAAGAATTATTAAATAAACCAGAAATAAGTAGAGATCCAATTGTTCATGACAACAATAAGGCCAACAAGCATATAAAGACTTTATCATGCAGCAAAAAATGTAACCATAAGAGACTTCTAACAAATTTAAGAAATAAATTAAGTTTATCTAATTTAGATAATTGGATGTTATACTAGTAATCAAGTTTGAGTTTTGGGAAGAAGAAATAGAATAAGAATCTAAGGCACCCTATAGACACAATTATGTGGTGTCCAGCTGGAGCAAAATGTCAGAAATTTCAAAGCTATCCATTACAACAAATGAACAATTACTTTGGGATAGACTTGTTTTAGCTTCCACTAGGTGTTATGCATCTAGAATTTTGAGAAGGCTACCTCTTCCAGACACTTTCATCTTATTCTGATTATGTTAGTTTTGATTTGCCAATTTTTTGGCATCTCATCCTCTAACATCTTCTATTCACAAAAATTAAACAAGAACTTTAGTGGTGAGATATTCATCAACATATCTGGAGGTAAATCTATTACTGCAAATAAAATATGGATTCAGAGATGAAGCTCACAAGCCTTACATGTCCTGCATAATAGGCACGAATCTGCAGATCTTCATCTACTTGCAGAGTCTGCCTCAGATCTACTGCAATAACTGTACACAGGAATTAAATCAAATTAAAATGGTTATAATAAAGATATGAGATTGAAATGCTTATGTCAGAGGAATGGCGATTTTGGATGGAAACCTGCTGTGATCAGCAACCCAAGACACACACCAAACTACTGATACACATACCAGAATCTTTTTAATGAATCAGTTTTAAAATTCACACAAAAATGTAAACCGAGTAATTGTTGTCTGTTCGCATTATCCAAAAAAAAAAATTACATGACATATTTCATAGACCAGAAAAAGAATATTTATCCTCATGAAAATGCTAGTGACACAAGTCACAACAGCTGCATACAATTGCAACTTCAACAAAGTCAAAAGTAACTCTCTGTCAGCTATGCTAATGCATTACATAATTTGCAGTCGACTGACAGGCTTGACCAGTTTGAATATAAGCAAATCTTCCTAGTGACATGTCTAAACCAAAAGTAATGGTTGTCTAACCAACCTATAGATACTTTAAAGGAAAAGAGGATCCAACATTACCTTTCTTCATGCACTCGACAATATGATCAGAGGTAAATTGCTCTTCCTCACCCCTACGATCAACCATCACTTTCCGATAGTCTTCCAACATCAAAGGAGACAAGGCTTTTGTCGGGTACTGCTTAAAATCAAATAACAGTCAAGTTTTAAGTCACCATTGTAGAATTAGAACCCAGAAGCCAATGCTTAAATATTCGAAGCACCATCAGAATGCCTTTGGCCAAATCATATTGCCTTCAAAGCTCCATTATATTCATTAATCCCAGTATCCCACCTGTCAGCACTCATTGACCAGAACAGCACCCAAGATTCAAACAAAAAATATAACATGATTATATGCATATGCAGTAGAAAATAGAAATCATCCAAGGGATGTCAAAATACAACAACCACTTTTAACCACTAACATTGCCAATGCCAGTCTTCTGCTCATTATTTTCTTCCCAGGAAAAATTTGAAATTTCAATAAAAAATACCCTTTTCAACCAGATATTTTCCAATTAAACTAATTTAAGGATTTTTATTTAACTTGCTAAATTTATTATTGATTTTTACTCTGCTCAATCCTGAGCCATGCACATTCTCTTCCTATTTCATAAAAGTAACATCGCGTCTTCCCAAGAGAGAAAACTTAACAATCACATAATTCCAAAAACATATTCATCTTCCACATACACTAAACATCGCATAAGGCACAAATCGCTTCACTTCTTTTCTCTTCTTGATTTATAATGCTACAGATGTCAAAACAGAGTCAATGAAAACTTTAAAACCACTTAAAAGCACCAAACACCTAATTAAAATTTCATTCTATATTCAATTTCAGGATAAGGCACCTCTAAAGTGAACTTGTCTCTAAAGTGAGTAAGCAAAAATCTATCTACCATTATATTTTAGTGGATTAAGATCTCAATGCACTTTAGATTAAGTTAAGGGTAAATACATTCTTAATTGCGACAAGTTCACTTTAGAGAAGCTTTTTTCTCAATTTCAAACTCTGCAAACGACCACCACATATATGTGTCAAAACCTTCGACATCCAATTCAGGCAAACATTTCGTCAAACACGTAATAGGACTGACTCACCGTCATGTAAATCGGTCCACGATACCCGCAAACTTCGGTGAAGTAAGGCAATGCCCCAACATGATCCAAGTGACTACCCCATTTTGCAAACAAAGACACAAAGTTAATGGCAAAAACGACTTTCAAAAAAATAAAATAAAATAAACATAAAAAATGAGGGAGGGGTGGTTCTGTTGATACAAATGAGTGATGATGATGCAAGAGAGGGCACTGTCGAAATCGCCAGAGTCGGAGATGAGACTAAAATCGGGGTATCGACGGCGGTCCAAATAGCCCATGTGCATGCCGCAATCGAACATGATTCGCTTCCCGTTGATGGTCACCACCATGCAGCTCTTCCCAACCTCTTGACCAGCGCCTGTAAACAAACAACGGGGGTACGAAGTGAGTTTGGGGTTGGAAAACGCTGTGCTTGAGAGAGTGTACGAAAAAGGAGTAAAGGAACGAGGGAATACCCAGGACTAGAGTTTCAATGGCCATGGATGTTGTGTTTGTATAATTAGCAGCAACCAGTACTACTGGTCCAGTAGCGTCTACAGTCCTTGCAGGCTATCAAGTTTAATTGTAGCAACGCCGCCAATGCAAAGTTTAATATAAGGAACGCCGCCAACGCAACGGGTGTAGATGGATTCGGATTAAATTGGACTATATATATATACCCGGATTAATATTGGATATATATATATATAGTGGATGTTTGAGAATAGTGAATTTTGATATTAGATTTTATATAAATAATTAAGATTAAAATATAAATATTTATAATTTTTTTAAATAATTATATAATTTTTAAGTATTTTTAATTTTAATTATTTATATATAATTATATGATTAAAATTTACATTTTATTTTTTCATAATAAAATTTCTTCTCGTTAAATATGTCTTGTATATATATAATTAAATTATAAAATTACAAATATAAAAATTTAAAATTAAGATATATTTTATAATATATATTTTAAAATAAATAATGGCTTGCTGGTAGCAATCGATGCATGGTGCACATTGTCCCCTGACGACGCCTCCTCTGCAGCCCACCAGATCGAAGTCGAGGTTTTCGTAACCGTTGGTGGCTCCGCCTCCATCGACAATGGTGGCATTAAGAGATCTTGCAGGTTTGCTCCAAGGAGATCAGCAAGCGGATGCTCGACACTGTAAAGGCTAGAGCTTTGGCAAGTTCCATCATTGATAATGGTGGTGCCTCCAGCATCACTCCTTCTCCCGTCGCAGACGGTGTCGCTGCTGCCGTTTCCGCTGATTGGTTGCCTAAGACGTGGTGGAGGGGATGAATAAATGCATGTTATTTTTTTCTATTGTACAGAGAGATTTGAGATGGTGGTTTTGGAAGAAGTTGGAAGGGGTTTTCTGATGATATCTTCAGACGAAAGAGAAAAGGGGTGAGTAGTGAAAGAGAAGGAGGAGAAGATGCTAAACTTTCTTTTTTTTTTAGTTATTTGCTGATTTGGGTTTAGTGTAGTAAGTTGGCTTTAGTGGAGTGGATAATGTTAAAAGAAAGAAGAGTCATTAAGAAGTTGTAGGTTTATCTACCAACTCTGATATTCTTATCATAAATATTGCATATACCTCTTTTCACACTTCGTTTAATACAATTTATTATAATTATTTTTTCTTATCATTTTCTCTCTCTCAATCACACACCCTTAAAAAAGGTGTGTACAATATTTACATCTCTAAAAGAGGTGTAGGATCATCATTTTCCTTTATCTACCCCTATATTTTTATAATCCTGATTTTCTTACTGCGAACAGTAAAACACCAATATACACACCGTATGTTTATTAATGTCACTATACTTATGAAATACATACTTCAACTAAAAAATCACCATTTGTCTCCGTTTCCCTTTCTCTGTATCTACCTTTTCATTTCCCTCTCATTATCCCTTTCTCTCATCCCTTTCTCTCTCTCAAATTTTTCCCTATTCTCTCCACATTCCCCCTCCATCTGTTACGCTCTCCGTTCCCTGTTTCCCAAATTTCTGAACCCCGGAGTTGTCCTTTTTTCCCCGTCCCTCTCATTTGGCATTTTCACTTTCCCTTTGCACCAAACTGAGTCAAAGACCACTGTCCGTCGAAGACCACGCAAGCGCACTCCCAGTTGGCGTGCAAGGTTGCAGTTGGCACTCCCAAATGGCGTGCGAGGTACCAGTTGGCGATTGCAACAGTGAGTTGTTCCATGAGTCCACTTCATCACTACGCTGCGCTGCCTGTGTTGCTGCCGTCATCGTTGTAATCCTTTTGTGGTATCATTCTCTCTCTCTCCCTCCCTGTACATGAAAGAATTAAGAAAACACCATAATAAACCCATTTTTCTTACTGTTTAGGATTATAGTTATTGTTTCTTACAAATTCAATAGAATATACATGCAAAAGAGCCATACAATTTGGTTGGGTTCAAACCAACAGCAAGAGCTAACTAAGTTGTTTTAGAGCTAACTACAATTTGATTTATTCTTTAATAAAAATGATAATTTTGAGTTTCATCTGATTTTTTCTCTTATATTTTTGGTCCTATACTCAATGCCTATTATTTGGGCAATGCCTATTTTACTCTGCCTACAAAGCAATAACAGAAATAGATGAATGTACCTACTGTGTTGATACCGAACCTATTCTAAGTGTTGTTAAGGTCTGCTTAATTGGGTCTTTATACATTAGTTGAGGTCAATTTTATGCAAATGAGTTTTATTTGATAATGAGTTTTATACATTAGTTGAGGTCAGTTTTATACATTAGTTGATGTCAGTTTTATGCAAATGAGTTTTTTTATGTACCAAGCAAGTGTAAAACAATATCTCAAGTTTTCAAATGGTTCAAGTTCTTTTATGATTTTTGATTTAAAATGTTCAATTAAATGCTGCTGTGCTTTTGTTCTTTTCAAGTCTACAATACCATCCTCTTTGATGGTCATCAACGAGTTGTAGCAATCTATCAAGTTGAGTGTGCAAGTTAACTGTTGGCATTATTTTTATGGTTTAAATTAAATTAGAATAATGCTTCTAAGTTTTTTATATGTTTCACTAATGTAGACATATGAAGAAACATATGAAGAGGCAATCCATTGCTCTTGTATACCTTTTTTTTCATATTCATCACAAGTTTCTTGTATCATGAACATTGTGTAAGTCAGTCATAGAGTACAAATCTGAAAATACATTATCAACCACAATTGTTAACTCAAATATGTATATCCAAGCAATTTCAATATAGTTTGACACTCTAATAATCCAATATCTTAAGGTTCAAGCTTGGTTGCAACATTCCTTGTTGCAACACATTCCTATCATTCATGTCTAATATTTTTCACTATCGTCAACAGTGTCACTGAAAACTGATTATACAAGCATGTTTATGCAAATGACTATTAAAATTGGTTGAAAAATGAAGAATTTCTTCATTACGGGTGGATAGAATGGAAGATGTTTGGTACTTCCTTTCCCTACTTCCAATTGTGTTTGTGTTACTTTGGCAGAGGACTGTACTATCAGTGAACTCTTTTGTCAGTAAAAAAGATCATGTAGTTTAGGTAAAAGGGGAGGGGGGAGTTTTGTTGCAACCAGGACCTTTAGGAGCTGAAAATCAAAATAAAAAATGCACACTTGTTTCCCTGCCCGATTGCTTGAAAATTTAGTCCTTCAGCAAAACTGAATTAAGTTTTTATAATCTAGTCCCACACTAATCAAAATATACACAGTACCAATTCTGATCTTTAGTCCCTCACTAATCAAATTTTGCTGATGTTATGCACTTTTTACTGCGTTTTCTTTATGAGTAATATATAAAGTATAAACAGAGAGGCCTGGGCAATAGGTCATGGACTGTTAAAATATAAGTCATGTGTCTAATCTTGTTTGTGTATAATATAGTATCATGTCTATACATGCTTCTCCTTATTGGGAGTGGTTGATAATCTATGAAGATTGACTCATTGATATTTACTTGACTATTGACACTGATATATATTCTCTGCATGCTGGATATATGCAAATTATCTTCAGTTTAAATTGTTTCTTGTCAAGTAATGGTTAACAATATTGATTGTATATGTCGTGTGCAATGAAGTCCTTCAATAGATGAGGATGATAATGTTTAGTCTAAGCTCCATATATCTTGTTCTTCATCTAAAGGCTTTCTTATGGTCCATAAAAATAGTATCTAGTCAAAATGGATTCTATCCATCCATTTAGAAGACTATATTAGAATCCCACAATTTTAGAGTCTACCAACCACATCCAAACCTGACTTGCCATACATAATCATGCACTCTCTAGGAACATAAATCATCATTTCTTCGTGTTCATTAGAACAAGAGCTGATAGGAGAAACATCTCTCCTCCATTTGTAATGACAAACGTTAGTAAGAAGTCTACCGTGAAAAACCACCCACATGAATGTTTTGATACTTTGTGGACCATGTCACAGCTCTAATTCTATGAGGGATGGCTAGTTAGTGGTAAGTGATTTCAATGACATTGGAAGTAGTAATGAAAAGAGAGGATATATGTGTAACACCCTCAGTAACATGTTAGGCTGGTAAACTGGTTACAAAGGCAGCCTAATACTTGCTTAACATGTCAGTTTAGTTTTGTAACAAAATAAGTTAGTGTAGGCACTTTGTTGCAACACAGAAGGTGAAAAGTAGTCTGAAATAACTTAGAAAATATCTTTAAAGGCTAAGTTGAGGGAAACAAGTATGGATAACTTGTTTCTAGGCCACAAATGAGTTAAGTATGGTGCAATTAACTTGATTCTTGATTTCAATGATTAAGTTATGATAGTTTTAGCTTAATGAGTGCTAATTGGTCATTTATGGTTTAAGTTAATCCATTTTTGGTTCATGAGGAACTTAGAAAAATGGATTAGAGTTATTGAGATTTCTAGCCTAAATATGTGCCCAAGTAAACCAATAGGATGTAAAAGAGTTACTATAAGTTTAAAGGCCTATATTGGTGTTAGAAATCACTTAGAATCCATGATTAGAGGTTTAGGGGTTGGTTTGGAATCAAGAATTCTACATAACACGTTTTGCAGAACTCAGTCTGACCTATAGGCACTTAAGAACTGGCTCTTGGGCGTCTAGGCACTCAAAGACCAGAGAGAAATCACTGGGCGCTGCCTGGTGAGCGCCTAGGAGCTGAAAATGGGCGTCTAGGCACCCAAATATCAGCAAAAACCAGAAACAGGACACTCTGAACAGCTTGTGGTTCTAGTTGCATAACTTGAGTTATAGATATCAGATTGACCTGATTCTTGTGGCATTTGAAAGCTAAGACATAAGACTTCATGTAGTAAAAATTTCATAATTTAAGAACAAGCCAATTAGTACCAATTTTTATTTGAATTCGAGGCAGATTCTGTAAAAAAGGCATTCTGGCAGCCAGTAAACTAGATTGCATAATTTCTTGCTCTGATGTTGTATTTACATGAAACTAATGGCATTTTAAAGCTTACATGTAAGGATTTTTGTCTGTAAAATTTTAGAATTTTAGAATTCTTAGTTTATTCCCAGTTTCAGTTTAAAATTAGGGCATAATCGAGTAAAACAGTGAATGCTCTGTTTTAGATTCTACATAATGTCGCATAACTTTGACTATACTTAGCCAAATGAAGTGAGGTTTGTGGCATTAGAAAGATATGAGAGAATGCTACTTACCTATTAAATTTCAGAATTTTAGGAGTTAGGATGTACATTTGGTGCATCCATGAATATCAATCTTTTTAGGTGAGAATTGAGGTATTTTTGGGATGGTTCGAACCCTAGAAATACTAGTAGCATCTTTAATAGTAAAAGTTGAGTGACATAGAGTTTAGTTAGCAAGAGTTGAGTGTCATAGGGCCTAGTTGGCTAGAGTGAGTGTCATAGGGCCTAGTGGCTAGAGTTAAGTGTCATAGTGCCTAGTTGGCTAAAATTGGCTCTCCTATGGCTCTCCATAATTATTTATTTAAATGTTATGGATTAGTTAAAGATTAAGTTAGAAGTAGCATGTCTTCTTGTTCAATGCAACTAAATGCCTAAACTAACTCAGTTTGTCACGAAACTGAACTGACATATTAAGTAAGTATTAGGCTACCTTTGTAACCTGTTTACAAGCTTAATATGTTATTGATGGGGTTACATAAGCCATCTTAAGTACATGTTGCCTTTATATCAACTCCAGAGAACTCATCCTTAGTCATAACAAATTCTTCTAATTTGACATCATCAGCTAATGTCATACTAGATGTGTTAAGAGAATGATGAAGCCAAATGGCAAGAAGATTGAAAACTATTTATCATTTGTGCATGACCTATTTCTTGAATTAGTCTTGTGAATTTGCTACCATGTGGACTGGATTGAAGTTAGTCTACTGGGATGGACTAATTAAGGAAAGTACTAAGTGATTGTCTAAGCTGAATATTGTATAATAGGATGGCTTGAGAATGGACAATGAGCCTAATATAACGGAGGTTGTTAGTTTAGCTGTGATATATTATACGATTATACGAGTTTATATTTTATTAATATAAATATATAATTACATTTTAATCCTTAAACATTGCCATACCATTCTATTGATTGCTTGGGTTCAGTTATGGTGCCGGGCAAATTAAAATGCTTTCCATCATTTTGCAAGTGTTGTTGTTTCATTTATAAAGTGTGTTACCTAAATAAAAGATTGGAGCATGGCACCATCAAGAAGGAAGGAGGGGTCAATAAGTTCAAACAAGCAAAATGTATAGAACACATGTTGCCTTTTACTATTTGCATGACTGCTATTTATTTATTGCTAACATGAACTTTATTATTACACCTTTCAGTTACATTTGAGGCATGCCTGTGTTACAATTCTGGTAAACTTTTGAAGGGTACATCTAGCATATATCTGTTTTGTGAGAATTTTTAAAAATCGTCATTCCTTTTCAAGTGAATCATTGGTAAGCCTGCCTCTAGAGAATGATGCAGGTAATTGTTAATGATCACATATTTGATACATTAATAAGCCTTTTATTTTTAGTCGTTTACGTTCTTCATGCACTTAATTGATTGAGTTTGGTTATGTTTTGTAAGTTTGGACTCAAATTGGACTTAATTGAATTTTTCAGCATAATTTATGTCTTACGTTGTTTCTGTATTTGGACTATATCTTGGGATGTAGGTGGTCAAATGAGATGAATCTGATGACATTTTAAAGATAAGAGAAAGCTCTATAACTTTCATGAAGACCTCAAAGGCCTAATCATACGAGTAGATAATTCAAATTGGGGTTGAAGCAAGAACTAGAGTGTTGTTCTTGACAGCTTGATCTATGTGTACTGTTCATGTCATATTTCGAGTTATAGGTTGTAAAATAGGCTAAAATTTTGATGCTAAATAGTTGAGACCTATATCTACAACTTTTATGTTGAACACTTTTCCAGAATCTGAGGTCTAATAGGTTATATTGGGCTTGCAAGTCAGAACAGAGGAGCTGTGACTGAGCCTGAGTAGTGTACAGTAATTTGAACGTATCTAGAGTTATAGAAATGATATTGGACTCAAACTAAAGTCATTTGAAAGTCAAGATCAATCCCTACAACTTTGATGAAGATCACATTTGCTAATTCTGACGCATTCAATGACTTCAGAGCTAAATGATTTCGGAGACAATGAATCTCCATAATTTTTCACTTACCAAAAGTCATTTGGCATTTTCCAATCATTTTCCACTCATCCACTCACTAATGACTCAGCCCCCTTGTCATTTTGTATCTCTAATCCTCTATAAAAGGAGATCTTGGCAGATCATTGAGGGTGTTAGGTGTTAGGTAGCAAAATGATGCTAGTTTGTTACTAGGTTTTCTTGTAGCAATTTTCCTTTGTTCTAAATTAAAGTCATGTTCTTCTTCTTCTTCTTCTCTCTTTCTTTCTTCTTATCTATGAGTAACTAAGTTTCATTTTGCTTGGGTGAAAGAGTGAAGCTCTTAGTAATGAAATAAGGTTAGATTAATTTCTCTCTTGTGCTTAAATGATATATTTTCAAGTGGTCATTATACGTATTGTATTTTGTTTCCAATCAATTTAGCAGCCCTCCTTGTAAAGTGAAGTTCTTGATTTGTTGTAGACAAGCGATTGACACAATGAATGCTTTAACTCATTTACAAGTGGTGGTGTTAGAAACTCTCTTTATAAAGTGGAGTTCTTGATTTGTTGTAGACAAAATATTGGCACAATGAATGCTTTAACCAATTTATAAGTGGTGGTAATATTTTTCGGAAACATAATATAATTACGTATATTATTTTAATTGGACATTTAACGTTGTATTTTCTGATTGAAACCTCCATGTTGTGAGGATTCTAATTGAGCTATAAAAGAAATTAATCTTACCTTTATTTACCAAGAGTGGATCTTTTAACCTAAGTAAATAATTTTTACTATAGTAACAAAATATTTACCTCACCTTAATTAATCTTCAACAATTCCCTATGGATCGACCTCGGACTCCCGAGAAATTTATTACTTGAGACAACCTGCACTTGGGTTCGCAATACAACAATTAACACCACATCAAGTTTGTAGACTTGTTTGAAACTTTTAATTTGCATCAACTTTTTAGCGCCGTTGCCGGAGACTTGATTTGAAGACTGAATTTATGGTATAAAAATTTTGTATATATACTAACATACTAACTAGTGGGGGAACCTCTTCCTTTTTAATTTCTATGCATACTAACTTGTGGGAAAAACTCTCCCTAATTTCTCTATAATCTTTAATCATTAATAAAATAATCTTTCTTCTTCTCTTCTCTCTCGTTGGAGCAAAAAATTGGCTTACCGATTCTCCATTTTTCATATTTTAAATTTACTTTCTGTACTTTATTTTTTGTATTTATCTTCTGTCATTTTTTTTTGTTATTTATTTTTTGTCATTTATTTTATGTTTACTAACTTACTAACTCTCTTACTAACTATCTAACTTTTTACTTTATCACTATTTAACTTTTTACTTTTTCTCGCTTCTAACATTTTAATTTATCGTATACTAACTTTTTAATTTTTATGCTTATTAACTTATTTGGTGGTTGGTTTATATCACATCTTTGTTAATATTTATTTACTAAATGTTAATATATATTTGGTGATTGGTTTATACCACACCTTTGTTAATATTTAATGGATGGTTTATACTTCTAGCTTGTACATTTTATTTTATACTATAAGTTACTTGTTTATGCTTAATTGATATCGTGATTTAAATTCTGATTGTTTGGTTAGAGTTAATCCAGGTACTTTACATATTGATTTGTTTGAATCACAATCATACACATTAAACATAATGGCTGAAAACGAAAGTGTGCATGATGAGCATGAAAATCAACCGTTGCGAACCATGCGTGAGTATTTGTAACCATCTCTAAATTCTAGTCCATCATGTTTTATCTTTCCACTCAATGCCAATAATTTTAGATTCAAGACAGGTATGATTTCTTTACTTCCTAATTTCCATGGTTTAGAATCTGAAAGCCCATATTTACATTTAAAAGAATTTGAGGAAGTATGTACTGCTTTTCATGATCAAACTTGCACTGATGAGGTTGTTAAACTTAAATTATTTCTTTTTTCTTTGAAAGATAAAGCAAAAACTTGGCTTAACACTTTGAAACCAAGATCAATTGGCACATGGCAAGAAATGCAAAGTGAATTTTTAAAGAAATTTTTTCCAACACATAAAACCAATGCTTTGAAAAAACAAATCCAAAATTTTTTCCAAAATTTAAATGAAGCATATTTTCAAAGTTGGGAATATTTTAAAGATTTGTTGAATTCTTGCCCACATCATGATTTTGAAAAATGACGCACTATAAGCTTCTTTTATGAAGGGTTAATACCCAAAACTAAACAATTTGTGGAAACAATGTGCAATGGTGAGTTTTTTTATAAAGAACCCGAAGAAGCTTTAGACTATTTAAACTATTTGGCTGAAAATTCTCAATCTTGGCATAGTACTAATCCTTCTGAAAATTCAATTAGATACAACCTTGCAAATGCTAGTAAAGGAAAATATCATCTTAGTCAAGAAGAAGATCTAAACGCTAGGTTTGCTAGTCTGGCTAGAAAGGTTGAAGCCATGGAATCCGAGAAAGTAAAAGAAATCAAATCTGTGTAAAATGAAGAAATTTGTGGCATTTGTGATGAATTAGGACACTCAACAAATGAATGTTCAAAAATTTCTATTTTTAAAGAAGTTGTGCATGAGCAAGTAAATGCAATGAATAATTTTAAAAAGTCATTCACTTCTTTTTTTTCAGATACATACAATCCAGGATGGAGAAATCACCCGAACTTCAGTTGGAGGACCAACAATCAGGCACAATTCATGCAACCACCACCTCTTCAGGCACAGCAAGACTCTCAAAATTCTCAAGGATATGCACCCTATGTCCCACCATATAGGAAAGACCTTGAAGGAACATTGCATGCATTCATGAAAAAGCAAGAGGCCTTTAATAATCAAAACACTCAAGCCATGATTGACATAAAAGACACTCTTGCCAAACTTTCTTCTGCACTTGCCATTCACGAGAAAGGAAAATTTCCCTCTCAACCTCAACCAAATCCCAAGGGTCAGTTTAGCCTAAATGAGGGTAGTTCAGAAAGTCAAAAAATAGATCAAGTCAACTCAGTGATAACCCTTAGGAGTGGAAAGGTTGTTGAAAAACAAATTCCTGAACTTTTTAAGAAAGATGATGAGTCAATTCCCAAAGATGAGGAAGGGGTTGATAAGCCACCTAGTCAAAAGGAGACCAAACCCTTGCTTTCACCCCCATTTCCTCAAGCATTAAACAATTCAAGTAAAGTGAATCATAACAGTGACATTTTTGAAATTTTTAAACAAGTGAAGGTCAATATTCCTCTGTTAGATGCTATCAAACAGATTCCTTGTTATGCTAAATTTTTGAAAGACTTGTGTACTGTTAAAAAAAAACATAATGTGAAAAAGAATGCATTTTTGACTGAACAGGTAAGCTCCATTATTCAAAATAATAATGAGTTAAAATATAAAGACCCTGGTTGTCCTATAGTTTCATGCATTATTGGTGAACATAAAATTGAACGAGCTTTACTTGATCTTGGTGCTAGTGTTAATTTGCTTCCATATTCAGTTTATCAGCAACTCAACCTTAGTAAGTTAAAACCAACTTCTGTAACTCTTCTACTTGCTGATAGATCAATTAAAATTCTAAAAAGAATAGTAGAAGATGTGTTGGTACAAGTTGATAAATTCATATATCCTGTGGATTTTATTGTCTTGGAAACTGAACCTATGGTTAATAGTTCTAAGTCAGTTCCTGTTATTTTGGGTCGCCCATTTTTAGCAACATCTAATGCTTTGATAAATTACAGAAATGGAGTAATGAAGCTAACTTTTGGAAATATGACACTAGAGCTTAATGTTTTCAACATGTGCAAGCAACCACATGAAGTTTATGATGAAAAGGAAGAGATTGAAGGGATTGAGGCCATTATAGATTATCATCTTCAAATCAGGAGTTCTTCTGACCCATTATAAATTTGTTTAATTAATTCCTTTGATTCAGGTACACAATTAGATGATGATATTTCTGAAGTATGTTCTTTACTTGATTGTTCACAAGTAATGGAATACAAGGGATTGAAGCAGAAATTCGAAGAGATAAAACCCATGAATGATGATACCCATGAAGAAGTACCCATATTGGAACTAAAGCCATTACCTAATGGGTTGAAGTACACATTTTTGGGAGAAGAACAAAGCTCTCCGGTGGTAATTTCCTCATCCCTGACCAAAGAACAAGAAGGTAGGTTGATAGAAGTACTTAAAAGGCATAAAAGTGCAATTGGATGGACATTAAAGGATATAAAAAGCATTAATCCATTAATTTAAACACATAGAATACATTTAGAGGATAATGCTAAAACATCTCAACAACCTCAAAGAAGATTAAATCCACACATGAAAGAGGTAGTTAGAGCTGAAGTTCTTAAATTACTTGATATTGGAATTATCTATCCTATCTCTGATAGCCAGTGGGTAAGCCCTACACAAGTTGTGCCTAAGAAATCTGGAATAACAGTGGTTGAAAATGAAAAAAAAGAATTAATACCTACTCGAGTCTCATCTAGTTGGCGTATGTGTATTGATTTCAAAAAATTAAATGTAGCCACTAGGAAAGATCATTTTCCTTTGCCATTTCTTAATCAGATTCCAGAAAGAGTAGCAGGACATCCCTACTATTCTTTTCTTGATGGTTATTCAGGGTATAATCAAATACCAGTTGCATTGGAGGATCAAGAAAAGACCACTTTTACTTGTCTCTTTGGCACTTTTGCATATAGAAGAATGTCTTTTGGTCTTTGTAATGCTCCAGCAACTTTTCAAAGATGCATGCTAAGTATTTTCAGTGACATGATTGAGCATTATTTAGAAGTTTTCATGGATGATCTGACAGTTTTTGGAAATTCTTTTG
This sequence comes from Ormosia semicastrata, assembly GCA_029884595.1. Taxonomy (NCBI): domain Eukaryota; kingdom Viridiplantae; phylum Streptophyta; class Magnoliopsida; order Fabales; family Fabaceae; genus Ormosia; species Ormosia semicastrata. The sequence goes on from JAQQTO010000053.1 coordinate 36,920,215, forward strand.
AAAATTGTCTTGATAATTTGGAAAAAGTTCTTAAAAGATGCGAAGAAAAAGGATTTATGTTAAATTGGGAAAAATGTCATTACATTGTTACCTCAGGAATAGTGTTAAGTCATGTGATATCTTCTAAAGGAATTGAAGTTGATAAGGTCAAAGTTGAATTAATTGCTCATTTGCCTTCCCCAAAAACAGTCAGAGAAGTTCGTTCCTTTTTAAGACATGCAGGATTTTACAGAAGATTCGTAAAGGACTTTAGTGTCATATCTAGACCTTTATGTAATCTTCTAACAAAAGATACATCATTTGATTGGACTCAAGATTGTCAGAAATCTTTTGAAAAATTAATCGGTCTTTTGACTTCTTCTCCTATCATGCAATCTCCTGACTGGTCTTTGCCTTTTGAGTTGATGTATGATGCTAGTGATTTTGTTTGTTGGTCTTTGTTTTAGGACAGAGAAAGGAAGGTAAGCCTCATGTAATTTATTACGCAAGTCAAACTTTGAATAGTGCATAAATGAATTACACCACTACTGAAAAAGAACTACTTGCTGTAATTTTTGCATTGGACAAATTTTGAGCTTATTTAATTGGTTCTTCCACTGTTGTTTTTACTGATTATGCTGCTATTAGATATTTAATGTCTAAGCAGGATGCCAAACCTAGGTTGATACGGTGGATCTTGTTGCTTCAAGAATTCAACATCACAATAAAAGACAAGAAAGGAGTCAAAAATGTTGTTGCAGATCATTTGTCCAGACTTACAATAGACTTATCTTTTGATAGCACATCTATTAATGATTCTTTTTCCGATGATTTTTTATTTTCTGTCAATTCCATGTCTTGGTTTGCTAACATTATCAATTTTCTTTTCAATCCTTATTATGAGTAGAATTTATTTTAAGTTTGTTTCTTTCTTTTTGCAGTTCCTGGTTAAATAGCGGATAACGGTACTCCGTGACTCTCAAGTCGGTTTATCTTTCAGTTTCCCATAATAACTGATTCCTTCTCCTTCAAAATGGATGTCATTCTCTCAAATCTAAGAAAGTATTTCCCTTCTGTTCCTAAAAATGCTCTAACCAAAATCTACAAAGCTAGGTGTGAAAGACTGAGACTGTTAATGTACAAGGGCATCCCAGAAGATATACGCTGGATAATCGAAGCAAAGGTTCGTTTAGCTAGTGAATCTTTAGATTCATTTGTCCCATACATGTCTGGTCTAGGTAAAAGTTCATTTTCAAAAAGGAGAAGAGCAAAAAGAATGCAAGTTTGTTACAAGTGTGCACGATGGAATTGTAACATGCGATGTCGTTCTTTGGGAATTGTTTTCGTAAATCAAGAAGATAAAATATTCTTCATTAAGAATGGACTGAGTAAGGAGTCATTAGATAGTATCTTATTGACTCTTGAGACGCATTCTTGTGAAGTTGTGCAGCGTAAACTTCTTAGTTTATGGAATCTCTTCAAGGACAAGCAAGAGTGTTATAGTCTTGGGAATCTGACTCAAAAAGACCCTATTTGCCAATTTATAAGAAAATTAGATGGGAAGCTTATCCTCGACTTATAGAAGGCATTTAAACCGTTTCTAGACATGAAACCAGAGGAAGATGTGAGTCACAATCACAATAACATGTATATATTATCTTGTACATCTTTAAAAACAAAAAAAAACAAAAAAAATAAAAAATAATGAAAAAAATGAAAAAGAAAAAAAAAAAAAAAAAAGGACTAAACTTCGGTTGTACTTGGTCTTTAAATAGATTAGGAGCCCCTGCCAGCGGCAGCCCCATCATTGACTCGGGTGGACCATTGCATGCCGGTCCGTAAATAAGAAAGAAGATCCCGTGTTTACATTCTTGCGTGACAATGCCTCTGAGCTGGATCCTGTGATTTAATGTCATGAGCTCTTCAACGACCTCTCACTGGCTGTGGTCACTGGTCGTGGTATTTAGATTTTCTCTCTTTAACTAGAGGGACGATGCATAGGCTGGGATATCTCACAAGCGGGAGGGAAAAGAATGCCCAGATTGGCTGAGCCGTCTTGGTATTACTGCACTCATAACGTGCAGTATAAAGATCAGCCATGAAACATGTACATAAAGGTGTGTAATCATTTGTTATTATTATTTTATCTTTGTATGATTTTGTTGAATTTTGGTTTTGGACAAACGATCCTTTGGATGGGATCCTTTGGGGGTTTCTAGACTTCTTTACCCTGATGGTTTTCTTGAAGTCAAAAAAACAAAAACAAAAACAAAAAAACAAAAAAAGACAAAAAAATAAAAAAAAAATAATAATAATTTTGTTTCTTAATTTCAAATTTTTCTGACAACAGCCAACCTACCTATATAGGTGCTATTATTACTTTTTCTATTCTCTTCCCTATTTAAACACTACATTTCCTTCAATTTCCTTCAACTCAAAATCATTCAAAGGGAGTGTGAGTGTAAAATGGAGGGAGCTTCTTCTTTTTCTATTCGTAGACTTACCAATATCTGTGTATTTTGTGGGTCAACTTATGGGAAGGGTTTAGAGTATGTAGACGCAGCAATCACTCTTGGTCGAACACTTGCTGCGAGGAAAATTCATTTAGTATATGGGGGAGGTAGCATTGGGTTAATGAAGGTTATATCACTTGCTGCACATTCAAAAGGCAGTCAGGTTTTAGGTATCATTCCTAGACCTTTAACTCAACATAATATCACTGGAAAAATAATTGGGGAGGAGCTTCAAGTATCATCTATGGATGAACGAATGAGGACAATGCTTGCATATTCTGATGCATTCATAGCCTTACCAGGTGGTTTTGGTACTATGGAAGAAGTTTTTCAAATTGTTTCTTGTGCCCAACTGAACATCCACCATAAACCCATAGGTTTGTTGAATGTTAATAATTTCTTTGATAATTTGTTATCTTTTCTTGACCATGCTGTGGAACAGAAATTTCTCACACCTTCGGTAAGATGACTCCTTATATCTACTTCTACTGTTGATGAATTAATTGATAAATTACAAGCTTATGTTTATGAACCTGAATCAGTAATAGCTCAGATAGATTGGTCAGGAGGCAGCAACAAGAGAGGCAACAGCAAGGGAGGCAGCAAGGAACAAGAGTGTGATCTGGCACTTCATCTATAACTTTCCTTTATCTTTAGTTTTATTTATCGTACTTTGTTTCTGTTTTAATTTGTATAAGGTTTCTCTTTTCAGTAATTGCAACAACAGGTACTATCTTCTATCCTTTGCCTATCTATCTTTGACATTGAGGACAATGTAGTGATCTGGTTGGGGGAAGGATAGTTGTGTAAAAAAAATCAAAAAAAAATTAGGAAGTGTGTGTATTAATATGTTTGTTGTGTTTATATGTTTGTCAGTAACTTACTAAACTAGTTAAGGATGGCAGAGTAAGGAGTAAATTTTACTCTTGAGACACATCTTAGTTGGGGGTAGACAACTAGTTTGTGTGGAAGTAGCAATTCAAATTCAGGGAAATTTGTATGATTGAGTTAATTGTCTTCTTTCTTAAAAATCACATGCTTGGTTATGAATGTTGAATTGGTGGACTGAGAATGATAGAATTATACCTTGTGAGATTTTGAGCCTATTGATGAATGGATTGAACATTTGTACCATTCTCTTCTTTCTCGTGTGAATTTCACTCATGAAATTATTGCTCTAGAACTTGCTTTGATTCTTTTTGAGACTACATTTTCATATGCATACATGAATATGATTGAGGCATTTTTCTTGAAATAGCAACTTTAATCAAATAGCTACCCTTGCTTAGCAGCATATTGTCTCAATATGATATCAAGCACTCTTATGAATTCTTGGAAATTCTCTGATTCCTGCCAACGTAAAGCATTGAAAATTGCTTATTTCCCTTTGTTTAACCCCTTTGAGCTTATTTCACCATTCTTTGTTTCGAATTCATTATGTGCCTTAAATGAAAAATCATGTTCTTACCTGGCCTTAGGGAATAAAAGAACATTAGTTTTATCATTCGATGAGTTCTTGAACAAGTGTGGGGGGGTGTGTGCAGAATGGTTAAAAAAATGTATATATGATGTTCTTTTTGTAAAAAAAAAATCAATAAAAAAAATAATAATAAAAATCAAAAATCAAAAATCAAAAATAAAAAAATAAAAAAAAGGTAAAAAGAAAAAGAATGTCAACAAGGCAATAAAGGAAATAAAAAGAATATGTAAAGAGAATTTGTATTAGGTTGAGTTGGGATGAACTTTCATGCTTGTCAATTGAACTCAGCTTTCATGTTCTTTTATTCTCTTTGGTATTTAACTTGTCATATCTATATTACCTCCTCATTTACCTTGACCCCATTACAACCTTGAATAAAGTCCTCATGATTTGTGTGTGCATGTGTTCTGAGTAGTGAAAAAGTAGAAGATAAGTAAGCTTATGGTAGTGCAATTTTCATGGGTTGAATTGAGTGAAATACCTACCTTTTAAATACTTGAAGGATTGGGAGTGAATCTTGTGAAGATCTATCATTCTTGACTCATGCTTTTCAATTGAAGTTTCCTTACTTGTTGATTTGAGATGTAAAGATATATTACCTCATGAATGTTTTGATTACTTAAATGATTGGTTGTTCTTCATTTTTAAATATTATTAGAAATTGAGTCTTTTGGAGTGTTTAACTTTTGAGTCTGTTTTTTTTTTTTTTAGTCTTGTATGTTTTGCCCAGGAGTGCAAAAAGCAAAGTGTAGGAGAATTTGATGATCACATATTTGATACATTAATAAGCCTTCATTTTTAGTCATTTATACTCTTCATGCACTTACTTGATTGAGTTTGGTTATGTTTTGTAAGTTTGGACTCAAATTGGACTTAATTGAATTTTTTAGCATAATTTATGTCTTACGTTGTTTCTGTATTTGGGCTATATCTTGGGATGTAGGTGGTCAAATGAGGTGAATCTGATGGCATTTTAAAGATAAGAGAGAGCTCTATAACTTTCATGAAGACCTCAAAGGCCCAATCACATGAGTAGATAATTCAAATTGGGGTTGAAACAAGAACTAGAGTGCTGTTCCTGACAGTTTGATCTATATGTACTGTTCATGTCATATTTCGAGCTATAGGTTATAAAATAGGCTAAAATTTTTATGTTGAATAGTTGAGACCTATATCTACAACTTTTATGTTGAACACTTTTCCAGAATCTGAGGTCTAATAGGTGATATTGGGCTTACAAGTCAGAACAGAGGAGCTGTAACTGGGCCTGAGTAGTGTACAGTAATTTGAACGTATCTAGAGTTATAGAAATGATATTGGACTCAAATCAAAGCCATTTGAAAGTCAAGATCAATCCCTACAACTTTGATGAAGATCACATTTGCTCATTGATGAATCGTCAATATGTCCTATTTTTACGGTTCAATTACTTGGTTTTTCATATTCTTTTTATTTATTTTTAATGAATTTTATTTGTTAGTTTTGTTATATTTTAGTTTTGTTCAATTGTGTTTTTATTAAGTGTTTTGTGTATTTTTGTCAGGTAATTGTACAAAATGAAGAAATTCCTGAAAATAAATATGTGAAGGATTCTTGTCCTATTTTTAGATGCTAATTAGAGTTCTAATTGGATACAAAATCTTAAATTGGAGATTGGATAAGGATTCTCAAAGAGATTTGATTTGGAGCAAAATTTGGATTCCCGCACTATCTTGACCATTCCTCATTAATTAAGCCATATCTTGAGCTATAGAGATCAGATCGATGCGGCGTTTGCTGTGTTGGAAAGCTAACAGAAAATCCTACAACTTCTCTGTTGAGATCAAGGGCAAAATCGGTCATCTAAAGGGTGAGAAAAATCATGCAAGTGAGATACGAAAATTTGTTAGCTTTTCTATAAAAGGAGAAAAACGAGTTTAGCAAGGGAACTTTCTTTGATTGAGTACATTACACAAAAAAATTCCTAATCCTGAGAGAGTTGTTTTGCGGTAACAGACCTTGGAGGGCAATTTCAAAGGAGGATTCTTGAAGGCTTGAAGATCTTAACCTCCATTAAAGGGGTTTTGATTTCTCTTTCTTTTTAGTTTCCCTTTTCCTTTGGGTTTTCTTTCTATGGGTTTGTATTTTGATATGGGTTTGTTTTTATTGAACATGAGTAACTAAACCCATAGCTAGGGCTATGGGGGATCTTGTTTTCTTTATTATTTGGGTTTGATTTCTAGTTTGATTATGGTAATTTCTTTTTGGGTTTATCATATTGTTTGTATTCTTGTCAGAATTTGATCACTTTTGACATGTGTTAATTCATTGTTTGACCAGTGACCATCTGCATTCAATGAGTGGATCTATATGGTAAGCCTAGGATTAGATTGGTGAATGACCAAACATCGATTTATCCTACCAATAGAATTGACTGTATGTTAGTTCATCTCTTGAATTGAAACTTAATGCATTCTTGATTAATTCAACTAAATGACCAAATAGGTGAATTAAATTAGGAATAGAATATTATTTCATCTATGACTATTAGGATTCAATAGTAAATAAGATAATATTGGCAAAAGAATTACCTTAATCATAATTAAAAGAAAATCTGAATAATTGGATTCAAGTAAACCTTGCGCCCTAGTCTCTTTCTTATTGATTATCTTTTCTTTATTTGATTGCTCATTGTTTTTCTTTATTTGTTATTTTAATTTTAATTTTAATTTCTTCATACACTTTCAATTGTCTGAATAACAAAGAGTTTAGCGAATCTAATAATTACTAATTATTCCTCGTGGGATCGATAACTGAAACTCAAGTCCTATATTACTTGGCAATGGAGTGCACTTGCTCTTAGTGTATTTTACGCGCACCAAGTTTTTGGCGTCGTTGCCGGGGAATAAGTTGGGTAATATTGAAAGCGAAAAACTCTAGTTAATTTAGACGCCCTTTTCTTTTATTCCTTATTTTATTTTTATTTTATTTCTTATTTTATTTTATTTATTTTATTTTTCATTTTTTTGTTTATATCTTATTTTTAATTATAATTTTAATTTAATTTTATTTGATTTTTAATTAATTTTTCATTTTTTATATATTTTATTTTATTTTTTTATTTTTTCTTTTATTTTATTTATATTTAATTTTTTATTTTCTTATTTTTATTTATGCTCACTCGATCTCGGTGTCGATTTGGCTTTTGATCTTGAAATTGAGAAAGCATTTCATGAAGTTAAAAAGCGAGAATTTTATTGCAGAAATTTGTGATGAAGATATTAACAGGATGGAAAGGCAACCAGTTACTGAGGCCAATCGTGAAGAAAGAGCTATCCTAGCAGAGCGGACTATGTTTGAGTACTCTATGCCCACTACTGAAGAGTATGGAGGAAGTATAATAAGACTAGCTTTGACAGCAAATAATTTTGAGATCAAACCAGCACTGATCTCCATGATTCAGAATTCAGTTTAGTTTGGTGGATTGTCGTCGGATGATCTTAATCAGCATTTGGCCAGATTCTTGCAGTTGTGTGATACTATCAAGTATAATGGGGTGACAAATGATGCAATCCGATTGTGACTCTTTCCTTTCTCTCTTAGAGACAGAGCAAGTCAGTGGTTAACGTCACTTCCAAGGGGTTCCATTACTACATGGGATCAATTGACACAATAGTTTCTACCTAAGTATTTTCCTCCTTCTAAATTTGCTAAATTAAGGAATGATATATCTTCTTTTATGCAGTTTGAGATGGACACTCTTTATGAAACTTGGGAGCGCTTTCAGGAGTTGTTGAGGAGATGTCCATATCATGGGTTTCCTATATGGTAGCAGGTTCAGACTTTTTACAATGGTTTGTCGCCTGCAAACCGTTTACTTATTGATGCTGCTGCAGGAGGTACTATATGGAGGAAGACACCTACTGAGAGCCAAGCTTTGATTGAAGAAATGGCGCTGAACAGTTATCAGTGACAGAATGAGCATCAGGCTCCTAAGAAACAAGCAGGTGTATATGCTGTTGATTCCTCTACTGCAATTCTGAGTCAACTAGAAGCTTTGACCAAGAAGGTGGAGACTTTGATGGTAACAAAAAGTGTAGCCCCACCTATCATCTGTGAAGCATGTGGAGGACAGGGTCATATAAGTGTAAATTGTCAAGTTGGTAGTCCTTTTGCCCCCGAGCCTGAAGCAGTAAATTTTGTTGGTAATTCCAACTAGCAGCAATACAATCTATACTCAAATACGTACAATCCTGGTTGGAAGGACCACCCAACTTTCAAATGGGAAAATCAGCAAGGCTATCAGCAGAATCAGCAGAGAGTTCCACCACCACCTCCTGGTTTCCAAGCACCTGCAGAGAAGTCGAGTTTTGAAGATCTGGTTATGAAGTACATGCAGAATTCTGATGCCAGAATGAAGAACATGGAGACTCAGATTAGTTAGCTAACTACATTGATGACAGCTAGGGCACCAGGGACATTACCTAGCACTTCTGAGACTAATCCGAGGGAACAGGCCCATTCAATTTTCCTTAGAAGTGGTAAGGAACTTGAGGAGTCCTCTCAAAAGAAGGAAATGCCAGAGCTTAGAGATTCTCTTGTTCAGTCAGTGCATGATGAAGAGAAGGCAACTGAAGATGTCCTTACTGAAGAGGTCAATCAAGAAAGAGAGGTTGAGAAGAAAGCACCAAAGTGGCAAAGAGCAAAGAAGGATCGTGAGCAGAGCTTAGTCTATGAACCATCACCATATGTCAAGATCCCATTCCCTCAGAGGCTCAAGAACAATCAGCCAGATCAGCAATTTGCCAAATTCTTAGAGATATTCAAGAAATTACAAATTAATATTTCGTTCGTTGAAGCCATATCTCAAATGCCCAAGTATGTAAAGTTTCTAAAGGAAATACTTACAAAGAAACGCAAGCTTAAGGAATTTGAGACTGTATGTCTTACTGAGGAGTGTTCTGCCATTCTTTTGAAGAAGTTACCTCCAAAATTGAAAGATCCAGGGAGTTTTACTATTCCTTACACTATTGGTAACTCTTATTTTGATAAGGTATTATGTGATTTGGGTGCTAGTATTAATTTGATGCCTTTTTCTGTGTTTAAGAAATTGGGAATGCAGGAACCGAAGCCCACCAACATTTCACTACAGTTGGCTGATAGATCCTTCGCTTACCCGCGCGGTGTGGTGGAGGATGTTTTAGTGAAGGTGGATAAATTCATTTTCTCAGTTGATTTTGAGGTGCTAGATATGGAAGAGGATGCTGATATTCCTCTCATTCTTGGAAGACCATTTTTGGCCACTTCTGGAGCTGTGATTGATGTACCTCGGGGTGAGCTTATCTTGAGAGTGGATGGAGATTATGTGATCATTAATATCTTTAGGGAGGCTAAATCTTCCCCAATGTCAAATCTCCATTCCCCGATCAATTTTGTTCAAGCTAAGAAGCAAGAAATCTTAGCTATCAAAGACCCCCCGCCATCATACAATGTTGATGTTGATCTATTGGAATGTCAAGCTGCTGAAACAGAAAAAAGGTCCTCCTATGATTCATGTTTCTTCACAGAGTGGTCCTTCATCTGTTGATTGAGTGCAACCACCTTGGCCTAGTGGAGTTAAGGTGCAATTGGGACAGTCAAGCTCTTGTCAAGTTCACAATTTTGTTGGAAGCAGTCCCAAAGCCATTGTTGAAGGGAGAAAGAAATGTTTTGAAAAGAAAAAGATGTCCTCCTATTTCTCTTACTTTAAGTCACATTGATTCATAAAAAAAGGGCAACGTCGAGCTAATGACGTTAAACAAGCGCTTAACAGGAGGCAACCTGTGTTTCTTCTTTCTTTATTTTATTTTAGTTAATTATGTTATTTTTATTTTTCTTTTAGATTCTACTCATGAGTTTTGGGATTTTATTTTTCAGATTGTGTTGCTGCGCTGACTCTTGTGCTTCTCATTTGCCTGACATTATGTCACTGTCCATCAGGTTGTGTTGTTCTTTTCTTTACCCCCTTTATTTCTTTTTCTTCTACATTGAGGACAATGTTTATCTTAAGTGTGGAGGGGTACTTTTACAATTTTTGTCAAAAAAAATTTTGTTGAAACACTTGAGTAATGTTAGTAATTAAGCTGAAATTGTGTGTTGATTTCTTGATTTATTTTGAGCTGATGGAGACATGTTTTGAAGGGAATTCCATTGATCATGAGCTAATAATGTGTGAAGCAATCTTTTTCATTGAAGTAAAGTGAAATTTAGCATCTTAGTTGGAAATTAGCCATGTCTACTTGCTTTTGTTCTCTTCATTAACTTAGCCAGAAAGTGAGTTTTGAGCTTTAATGATTGGATTTTTCATAAATGAAATCCTATTTTTCTTCTGGAGTGAGTTTTCTCTTGATTGATGTGTGCTAGAACTTGTTTTGATATCTTGTTAAGGCTTTAATGATTCACATGCATACTTGAATATGATTAAGGCAATTAAGCATAATTCTTTCTTGACTTCTAGAGTTGCATTGATTAAATAACCCCTTAGTTGCCCTATTTGAGCCTGAAATTGATTTCTTTGAATACCCAATCGAATAATCAGGTTGAATGCTTTGGAGCAATTAATGTGTTGATTGAAAGGTCTTGAAAGGTTGCTTTTGTCTTCAAAGGTTGAAAAAAAAAAAGAAAAAATAGATTGAAAAAAAAGGAAAAAATGAAAAAGAAAGAAAATAAAAGAATTGTTGATGAAGAATAATGAAAATATTGGGTTGAAAGTGAGAAGTTGTTATATTCTTGTGCATCATGCTCTATCTGTCATCTTTTCAACCCGATTCTGCTTTGTATTGATTAATTCATGAGCATTCTTTACCTTATTTTATCCTTTCTTCCTACCTTCTATTTTACCCTTAGCCTCGTTACAACCAAAGGAAAGTCCTTTTGATTCTTGTGTTGTATGTGAACTTGAAAGTGGAGATGGGATTGATAAGCAAGCTTATGGTATTGCATTTTTCAAGGAAAATTTGAGTGATCTCTTTGTCCTTTAAACACTTGAGCGATGGTAAGTTGAGTGATCTCAGATATTTGATGAAGAAAACAGTTGCAAGATAGACTCAAGCCTTTAATTGTTTAAGTGCTAAAAGATCTTGCTTGATTGGATTTGATTGCTGAACTTGAATTTCTTTTAATTGTGAAATTTTCCTTTGATTCATATTTCTTGATGTTGAGTTTGATCTTGTTATTGATTCCTATTCTTTGCTTGAGGACAAGCAAAGCTCAAGTGTGGGGAAGTTGATGAATCGTCAATATGTCTTATTTTTACGGTTCAATTACTTGGTTTTTCATATTTTTTTATTTATATATAATGAATTTTATTTGTTAGTTTTGTTATATTTTAGTTTTGTTTAATTGTGTTTTTATTAAGTATTTTGTATATTTTTGTCAGGTAATTGTACAAAAAGAAGAAATTCCTGAAAATAAATATGTGAAGGATTCTTATCCTATTCTTAGATGCTAATTAGAGTTCTAATTGGATACAAAATCTTAGATTGGAGATTGGATAAGGATTCTCAAAGATATTTGATTTGGAGCAAAATTCGGATTCCCGCACTATCTTGACCATTCCTCATTAATTAAGCCATATCTTGAGCAATAGAGATCAGATCGATGCGCCGTTTATGGTGTTGGAAAGCTAACAGAAAATCCTACAACTTCTCTGTTGAGATCAAGGGCAAAATCGGTCATCTAAAAGGTGAGAAAAATCATGCAATTGAGATACAAAAATCTGTTAGCTTTTCTATAAAAGGGGAAAAACGAGTTTAACAAGGGAACTTTCTTTGATTGAGTACATTACACAAAAAAATTCCTAATCCTGAGAGAGTTGTTTTGCGATAGCAGACCTTGGAGGGCAATTTCAAAGGAGGATTCTTGAAGGCTTGAAAATCTTAACCTCCATTAAAGGGGTTTTGATTTCTCTTTCTTTTTAGTTTCCTTTTTCCTTTGGGTTTTCTTTCCATGAGTTTGTATTTTGATATGAGTTTGTTTTTATTGAACATGAGTAACTAAACCCATAACTAGGGCTATGGGGGATCTTGTTTTCCTTATTATTTGGGTTTGATTTCTAATTTGATTATGGTAATTTCTTTTTGGGTTTATCATATTATTTGTATTCTTGTCAGAATTTGATCACTTTTGACATGTGTTAATTCATTATTTGACTGGTGACCATCCGCATTCAATGAGTGGATCTATATGGTAAGCCTAGGATTAAATTGGTGAATGACCAAACATCGATTTATCCTACCAATGGAATTAATAGTATGTTAGTTCATCTCTTGAATTGAAACTTAATGCATTCTTCATTAATTTAACTAAATGACCAAATAAGTGAATTAAATTAGGAATAGAATATTATTTCATCTATGACCATTGGAATTCAATAGTAAATAAGAGAATATTGGTAAAAGAATTACCTTAATCATAATTGAAAGAAAATCTGAATAATTGGATTCAAGTGAACCTTGCGCCCTAGTCTCTTTCTCATTAATTATCTTTTCTTTATTTGATTGGTCATTATTTTTCTTTATTTGTTATTTTAATTTAAATTTAAATTTCTTTATACACTTTCAATTATCTGAATAACAAAGAGTTTAGCGAATCTAGTAATTACTAATTATTCCTCGTGGAATCAATAACTGGGACTCAAGTCCTATATTACTTGGCGATAGAGTGCACTTGCTCTTAGTGTATTTTATGCGCACCACTCATTCTGACGCATTCAATGACTTCAGAGCTAAATGATTTCGGAGACAAGGAATCTCCATAATTTTCCACTCACCAAAAGTTATTTGGCATTTTTCAATCATTTTCCACTCATCCACTCACTAATGACTCAGCCCCCTTGTCATTTTGTATTTCTAATCCTCTATAAAAGGGGATCTTGGCAGATCATTGAGGGTGTTAGGTGTTAGGTACCAAAATGATGCTAGTTTGTTATTAGGTTTTCTTGGAGTAATTTTCTTTTGTTCTAAATTAAAGTCATGTTCTTCTTCTTCTTCTTCTTCTTTCTTTCTTTTTTCTTATCTATGAGTAACTAAGTTTCATTTTGCTTGGGTGAAAGAGTGAAGCTCTTGGTAAAAAAATAAGGTTAGATTAATTTCTCTCTTGTGCTTAAATGATATATTTTCAAGTAGCCATTATACGTATTGTATTTTGTTTCCAATCAATTTAGCGACCCTCCTTATAAAGTGGAGTTCTTGATTTGTTGTAGACAAGAGATTGACACAATGAATGCTTTAACCCATTTACAAGTGGTGGTGTTAGAAACTCTCCTTATAAAGTGGAGTTCTTGATTTGTTGTAGACAAAATATTGGCACAATGAATGCTTTAACCAATTTATAAGTGGTGGTAATATTTTTTGGAAACATAATATAATTACGTATATTATTTTAATTAGACTTTTAACGTTGTATTTTTTAATTGGAACCTCCATATTGCGAGGATTCTAATTGAGTTATAAAAAAATTAATCTTACTTTTACTTTATTTACCAAGAGTTAATCTTTTAACCTAAGTAAATAATTTTTACCGTAGTAACAAAATATTTACTTCACCTTAATTAATTTTCAACAATTCCCTGTGGATCAACCTCGGACTCCTGAGAAATTTATTACTTGAATCAACCTGCACTTGGGTTCGCAATGCAACAATTAATCCCGCATCAAGTTTGTAGACTTGTTTGAAACTTTTAATTTGCATCAATTGTGCAAACCTTTTTTCCACTGCCTCAATTGCCTTATATATACATAATTGTTTAAAACCTCACCTGAGGTCAGTTGTTACACAGATGAAAATAATGTCCGGGTTGAAGCAAATGTTGAGGATGTTACCACCGAAAAGCCATCATCGAACATTGTCACGCGAGCAAAACTCCAACCGAGGAAGCGTGTGGAAAGTGCGTCCACTCGAACTCCATTTGTATATCAGCTAAGGAAGAGGAAGAACACCCAGATGTAATGGGTTGACTGATGGTTAATAGATGTTAGGATGTGAACTTTGTAATGTGATTATTGGCTGATCCCATATCTTTGTGTGTAGAATGGATGATTTTTTTGGGTGGAGGTGCCTCCTTTGAGGAGTTTCAAAGAGTTTATGCTTCTGTAATTGATGTCGTGAACTTAAAAATGTTGAATTTAGTTTTGTTATAAGGAAATTTAGGAGTCACCTTCAATAATCACATATTTGTGCAAGGTTAGGCAGTAGTTTTGCATATACATAATAGTTTTGTGATGAACAAACAAAATTTCCATATACTTATTTTTCTTACACCACTATCGGATTTGGGTTTTCATGTAACAATGAAAAGTGAAACTGATGAATATATGGCTGTGGTTGAATGTCATTATCGTAATTGAAAGTTAGATTCCCAATAAATTGAGAGAAGTAATACATAAATAAAGAAACTTTTTTTTTAGATGATACAACCTCACAAAGACAAATGGATCCAATGAAATTATTATAAGTTATGTATGAAGCACAATAATATCTTGTGGTATTGGTCATGAGGCCATTACCCATTCATTTTTTAAGGCAAAATCTATTTTTCAAAAATCCAAAGGAAAATAATCATTTTCTGTGTTTCTACGCTTGTGAAACAAAGTTGGTTAATGAAGAACAAGAAAGTTGGTTAATGACCTATGAAAGTTGGTTAATTGGCATGCACAAATAATGCAACGCTTTCAACTTTTACCCTGTTAACCAACTTCTGCAGCTCATTAACCTCCTTGTTGTTTTTCATTAACCAACTTTTTTCACAAGCGTCCAAACAAAGTTAGTTAATGAAGGACAAAAAAGTGGTTAACGACCTATGAAAGTTGGTTAATAGGCATGCACATAATATGTAACCCATCCAGCCTTTACCCCGTTAACCAACTTCTGCATGTCATTAACCACTTTTTTGTTCTTCATTAACTAACTTTATTCACAAGCATTGAAACAAAGTTGGTTAATAAAGAACAAAAAATTGGTTAATGACCTATGAAAGCTGGTTAATAGGCATGCACATAATATGCAACTCATCCAGTCTTTACCCCGTTAACCAATTTCTGTATGTCATTACCTGCTTTTTTGTTCTTCATTAACTAACTTTTTTCACAACAAAGTTGGTTAATAAAGAACAAAAAATTAGTTAATGACCTATAAAAGTTGGTTAATAGGCATGCACATAATATGCAACCTATCTAGCCTTTACCCTGTTAACCAACTTCTGCATGTCATTAACCAATTTTTTGCTCTTCATTAACGAAATTTTTTCACAAGTGTTAAAATAAAGTTAGTTAATGAAGAACAAAAAATTGGTTAATGACCTATGAAAGTTGGTTAATAGGCATGCACATAATATGCAACTCATCCAGTCTTTACCCCGTTAACTAACTTCTGCAGGTTATTAACCACCTTTTTGTTCTTCATTAACCAACCTTTTTCACAAGCATCGAAACAAAGTTGGTTAATGAAGAACAAAAAAGTGGTTAATAACCTATAAAAGTTAGTTAATAGGGATGCACATAATATGTAACCCATCCAGCCTTTACCCCGTTAACCAACTTCTGCGGGTTATTAACCACTTTTTTATTTTTCATTAACCAACCTTTTTCACAAGCGTAGAAACAAAGTTAGTTAATAAAGAATAAAAAATTGGTTAATAGGTTGGTTAATAGGCATGCACAAATATGCAACCCTTCCAGCCTTTACCCCGTTAACTAACTTTTGCAGGTCATTAACCACCTTTATGTTCTTCATTAACCAACCTTTTTCACAAGCGTAGAAACAAAGTTAGTTAATGAAAAACAAAAAAGTGGTTAATAATCTTTGAAAGTTGGTTAATAGGCAAGCACATAATATGCAACCCTTCCAGCCTTTACTCCATTAACCAATTTTTGCATGTCATTAACCACCTTTTTATTTTTCATTAACCAACTTTTTTCACAAGCGTAGAAACAAAGAGAAAATGATTATTTTCCTTTCGATTTTTGAAAAATTGATTTTGCCTTCAAAAATGGCATTACCAATCAAACAAATAACCGAACAAATACATTCACATTACGTGTACTATAAGATATAATTGTGCTTCATACATGTACAATTTTCATTGGATACCTTATAAACTTGTACCAAAAAAATATGTCTACCTGACCATTTACATAACCTTATATAATTATGTACACTTTATAAGTACTATGTTATTCACTAAATTACACAAACAACCTATTCTAAAAAAAATACCTAGGTAGGTTGTTTTACTTACAACAAAATAAATGTTTGAAATAATAAAAAGATCTAATATATGCTATGTCATCACAGTTCACCATTTGCCACCACCATATTTCTCATCAGAAGTTGGCAAAAAATATGCAATTTTTGCTAGCACTACTCTTTGAACCCATTACATGTTGAATTCACTTTGAAGTTGTGATGATTTAACATCTCCCTGAGGGTCACCTAAATATAACCATTGCTCTTCAAATCTATTTGGTTTGGGTTGATGAGTTTTTTCTGATGGCAAGATACTGCTTCCATGTTTGTTCAGTGCATATCCACCTGCAGAAGGAAGACCATTGTCTGAGGCTGGGAAAAGAGACAGAATAGAGTCTGAAACATCAGCCTCTGGAGATCCAACTAAACCCCTTTGAACAGAAAGGGATGCTCCAACTGATTGCAGCTCCTTCATAAAAGTTGTCCCAAAAAGTGTTTCCAGGGTCAATTGCTTTAATGAACTGGAAACATCTGCATTTGCCTCTCCTGGATCATCAAGTATGTTGCCAGTAGTGACTCCTTCGGCGTTGCATACCTCGTCTGTAAAATCCACATCTAGAATAGAATATTGTTCCATATCTTCATGGCAGGTTCCTTTCAATAACAACGAAAGGAGGTGTTGGGATGAATTATTATCAATATTTGAATTTGACTACTCAGTCTTTGCATAAAAATCTTTGTCCTGCATGGGCTGCTTAGGTGATGAACCATTTTCACTAACTTGCGACATAATTGATTGTTCTAGATCTTCACATGTGAGAACTGCCAGTACAAGCTCAGGTTTGTACACTCCAACGAACCAAAAGTTTCATCATTATAATCGTCGTGAGTATCCTTATGTGAGTGAGGTACCTAGAAAATATCAGAAGCCAAAAATTGCACAAGACATCTAAGTTAAAGTTACTTATGATTTCAATCCTTTCAATAGCTGCAATATATCAAATAAAAATCAAACTTGAGACTTTTTAAAGGTGATGAAGACTATAATTTAGCCAACATATAGCTGTCTGAGATATAACAACTAGAACTAACCTTGTAAGGGCATGGAGGCTGATAGGGTTCATTAGACCGATTTAGCTAGTAGTTGCCATTAGCTCAAAACCTCGGAGCAGACAGCCCAGGTGCATGCCCAGAGGGCCTTGGAAAAGAGCCACTACCTAGAAGTCCATCATGCTCAGGACCTTGCCAAGACCTACGAGACTGGTTGCCAAAATGTTTTCCAGAATCTGCACATTGATATTAAGAAAGAAATCGATCAGTATTACACTTGACTTAAGAGTAACTTCTAGTTCAACACCCATCAATAGGATATAGATACAGAAAATCATCCCATATCAGTCCAAATGGTTGTAATTTGCAAAGCAAGCTATAGATTCTTTTAGGAAAACAAAAATGTGCAATCTTGTTGATCAAGTCTAAACATCGAGTCCAAACACCTAATTCCCATTCAGATTGAGAGTCATTGTCTCTATCAGACCGTCTAGAAGAATGAGTTTCCCATTTTTATGGTTTCACCGCAAAAAGCTATTTGTATCCCCTCTGGTGGGAGGGGATGAACTGTACTCATTTCGTCTGAAATTATACGTTGACAAACCATCTCTGTCGATCTAGGAAAGCATCTTCAAATTCACTGCTTTCAAAAAAGACACGTTTTAGAAACAAAAGCAAAGCACAACATAATAATGGAAGAGTGGCAATTGAGAAAAATTGGAAAAAAAGGATGGATGACAATGAGAAAGTGAAATGCAACATCCTTGCATTCGTTATTTCAAGAAAAATACAAATGATGCCACATGGCGCATAGCATATTTCACCTTAGAAGTGATCGATCAAAACCACTGGGCAACTCTTTGCAGATATCCAATTCACTCAACGACAATAAGAATTCTCGTGTGTATGAGATTTTTAACTTCCTATTCCTAAAACAATAACAGAAGATAATTGTTAAACACGTACCATATTTTGATGCCCTACAATTTCTTTATTACAAGTTCAATGATGAAAGTACCTTGACGAAGCGACAGAGGGCAGCGACACTAACAGAGCTTTGTGCGCAGACAAAGGGAGGTGGGCGACGGGGGCGATGGAGAAGTGAAAGAAGTGAAAGATGGAGAAATGAGAGAGAGAGGGGGTAGTGAGAGGGAGAAATGAGAGGGAGACGAAAATGAGAGGGAGAGGGAAATGAAAAGAAAAGCAAGTCCAATCTCAAATTTTATCTGACGTGGTCAAATGTGTTAAAATAGGTGTGGGGACTATACACGATAAGATGATCATTTTCCATATTTTTACACTCCTTCAACCCCTATATTCTTATACTATTTTTTTAACATCTCTTTTCATATATGATTAATCATATATAAATTTATAATTAATCATATATATTAATTAATTAACAAGTATATCAAAATTCAACTACTTTTTACATAATTTTTTAACTAATAAATATACATGATTAATTATAAAAAAAGTGATGTTAAAAGGAGTATAAACATTGTTTGAAATAAAATGAACATTATTCCTTTTTTATTGGGCAACAGAAAGCACGTTGGTTAAGGTGCATTTAAAATATTTTGAAACCGTCTGCCTCCTAAAATAAATTTTAACAATGGTTTACAACTATGTATCATAACTACTTATAAATTATTAATTGAAATAATTATTTTGATTTATTTATTTGAATAATTTTGAAATTTTTTCTTATAATAGAAACTTTTAACTTTTGAAAGGAAAAATTTTACACATACTTGACCCTAATTGAGACAGACTTTTCTTATCATTACTACTGAAATATATATAGTATAGATAAATATAATTAGTTATTGATAATAAGATTTTTTATTTAGATTAATAATTTTTAAATAATTAATAATATATTTATTTTTAATATGAATATGATAATATAATTATATTAACATTATTTATTTTAAAATATATATTATAAAATATATCTTAAAAATTAAAAAGAAAAGTTCAATCTTTTTCTCTTCCGTTCTGATTGGGATTACTATTTCTTTTAATTTCAGGTTTTTTTTTTTTTTTGCATGTATTGAGTCCAATTTGTAGAAATGTCACATGTTCATGGACTGAAGCCGTTTCAAGAGAGCTGCGGCTGTGAGGCATTTGCGGTTCTTACAGGTTGTCCATATTTGGGCATGAGTTCTCTATTCATCCACCAAATACACTTCATTCTTGGTAAGTCTACTCTCTCCCTTGCCATGTATAAATCATTTTTGGAATCGTTTCTCTCTTATCTGTTTGACCCGAAATATCATATTTAATGAAAAATGGAATCTGATTTATTTGTATGGAGGTAGGCTTGAAAAAAAGGTCAATCAATTAAGTCAACTTGCAGATTTTCACTGTGCATAGACCCATGGTTGAGATTGTATTCTTCATGCTCAGTTTGTAGAACATCTCCAATTCCAACACCACAGTGAACACTTCTGGCCGAAGTGGTTCCATTAGCAAGCAGGATTCAATAGGTAGACTAATATATTTGGTAGAGCTTATGATTAATTTTTTTTGGGAAAAAAACTATTATAATAGTGTTTAGTAGAATGTGAACATGAGTAGTGCTAGATAATGTAACACATTATCTAACACATTAACACATTCTCTTTAATTTAGTACTAAAACATATATTCAAACTTGATTATACATTAATTAAGTTAATTACACGTTAATCAAATTAATTATATGTTAATCAAAGTTAAGTATGTACTTTAATATATGACATAATCCAATAAAAAAAGTATGTTAATAGAGTACGTTCCTAGTATTCTCCTAAAAACTTTGGCGGTAAAAGAGAGTAGATTAAGATAATAAACTACTCTCAAGAGAAAAATTAAGAATGACACTTGTCATTCTAAGTAGAGTTAGATAATAAATTACTCTCAAGATAGTATATTTTAGTTTGTTATATAAGTATGGATTTTATAGGGAGCATTTTTTTAATTAAAAAATATAATAATTAATTTAAGTATAAAAATTGCTTTTTATTTATAATTAGCATATATACCCTATGATGTATGGGATAACATTAAAAATAATAATATAAATAGTATAAAAATAAATTAAATTAATTTTTTTCAAAGTATCCTCTCAAACGGTATGTGAGAAACTAATTTTCTCAGATACGATTAAGTGCCTAATTGTTATCAACGATGTTTTTTTTCATACATATAAATCTCAAGATTAAACACAATATCACGTACTTAAGGAAACTGAGCACCTTTTACCCAAACCAACACATGTTGGTAAAATAAATTAATTTTGAATCATAGTTTTAATATTTTTTTTGTTGAAAGATGATTAATAAATGATTTTCCAATTTAATTCTGATGTTGTGCCACAGTAAATTATACTATTAATCCCAAAGGGTTTAGCTTAGATTTGGACGACCATATGATTTGTGACGAGGCACACTGTCACAAGTTGGATACGTAGTTATGCCAATTACTTGAGGGACAAATTATAAAGAATATTTTTGTCAATCATCTAATCTCAACATAGATGACCTATCTATAATTGGATTGAGAGGTAAGTTAGTCAATGTGCGCAAAAGTTGGCTCGAACACCACTTGGCCATAATACCAAAAAACTAAATTTCTTTGTTTTTATGTGGAAAAAGAAGTAAATTTTACTATTACCCAATTATGCTTACCACATCATTATATAAGACTTTTAAGGTATTTATTGTAGGAGTCAAACATTTTTAATAATGAGATAATATATGATTGAATGATAGTGTGCAAAAATTTTACACAAATATAAAGCTGCAAAATTAAATCCATAGTTTCAATACAAATAATAATTTATTAAAAACAATTAAAATTGTAAAATCAAATAAACATATATAAAACATAAAAAGTAATTAAAAAATATTAATACATCAAAATTTAATCGCGCATATATCATATAAGACAACTACGTCCTTATAACAATTAGAGTTGGTATTTAAATTAAAATACAATATCATGACAATCAAAATAAGATCTTGAATATTTATTGAGAAAAAAAATGAAAACATGTAAAACTAATTTCACATTCGGTATATTATAAAATTATGATTTCATATAATCAATCATCAATATAATATAAAAAAAGAAGATATATTATTTAAAATTTTGTCATGTATCATCTAAGTTAATTAATAAATGGACTAAACTTTTAATATGTGACAAATATATTACTTAATTTTCTACTATATGTTTTATGATGTAACAACTTAAAAAAAATTAACACGTATAAAAAAAAATTATCACATACACATTAATATAATCAATCAATCAATCAATATAATTAATCAATATAATTTATAATTAATTTATAAAAAGAAAATATATGACCTAAAATTTTGTTATACTTATCCAAGTCAATTAGTAAATGCATTAAACTTTTGACATGTAACAAATACATTATTTAATTTTTTATCATGTGTCATGTGATGTAACAACTTAAAAGAAATATTGACAAATGTAAAAAAAATTGTCACATATACATAAAAATAAAATAAAAAAAATTACAAAGAGAAAAAAAGAATATAAATCACAAAGAAAATGAGTTTAAAAAAGTCAAAGAATCTAAGTCAAATGTCAAATGATTGATTTAATTAATGAGTTATTTTTATTTAGCCTACTTAAATTATATGAACTAAATATATAGATTAGATAATGTTATAGAATTAGAATGCATTGAGTATTATTTGACATTATTGTTATAGATTATTGTAATTTTTTACAGATATATTTTTTAATTGTCAACTGCAATATCTATCGACTAAAGAATTTTTTTGTTGATAAATTTTGACATTAGTGGTTAGTTGATATAACTTTGATAATAGAAGTAAAAAATTAAGGATTTAATTTTTAATATAATTTTATATGAAAATATCATTAATGAATTTTTCTCTAGATATTTAATATTAAATAGTATTCAATAATAATTATAAAAGAAGATAATTTTTTTGCATTAAGACTTAGTCGATATACTTTTTAAAAATAGGGTTGGAAAGTTAAGAAAAGAATTTTAATATAATTTCATTTGTATTACATTTATGACTTTTTATTTGATAATACATTAAAATGATTATAAATGATAATATAATTTTTATATTATGGATCATTTTAGTATAACCTTAAAAAAAGTTCTAATTGTACTACTTAAAAATATTGATTAAGCAAGTAAAATTGTATAATGAGATAAATTAATTGTAGATAAATGGAGACCAATGTAATATGCATAAAAATAGTAACATAAAAACATGTTCGTGACAAAGTTTATATTCCTAAATTAGATTTAATACCACCTAAATCTTGAAAACTATAACAATTAACATTTTATAAAAAAATATAGATTAATAACATAATGAAGAGAATTTATAGTAATAAAAAATAAATGAGTAAAAAATGTAATAATTGATATGTAAATAGTATAGATTAAAATTCAAATAAGTGATAAAAAAATATAAATGAGTAAAAATATAGTAAATAATATAAAAAAACTATAAAATATAAAATTAAATTAATATAAACAAGTTATTTATTTTAATTTTTTTCTCTAATTATTTACAAAATACTAGTAAGTATAAAACAGTAATGACAACTTAAATATAGTTGAGAAATAATTTAGTTTCAAGTAAATTTACAGTCACACCATTAAAATCACTTACACTTACGTGGTGACAGTGAATTATGTCAGAGTTTACAGTATCCAGTATCTCTCTAAATGCTGTTCGTTTTGTTTCTGTTTAGTGTTTGTAGGAGTTGAGCTCATAAAAGAAAAACAGAAATGAAATACTAAAGAATATTTAAGAATAAAATTTCAAAACTAATATTTCTTTTTGGTGCAATTCAAATTAATATTTAATATAAGAATTATATGAACAAATAAAATGGCAAATTGCTGAAGACAAATTATAACTAAATTAGTATTACAACACATAAGGTAATCTATTAACTAATTCACACTTCAAACCTTTTTTTTTTGTGAAGAACTTTGAACTAATTTTATATTTAAGTTTTGATAATATTCTCATCTAATTTTTTTCATTGTTCAATACCAATTTTTTTTTTTTACAAGACTATTCAATACCAAGGTTGAAATATCGTGCTGCTACATTTTTTTTAAACTTTAAAATAAGGAGCTGTACTATCTATTTTTAATAAAAATATAAGAAAATTCTATAGAATTCAAGCATAATTTTGAGTTTCAAAAATCGTATTTATGTGGAATAATAAAAAATAATTATGTGGAATATTAATAATGATATGTACAGTATTCTTCTTTGATAATTAATTTTGTAGAATAATTCTTAAAGAGATAAAAATTGCGATATATATATATATATATATATATATATATATATATATATAATAAGAAGAAAGTGTTAGCCAGGGAATGTATGTTCTTCCCTTGTTATTCTTGGATGAATTGGATAGCTTAGAAATTTTTTTCCTTCAGTTTTCAGCCTACATGATTGGAAGAAAAGACAAGCATATTGATGTCTTATTCAACATACGAATTGTGAGCTACAATTGGGTTGAATGGACTGGTATAGGTCATTAATGCAGGGAGAAAAATATGCAGGAAAAACATGCCCTTGATGAGAAACATGGCAATGACAAGAATGAAAATAATTCTCCGTGCATGAGTGACTAAATGAAGGAATTGCTGTAATTTAATTAAATCACCCCAAAAAATTGTTGAACAACATAAACTTAATCTTTCTTGTCTTTTACCAATTACATGGCCTGGTATAGACAACAGAGGTAGATGATTGTGCAAAAACCAAATTAAAATACAGACACGATAAAGTAAAAAATAAAATTAAAAAATTTAATTTGTAATTTTCTTTTTAAGCAGTTTTTATCTGTAATTAAATTTATAAAAATCCTATTTTTCATTTAATCCATTTGTCATTATTTTATTTGTTCGCATTAACACAAATTCTGGTACCCATAATTTTATATGGGTACCATAGCAACCCCAAAACATAAAGTGCACCTTTTTTTAAATTTCAGTCAGAAATGCTATTTCATAACTTACAATTCATACATTATTAAATTTGTAACAAAGACTAACCCAAGAAATCATGAAACATAGATATCTTTGACGTTAGTATTGGTAGCACGAAACGTGTAAATTTTAAACCAAATTCATACCACATTTTAAAGATTTGTCAAATAATTATTGGTTGATTGAAGGTTAATAATTAAATTAGGAATTAATTTTTAGGAAGAGAAATTTGTAGTAGATATTAAGGAGTATCTGTAACAGGTGCAAGGAATAATTAGTAGTACATATTAAGGATGAGTAAGGAATAATTTCACGAATAATTACCATAAATATTACAAGTCCATTTCAACCAATAATATTACAGGTCCATTTCAACCTATATTAATTAAATATAAATTTATGTATTTAATTTTCTATTTAATATATATAATTAAAATTTTATAAAACAAACTCTTTTGATAAATATAAAATCAAGAATAATTCAAAAAATTGGAAGAGACCATTCGGTCATAAAAGTTTTGATGATATTATTTTAATATACATCTGCATAAAAGTTTTGAACTAAATATTATATATTGAGAAATTTCAGCTATAAAAATTAAATGGATGTAAATAGATAAGAACATGAATTAAATAAAACTACATTAAAAAATTCAGTTGTATAAATTTCAACACGTGAATGGAATAAAGAAATTTAAACTACTATCATTATTGTCATAAATTAATTGCCAAATTTTTGTCATAATTTGAATTAGTCATAAATTAAATTGCTAATCATTATTGTCATAAATTAATTATCAAATTCTTGTCATAATTTAAATTAGTCATAAATTAAATTGCTTCAGCTACTTTAATAAAACTGATTACATGAGGATAACACACGAGGCATCTTTGGAGTCATTTTTGCTCTTACAAAAGTAATGGGAAAGAATTTGTGCTCTTTGACAAAAGTAAAAAAACCGATTTGACAAAATGTCGTAACCTCTCATGTGCTAATTCCACTCTCAACCTGGAGGTTATTGAAGTTATGCTGTCACCAATCACCAATCTTTCGATTCAGTACCCACTGCTCGCAGGCACCTTTCCTCTTATATTTTTATTCTTCCTTCTCAATTTCCCTTTTTGTCTTTATTTTTATATAACTTTGATTTTCTCGCGAGGCCGTGAGCCTCTTGCATCACTTGTAGATATGGTTCTGAAACATGTAAGACTCTGCAATGTTGCACCCATTAGAAGAAGACCAAGCAACTACAATGAAGAAGAAAACATATTTGTATTTTTGGGCTTCAGCATGGTCTTCGATTTCGTTAGAATATTTGAGTTTCAACATATTCTTCTATTTTGTTTAAAGAAGAAGTCTTTCTAGGTTTCGTCATACTTTTTGTTCTGAATGGGTTCAAAAAATCACTTGAATAAAGTTGAAAAAGGTGGTTTCCTCAAATGCACGATGATTGCGATAGTTGTGTGAGGGGTGAGTACTTGTAAAAGATATTGTGACACTCAAGTTATACCGTGTATAAGGTGGATAGTATTTGAAATTAGATGTATACCTTTACTACCTTGTGTGGTATTTATAGGAACGTCTTGGTAAATAAAAATTATGTTTAAATATGCATTAGTGGATAATAAATGTTGTTAATTAGGATAAGAATACAATAAGATCATTATCACTTATAATTGATTCTTATATTTTTGAGAGATTCCATAAGTAATTTACTCCCCATAAATAGATATATTTACTTATCTAATAATGCTTATAAATATCTGGGATATCCAATTCTAGCAAGTCAGGTTGTTCTTGAACTATTAACCTGAATCAAAACATAAATAGTAAAATAAAAAATAGAAAAAAATAGCAGCAAAAATAGAAAATTAAAAAACAAAAATAGTAAAACAAAAATACAAAATTAAGACAGAAAATTAAAATAGCAATGAATTTAAACACAAAAAATAGAAATAAAACAGAAAACAAAATCAAAACAGAAAACATCATGTAAATTCCCCCTCGCACACTTAAATTCTCCATTGTCCTCAATGTAAAGCTCAAAAGAAAACAGCATCCCTCAATTAACATCAATTAATCTAGGACAAGTAAAATAAAATAGAGAGAATAAACATCATTATCAAGTGAAGAGACTTCCACCAGGGTCTCATTGCTTGAAGTGTAATGACCAAGTTAAGCTTGAAGTATGAGAGTTTCTACTGGAGTCTCATTGGCCTTTCTTAATTTCCTTGGCTTCACCACTAGAATACAATATGTTTACTTTATCCACTCCATTTTCATTGTTTATGTTGGACCATGGTCCAAAAACAAAATCCACCACAGTAATGACCGCCATCCGGTGCTCTTCTCCATTCTCTAAAAATTCTTCAATGGCCTTCAACTCCACCTCCCTATGTGTTTCAGATTCTACAACTGCATCAAGAACATTACTGATAGACCCTTCAATACCATCAGCTGCTGCGTAATCTGTAGAAATAGAATCATCATCTCTCAAGAATGCATAAATCTCAGCACAAATAACACATATCATATCACCATCACAATTAGTACATGAGTGGCAATGGATAAAATCATTAAAACCAATAAAATCAGGAAATTCATCACACAACTGATCATCATAAGTTTCCTCAACTAAATCAGCAAGTAAATAAATATGAAAAATAGAATGCTCCTCCATGGGATGCTTCATAGCATAAAAAAATGTTAAACTAAACAATAAAGTCTCCAAACTCCAATGATAGAGTTCCTGCATGCACATCTATCTTGGTTCTTGATGTTTTGAGGAAAGGTCTCCCTAGAATAAGGGGAATTTTTTTGGATGGTGACTCTCCCTCCATCTCCAAAATGTAGAAGTTAACTAGGAATATCAGCTCGTTCACCCGAACCAGTACATCCTCCACCAAACTAGCTGAGTAAGCATTGTTCCTATTAACTAGCTTGATCATCACACCTGTAGCTTGCAAAGTACCAAGTTCAAGGGAGTTAAAAATAGACATAGGCATTATAGTAATGGAAGCACCTAAGAGAGCATGGCATTTTCAAATCTATAATTTCCTATTATGTAAGGAAATGTAAAAGTCTCTGGATCCTTGCACTTCTGTGGCATAGGCTGGATGAGGGCTGAAACATTCTGCCCTATGCTGATTCTCTCATTGCCCTTCAGCCTCCTCTTCTGGGTGCATAATTCCTTAAGAAACTTAGCATATTTTGGAATTTGCTTAATTGCATTTAACAATGGAATATTGACTTCCACTTTCTTGAAAGTCTCAAGAAGATCTTTATCCTTCTTAACCTCATCGATCTTTCTGGTCTGAATAGCTCTCTGTGGAAAGGGAAAGGCTACTATAGGCTTCTACTGCTTATCATCAACCAATGATTTCTTCTTACCCTCAGATTTTTGAGCTGGTGCATTAGAAACTGATTTCTCTGCTAGTTGTTGCTTGCTTGTAGGTTGAGGTCCATTTGGTGCTTAAATAGATTTTTCAGACCTCAACATAATAGTACTCACATTCCCTTTTGGATTGGAAACTATTTGTGAGGGAAGTTAGCCAAAACCTTGGACCAACAACTGAATCAATGAAGAGGCCAATTGTCCAATTTAGATTTCTTAATTTTGTATGATGGCCTCTATCCTCTGTTGGAATTGAATATTGTTGATGGTCATCTGCTTCACCAAATCCTCAAATGAAGGCTAAGGTTTTATGGCAGCTGGACTTGGTTGTTACATAGGCTACTATAAATTTTGTCGACTTGGTCCAGCATGAGGCTAAAATTGTGGTTGCTAGAATGGTTGTCTAAACTGCTATGGTTACTGCTGTTGTGAGGTTGTATTACCATATCTCATATTTGGATGATCTCTCCAGTCAAGGTTATATGTGCTGGAGTATGAATCATATCTCGGCTGCTACTGTTGCTGGTATTGTGGTTTACTAGGAAAGACATATGCTGCAACTACATAGTGATATTGAAATGTAGAACCATCATCCTGAAGTGTAGGGCAAGCATCTATGGAATGAGATGAAGAAGAACAAATGCCATACAAACTTATAGGCCCCTGCACAAGTAATTGTTGTCCCATTGCCAACTGTCTCACCAAAGAGGTTAATTCATCAAGTCTATGCTCCATTCTCTATTGGTCAGCATGGGATACATGAACCTCATTTACTCCTCTAGTTGAAGTAATCATTCGAGTCCCAAACTGTTGGGAATTGGCAGCCATGTTAGTGGTTAAGCCTCTGGTAGCAACTAGAGTTTTATCAACCAATGCACCTCCACTGGTTGCATCAATCATGCTCCTATCCATAGGCAACAAGCCCTCATAGAAATACCGGATCAAAAGTTGATCACTAATCTGGTGGTGGGGACAACTTGAGTACAATTTATTGAATCTCCCCTAGTACTCATGCAAAGTCTCTCCTGTCATCTGTCTTATACCACATATGTCTTTTCGAATGGCAGCAGCTCTAGACGTAAGAAAGAATTTCTCCAAGAACAACCTCTTCATGTCATTCCAACACATTACTTAACCTGGTGATAGGTAGTATAGTCAGTCCTTGGTCGCATCAATAAGGGAGAAAGGGAATGCTCTCAGTTTAATGTGTTCTTCAGGTATCCCTTGTGGCTTCATGGTTGAACATACCACATAGAACTTCTTTAAATGCTTATGAGAGTCCTCACCTGCTAAACCATGAAACTTAGGCAACAAATGTATTAATCCAAATTTAAGTTCAAAGTTAGCATCAAGATTAGGATACTAAATTCCTAAAGGCAGCTAAGTAACATCAGGAGCAGCAAGTTCCTTAAAGGTCCTATTATGCATGTTATCACCTATAGTTGCAAAATCACTTAAGCTCTCAGGTTCATTTTCAATTTCAATATCAAAATCAAGTTTATATACAACTCTTTCATTAAGCTTATGAGCTCTAATGAGTGTATGTAAGGTCCTCTCAATGTCAGGATCAATATCAAGTAAATCACTAGTGGAAGACCTAGTCATGCAACATTCAAAGCAAAAACACAAAAACACAAAAACATGCAAAATAGACTACACAACACTAAAATGCTACCAAAATAAATCTAGTTAACCTTTCTATTTTTTTTTAAAATATTGGATCATCACAGCATGAAAACTACACAAAAATGAAACTAAAAGATGCGATAAAAATATTTAAAAACTAAAAAAATGGTCAAAAAGATGGAATTTGGACAAATTAGGGGTGACCCCACAATTAACTTATGAGCCTTGTTTATTAGGCTATTTTCCTTCAACTGACCAAGTTTTAACTCATTCTAGGCACGTCTGTTAGTATGAAATTCTGCAAAATGACTCATAATTACCCGTTTTCGCTTGAAAACCACCAAAACACAGCAACACAGGGGTCGGTGAGGGATTAGTAGTCAAATATACTCTCAATAAGATTGATCAAAATCAGAATGATCCTCGACAATGACGCCAAAAATTTGATAACTATCGATATTATCAAATTTAAATCAATTTATAATCAGTTTACCAAAATTACTTGCAGCACAAGGTAACATCAGGTCGAGCCCACAGATCACTCTGATTATGATCACGAAATCAAATTAGGAGGCTAGTAAATAAGAGGAAAGGGGTTTGCAAGATTAAAACGTAGAAACAGAGAGTAATTAAATGGAGAAAATATAATTAAGAAATAACCAATCCAAAGGAATTAACTAATCTTGATTTTGATCTATCATTGATCACTTTAAATTCATTTAATTATCAACCAAATCCTTGGTTTTAAATCACATCAAGACGTCTCAAAATGATCCACAGATCTTCCACTAGATAAACATCCATAATTCAATCAATTGAGGTTATACAAATTAAACATTCATCCAAAAACTCAAATTAACTTAAAAACCAAGATCCAACCAAGCTAAACAATTTATCAAACACCTTTGATACCTTGTTTAGTCTCCGGAATCCTCTCTTAGCACATGATAATTATATAATTAACATATAAAAATCTCAATTAAATTAAGTATTCAATCAGAATCAAAAGAAGAGAAGAAGAAGAAGAGAAACTTGATTAATAATCGAATGTATAACAATTAAAATAAAATCTCAAGATTAAACGTTAAGAATGTCAATCCCTTGGATTGATTAAAGGCTCTACTCTCCATGAATAGGAGGGAAGAACTCAGAAAAAGAAGAGAACAAAATGAAAACCTAAAAAGAAGGGAGAAAACTCTAGGAAGAAGAATCAAGTAAGAACGACTAAGGTTTCTATCTATCTCGGGTCCCTTATTTATAACAAAATAACTGACTTAAAAATTAAGAATCCTAATTTGCCCCTAGGTTAAAGTTAATCATCTGCCTCTTAGCTTTCCTTGGCCATTGAAATCACTTGATTTGGGCTTTAGATGTGAGAATTATGCCCAATTCACTTTTAACAGGTCTCTGATCCTGTTAGCCGACTTCAAAGGAGTGAAACACCATCAAAACATTGTAGTTTCAATTTGTGGTCTCATAAGAGTTTGAGCTTTGTATGTAAGCTTTCCAAGGCCACCGGTTTCAGGTTCATATCACACCTATAACCCAAGTTATGGACCAATTAGTGCATGCTGCTCGGGTTCCAGCGACAGCACAATGTTGTGACTTCGTGGCCCAATTTGACCCATTAGACATCCGATTCAGACTTCGAGCTCTCATCAAAGTTGTAGACTCTCAGCTTTCCTACAAGTTAAAATTCATAATTTTTAGATATCTAGAACTCAAGATATGACTGAAATACAAAAATAGTGTAAAATCCTAATAATGCTAGAAAGATCAATTAAGCCCAGTTTGAGCCAAAACTTATAAATTATGGCCAAAACTAATCAATTAATCATATAATGGGTCCAAGAGACTAAATATAAAGGTTAACTAATGTATGAAAATCGTGTTTATCAGTTTGTGGAACATGTTATTTGAATAACATTTTTTGTTATTTGAATAAACCTTTTAAAAATATAAGATAAATTGGTTTTTGGAACATGTTATTCGAATAACCAAAGTGTTAAAACCTTTTAAAAAACATAGGGGCGCATAGCCTTTTTGAGCTGTTATTCGAATAATGCCCTATGTTATTCAAATAAAGCTTGATGAAATGGAGATCTTGGCTCTCTGACTTTGGTTCTTCGAATAGGGAAACCCTCAATTCGAATAAACCCATTTGAAAAACATTTTAAATAGCTTTTAAATCTTACCAAATGTTTCCAAATGTTTCAATAAGCTTTTAGGCACTTAAAGGCTATTTCTTAAGAAACCAAAAACTATTTTAAAGCCTTGAAAACAAGTGTGCTATTTAGGTTCTTTGAAAAACAAGTTTAGAACGTAAGTGTAAAACCTTTTTTACCTTTACAAAAAAGATCTAAGTCCTAAAGCTATTCTTGAAGGTCTTGGATTTGATCTTATCATCATCTTTATATTTTTTTATCATCAAAACAATCTTCAATAGCAAATAGCCAATTGCACTTAGGACCCTGAAGTTTCTGTTGATTTGCAAAATTATTAAACAATCGTTAATCGATCAAGCGTCAGTAAAAGGATATATCCAAAAAGAGTTAGTCTTGTGAATGAATGTTAGTAAACAAAATGGAAATAAAACAACAATGTTAAAACTTACTGGAAGTAAAGCGATGGAAAGGAAATGTCGAAAGTAAATTTAATTGAAAGTAAACTTGACATAAAGATAAATAACTATTGAAAGTAAAATTACAAAAAATAAACTAAAAGAATATAAATGGCAAAAACTAAATGCTAAAAATGTCAATGACGATGCACTATGCTGAAAAAAACATCTTTGGAGTATTATGTGTTCTAGTGAAGATTAAAGCATAAAAAAGTGCAAACATGCACGAACTTTAATGAACTTTAAGGAACACGAAGAACAAACAAAATGCAGAAAGTAAATGCAAAAATCGTAAAATGCATAGAAATTAACCTTAAAAACAAGTAAAGGGTAGAATCAAGAAAGAACTTGAAAAATGAACAATGAAGAACACGAACGAACATGTATGAACTTGAAAGATTTGAAATTGAAAGTACATTAACTAGAATGTAAAAGGTACATATTACATGAATGATAAACAAACTAAAATATAGGGAGACATGTGAATTGAGAGTAACGACCATACTTGACTGATAACTCGTCAATCCGTCAATCCATGAGCGTCACATTGGGGACTTAAGAACTATAAGATGTATAGAGTGTGTTGCAAGTAGATGGACCATCCTGTTGAACATCGTTCAATCTTCTATTTATAGGCAACCAACCTCTCACTTTAGCACCTAAACTTCAAACTCTATAGCCCCTAAGATGTTGCTACTTGGCAATCATGCAATTAGCAGCATATGTTTAATTTTCCACATGGCTTTTCACGTGGTAATCGCTCCAAGTAGTGGGTGGTTTCTTTCTTCTCTCTAGCTTCTAACTTCCCTATGATGTCACGTTCTTATCCTTTCAGCATCAACCTTGGAACTACCCACGTTCAGTGATGGGTCCCACCATGATCTCCTTGCTGCTTGCAAACCGTTCATTGTTGATCATAAGCTTCAACATCGACAAACCTTCACTTGTATGACTTTGACATTTTTGTATATCTTCACTTTGAATGTAATTTAGGATTGCATTTGAAGCTTCATGATTTGTCTAAGTGTTGCTCTTTTATCGAATCCAATTGTCTCCTGACACTTAGTTTCACTTGTGATCTTAGTTGAATCGATTGTCAAAACATTGTTGATGTTGATTGATTGCTTCGTCGATCACTATTTTTGACATATCCATGAGACTTAGTTATTTTAGCGGCTTTATATTGTCTACTTTCCATATTTGTCAAAATGACTAATTTTGAGCCCAACACTCATTTAATACAATGTCACACAAAGTTTATATAAGTAATATTAATCCACAAGAGATATGTTTTATTAAGAGCACCTAAGAATCATTGACATCCATAATTTGTGAATAATCCTCAACCATGTATGATTTCAATTTTTTATATATGCTTTTCAAAATTTATCAAAACTGCATATAGGATATCAAGAAGCCAAAAACATTTAAAATTTGCAATTCATAATAACAACGACATCATCTCTCTTTATGATGAATGAAAAAGAATAGCTTCTATATTTATCCATAATCAAGAAAGAAATGTTTGCAACGTGAAGAGTTTCAACTTCATTCTTATATAACTCTCTCATGCAACTCTAAAAATACATCTCACTTTTAAAGGGGGCTTGTTCTTTCTAATTATATGTTATGTTAAAAATGTTATTTTTTTTTCAAAGATAGTTAATTTCATTACTAAGAATAAAGAGAGAAACAAAGTCCTAAGTACAAGACCCAAGATTACAATAATTACCCAAATCACTTCCAACAAACTAGAAAGGGTGAGTCAATATCAATGGAAAAACATATAACCAATAAACATAATTTTTACTTTCTTTGACCCAAGTACAAACACCTAACCTCTAAAGAAACTCACTACACCTAAGAGAAATCTCAGGGTAGCACAACTTGCTAAGACAATCACTTTTTTTCTCTTCAAATTGCATATTGCACTGAGATGTGTTAGCGCGGATTTGACTCTTGTTAGCGTATAGCATCCCATGAAGGCTGAGCTTTGTTACCTTGAGTTCTTCTTGCAGCTCATTCTTATTGAGGTATACGACCTTGTCATCGTCTTTGTTATCATCACTGTCGTCAAGGCCTCACTTTTCCTGTCTTATCTTAATGAATCTCCATGATCTGTAAGTTTGGACTGCAAATCTGAAGTTCTTCCTATAACGTAGGCTAGGTGTGCAACTAATCTAAGAAATTAAGGCTAGAAGCTTTCAGATATACTCAGATAGAATGCATTTATAAAAGATTCAAACTCATACTCCTCAAATCTAGATATCTGGATCAATTTATTCATGAAAAATAAAGAAAAAATGAGAAAAAAGTAAAGAAAAACAAGAAAAAAGAGCAAAGGGAGCTATTGCCAAAGGAGATCGGTAGCAGTCCCATAAGAAAAGTCCAATGAAAGAGAACCAAGCTTCACAAAAAGAGATCAAAACTGCCAAATGTGGAGACGAGTCGCCAAGCGCGAATGGTTGCTGCCTAGGGGTGACGGCGCTAGGCAAACCCTAGCAGAGCCACACCTTGTTGAGAAAAAGATTTCTATTTTTAAAAATGTTATGTTTTGATTTGTTACGTAATTTATTTTGTTTTGTGAATGTCTTTTTGATTGGTTTTATGTTATGTTGTAGTTAATGGACTTGGACAACATTGAGGTAGATGGTATTGGGCCTCATGTGCTGAGGACTTAAGAACCTAGACTCCATTGAAGGACATGGAAGCACTAGTTCTCGTTTCTCACAGCTATGGATGAAGGAAAAGCTTGTTCGAAACAATTTGAGAAGAAAATTACAGGCTCATTAATTAGAGAGAAGATTTGTGTTGAACTCCTCCCATGTTACACCTTTCTGCAGATACTCTATATTGGCCGGGTCGAAAGGTCCTTTGATTCTATCTATGGACTTTATCACTGCCCTGGCTGGAAGAATGCTTCTTGTTGGGTCAGAGGAGGTACTGTAGCTCAAACATGAAG
Source organism: Ormosia semicastrata (assembly GCA_029884595.1). NCBI lineage: Eukaryota > Viridiplantae > Streptophyta > Magnoliopsida > Fabales > Fabaceae > Ormosia > Ormosia semicastrata. The sequence goes on from JAQQTO010000053.1 coordinate 36,955,067, forward strand.
AGAACCCCTGAAATGTATTGTAACTAAATTTTTCTGAGAAAACATCTTTTTAGAATAAGTCAACAAACAATATGTATAACAAATTTTGGTAAAACCATAAGACCAAGAATGGAGGGTTAACAAAAGTTTATCTAATCAAAAGAATTTTGGCCAGCCACTTAGCAGTATTTGGTTTGAATATTTTCAATAAATAATAAAAATTCACCCATTTTGTTTCAAATCTTACTTTTAGATTAAAGCCAACTATTCAATTTTAACCTAGCCCTGCCTGCTCTACTTTAGTCTAGGGGTGTTCTATCCCACAAAATAAGGGTGTGCTTAGTTGAGTAGGAGTATAGTGAAAGGGGGTAAAAATTTAGAATGAAAATCACTTTACACTTGCTTGATACAACAGAAACTTGATAAGCAAAATTTACTTCATTCTCACCCTTAATTAATAATCTTTTTCAACACTTCTTTTATTTCTTTTCTTCTCAATTTTCATTCACCAACTCATAACTAAGCACATCCAATCTCAAATATAGTTTCTTGATCATCGAACTCGACCCCAGTTACGTACCAGGGAAACAAATTTAATGGAATTTGGTACTATCGATAGTTAACAATTAGAACTATTAGAATAGTTGAACCTCCACATGATACTAGAGCCTAAAAAAATTTATAACAATTGAATTGGCTTTTTCACGTGGATTCAATTTTGGGCTTACATATTTTAAATAATATGTTTGTTTTGATTTTCTCGATTGATTGCCTTAACACCTATGGGACTCTAAAAGCAATTATTAGCATATGACAAACTGACCTTAAAGATAAGCACATCTACTTCCTCCTGGTCCACAAGTGCATGAACAAGGAGTGCTTCTCCTTTTGCTGATTGACTATAGAACTCCAACTTAGCAATATCTTCATTGTGCCCATACTCATCTTCTTCATCTTCATCCCCATCTTGGTATCTAAGTTGCCGCCTTGCTGCACACCAAAGGCTTGTACCTCTTTGGTTTTTAAAGGCACAGCACAAGCTGACATTGCGAGTAGGAATGTTCTTCAGAGAAGATGGTATAGGCATCATAAGTGATGGCATCATTGTCAATGTGGCCAAACTTTTCGACATTATGGGAAGCGCAGTAAGTTGCATATTGCGCATAGTATGGTAGCTCTTGTATTTAGTCAAATTACCTTGTTTGCTTTAGCAACTAAAGGAAGGAACTCAGAAATGTCCTGAAGATAAGGTTGGGATTGGTGGGTTGGCAATTATAGAAAGAAGGACTTATTGAACCTTGAAAGGTTGGAGAGTGGCCTTTTTGGGCTCAGAAACAAGCTAATTTGTGTACACTCTTCTCTGAAAGAAAACAAGGCTGGGTTGATGGACCTTGTGGTGAAGGAAGTATGTGTGTCGTGTGTCGTGTGTTGTGTGTTGTGTGGATTGAATATTATTGGGAAGGGCATTGCGGGCTTCATCTTTGTTATTTCCACTCCCTTCTTTTCCAATTTTTTTTTTGAGAATAAATATGAAGCCAAATAAAAGTGAAGTTATGTAAATGATTTTTTAAATTTTTTTTCAATTGCAAAACAAGAAAATAAACCACGCGAAATTAATTTGAGATAGAAAGTTTCTAAATTAGTTTTAGAGATCACTAATAATTTTTTTTATTTTAAATTTCATAGATGAGTAAAAATTTGGAAAATACTTTCTCTTTTTTATTTTTTAAAATGATATGAATTATAAAATGCATAATTTTTATTTTAAATTAAAAAATTTCTCAAACAACACCATATTTATAGGACTTGGAGGATTTCATCATTTATTAAGATGCCATCATTTATTAAGATGCCAAAAAAATTGATAGTAAACCCAACAGTGATTGGTTATAATAGAAGTAAACAGTGATTTTAGATAAAATTTATTTGTAATGTTAGATGTTTAAATTTTGAAGTCATCACTTTAAGAAGGACTTTACCTAATTACCACCTCGAATGAGCAATTAGTTAAAGACCAAAAATAAAAAAATTGATGACAACTACTGGTGGGTAAAACCAACAAATTTAACCAAACAAAATAAAATAAAAACACAAAGGAATTTGTTTAACTAGTAAGGATTGAAATTCTATACTCGTAAATATTAGGTTTGATTCCTGATGCTAGTAATTCATGTTGGTAGGCAATTTTAAGTAATATTGTAATATTTCGCTACGACTTGTGGTATTATCTCAACCTTAATATAATAGCCTCTCCTGCTCTTTAACTTTTTTCACAAAAATAATATGTAAAAAAATGTAAAATTTAAAATTGGATAAGCATATTCATATATTGAGTCATGTAATATACTTATATGCATTTTTCTTTTGGGGGTTTGATATGACCACGGTAAGTATACTGGATCGTCAAGTAATAAAAATGGTGAGAAAATCAGATATCGTTCTCAGGGATCAATAACTAATTACCAATTCACGAACTTAGCTACTATTCAAACAGAACTTTGGTTCAAAGGGAGCTCAATTGTAAACAATTAAGCATGAAAGAAATTAAATTAAAGAAAAAGATTCTTTTTGGTATTTTAGTTTTGACAATTTAACAAACACTTAGAATACAAAAGAGATAGGAATTCAAAGATAAGAAAGAGTTGGGATCAAGTTTCATTTGATTTCATTTGCTGCATGTTAACCTGGAGTTCAGACAAATTTCTACTTCTATTTTGTTATTAGATTCTCCAAAATATTCAAGTCCTAATTCCTTAGGCACAAGAACCTTAAATCCTAGTTAAAATCCCTAATTCCTTAGGTGATTCTAAAAGGGAAAAAGCATTAAGATTAAGAATCCAACGAGATAACAAGCATTCATCGACTATTCCTAACACAATGAATTACAAGGTTCACAATCTCAAACAAAGTTCACACATCAAATTTCCATCCAATGCATAAACCTAAAAATCATTCTAAGGATGATCAAACCCTAGAAAGCTTTAAGAATAGAGATTATAAACTCAAAACAGAAGTATTCATTAAGCATAACTGAAAACCAAGTCAAATACAAGCAAAATCCATCAAAATCTACTCAATCCCAACAAGGGAGAGTTTAGCTAGACATAGAAACAAATACAGAAACTAAAACAATAGAGAAGAAGAAGTAAAACTCCATGGAAGATTGAAGAAAATCTGAGCTCCCACTCTTCTTCTCTTCAAGTCCACCTCCAAGTTTTCCAAATTAGGTCAAGTCTCTTGTTCCCCTTCGTCACTCCCTTCAAATACCTCTTCCCTCAGCTAAAAATGCCCTCCTAACGTGAATTGGGCTAAAATGTAAATGGGCCTGTGTCACACTCATCGCCCAACGGCCATTTGGCCACCCGGCGGCCTGGTTTTTGCTTGTTCAGTGACATTCTGACTTCCTACCGCCCAGCGGCCTGGCTTTTTTTGCACCTTCCTTTTCCTTTGCCTTTTGAGCTACTAGGGTCCAAATTGCATGTATTGCAGTTCAATGACATTGCAAGCTCTTCCATTTGAACCCATTCTTCATAGTTCCGACTGTCATCCTCCTTTAACCTTCACTGTAAATAAGATAACACAAATGAGATCCAAAACATTCTAAAATACAACCAAACTCCATGGGATTCATCAAAGTAATCATCTTATGCCATCATGGTCAAAATAAGATTTAAATAAGACAAAACAAAGTTAAAAGCTAGATGCAAATGGCTAAACTCAATCAAAAAGCTTAGGTAAAAACAGATAATTCGCAGGATTATCACCACTCCAAACTTAGAACTTTGCTTGTCCTCAAGAAAAAAAATATAATCAGAGAAAAGAGAACACAATAGACACCAACTCTGTGCTAACTGATGGAAGGGGAAAAAGTGTGTCCCATAAGACACTAATAAGCAAAACAATTATCCAAGAAGTCCTAGGAGTTTAACCATCAACTGTGCAGCTTGAGGTTCAAAGAAATGAGAAGTTGGAGTCATACCAATAATACACTGATCAATCACAACTTGACAGTTAATGGATTTGGCAACTAATGCATGCAAAATGATTTGCTTTATTAACCTCTCATTTATGTAGATATTCACTCATGCTCTCATGTATTTGGGCTTGTGTTTCTCTCAGTTAACACAATTTGAGCTCATCTCCCATGAATTTGATTTTCATCTCAAATATACAAGCTCATGATTCACACAATGTAACAATCAGAATGACATAATTCAAGGTTGCATTGGTGCCAAGGTACAAGGTAAATAAAATGAACATGTAAACTGCTACCTTAAAGAGCAAGTGAGCATTGATACTTTTAACAAAACTTCAACTCACAAACCTCATACCTTTCAAATTCTTTTCTCTTTTTTTTTTTTTAATTTCCCCAGTAACTTACATGGTCTTAAAGGGGTACCTGATCATTGTGTCAAGTATTTCCCAGTAACCCATCAGTCTCAAAGGGGTGCCAAATTAACAATTCAACTATTTTTTTTTGTTTTTTTTTTCATGCCTTCATAGAATTCAATTTGAACAATCAAACCAAACTAAAAACATCCCACTCCAAACTTAGTTTCTTGCTAACTCCTTAATATCTCAATTCCAATGCTCACTTAGCTCCTTCAGGTGGGTCAGATGTTGCTTATGTGGCTAGGCTCAATTAGAGGAGTTTAACAAAGAAAGGAATCATTATGCTCAAGGGGCAATGCAAAAGATGTGAACATTGGGTTAGCTTTTGGCTACTGGCTTAACAAACAAAATGCCTTTATCATGTTCAAATATTGTGTAAATCAAGATGGCATCAAAGAATCATTTAGGAAAGTTAAGCCTCAAAAGTGTTCTCTCAGCAATAAAGACATGTTGGAGGCTCAATACTCATTCCCAGGATAATGAATGCTCACTATTCACAAAAAAATGGTTTCAAATCATTAACAATCAAGCAACAAGATTTATGTATACATGGTATGAACTAATTCTAATGGGCTTCAAACATCAAGATCACACAATTTTTAGGTTCCACACATAAGCATGCAAGTTGATTGATTCCATCACAATCAGGTCTGGGCACTCAAAAGAAAACATACCCCTACAGTCTAGAGCCAAGTTCAAAAATAGGATAACTAAAGAAAACAAAACACAAGAAAAACTATCATGCAAATTCCTAAATTAATCCTATTTACCAAGTAGAACTAAAAATTCCTAACCTAAAGATAAAATGCAGGAAAACAGATAAAAGCTGGAAGGGAGAGAAGGAAAAATATTTGGTGGGTTCTGAGCAGAACCCATAGAAAATCTCCACATAGTCCTTTCTCTTTAAAAACTAGGATGGGCTAGTCCTCGTCTGACTCCTCCTCCTTTGAGTCATCCTCTCCTTCATCTTCTTCTTCTTCAGTCTCTTCAGCTTGATCCCTCTCATCTGTTGCTGCCGATCTAGAGGCTCCAAAGGGCCTGCAGTCCACAAACTGTTCCACCTCCTCAGCTGTTCGGCTACTCATGAGAGTGATATTGAGATTAAGTCCCTCCCACATCTGTCTCATGATATCCTCCATCCTCTGGTTATCTTCTCTTAAGACTTGCCACATTCTATGTAAAGCTTCCATGTTGTGATGCATGATATCCCTTTCTTGCCCAGCTGAGCTCAAATCCTTTGAAGTTGACCCCTGTTTTTGAGCTCGTAGCTCTCTCCTAGTTAGTCTAGTCCTCGGAGGTCTTCCTCCACCCCTCACAGGCTCGGTGTCCTCCACTAAATAATGAGTGGAAATGAAATGCATGTCAATCTTTGTAGGACTCTTCATTAGTGTCAGGTTAGCCTTCGACGCCTTAGCTCTTTCACATGGTAGAGTGATCAGATATGGATAAGTTAAGGTTGCTGACGTTGAATTTGCTATACTCTGCATGTTTTCACAAAGGATCTTGCTAATATTCAGAGTCTTCCCACTCATGATTGCATATATCATTCCAGCTCGGTCAAACTTCACGTCTGATTTGTTTGTGTTGGGGAGGAGGTTTGAAACGATGTAAGATGCCTAGAATCTGGGGATGGTTTTAAGGTCAGTAGAATTGACTTTTCTGGGTTTGTTTCCCTTGGTGAATTCCTAGGCAGCTCCTGGTCGGCATAGTAATCTCAACATTTTATCCAGCTCTTCCTTTGTCATGGATCCAGATCCTCTTTCCTGGAATTCTTCCCAAACGTTTTTGCCTTCCCAATTGGGTAGAGTGCTGATGCACAATTTTTAGTTTCAAACAAGTCTACAAACTTGATGCGGGATTAATTGTTGCTTTGCGAACCCAAGTGCAGGTTGTTTCAAGTAATAAATTTCTCGGGAGTCCGAGGTCGATCCACAGGGAATTGTTGAAGATTAATTAAGGTGAAGTAAATATTTTATTACTATGGTAAAAATTATTTACTTGGGTTAAAAGATCCACTCTTGGTAAATAAAGTAAAGGTAAGATTAATTTCTTTTATAACTCAATTAGAATCCTCGCAATATGGAGGTTCCAATCGGAAAATACAACATTAAAAGTCCATTTAAAATAATATACGTAATTATATTATGTTTCCTAAAAATATTACCACCACTTATAAATGGGTTAAAGCATTCATTGTACCAATATTTTGTCTACAACAAATCAAGAACTCCTATTTATAAAGATGGTTTCTAAATTATAAGAAACAAATTATAATACGTATAATGGTTACTAGAAAATATAAATCATTTAAGTACAAGAGAAGAATAAATCTAACCTTATTTTATTACCAAGAGCTTCACCCTTTCACCCAAGTAAAATGAAACTTAGTTACTCATAGATAAGAAGAAAGAAAGAGAGAAGAAGAAGAAGAAGAACATGATTTTAATTTAGAACAAAGGAAAATTACTACAAGAAAACCTAGTAACAAAATGGCATCATTTTGGTAACTAACACCTAACACCCTCAATGATCTGCCAAGGCCTCCTTTTATAGAGGATTAGAGATACAAAATGACAAGGGGGCTGAGTCATTAGTGGTTGGATGAGTGAAAAATGAGTGAAAAATGCCAAATGACTTTAGGTGAGTGGAAAATTATGGAGATTCTTTGTCTCCGAAATCATGCAGCTCTGAAGTCATTGCATTTGTCATTTTTGAACCAAGTGGTCTTCATGAAAGTTTTAGGCCTGGATCTTAGCTTTCAAATGGATTTAGTTTGAGTCCAATATCATTTCTATAACTCCAGATACGTTCAAATTACTGCACACTACCCAGGCCCAGTCACAGCTCCTCTGTTCTGACTTCCAAGCCCAATATCACTTTCAAGGAGTCCGATTCTGGAAAAGTGTTCAACATGAAAGTTGTAGATATGGATCTTAGCTATTCAACATCCAAATTTCAGCTCATTTTACAACTTCTAGCTTGAACAATGGCATGAATAGTATACATAGGTCAAGTTGTCAGGAACAGCACTCTAGTTCTTGCTTCAATCCCAATTTGAGTTATCTACTCATGTGATTGGGCCTTTGAGGTCTTCATGAAAGTTATAGAGATCTCTCTTATCTTTCAAATGCCACTAGAATAACCTCCAAATACCATCTACAGCCCAAGATATGGCCCAAATACAAAAACAGTGTAAGATATGAATCATGCTAAAAAATTCAATTAAATCCAATTTGAGCCCAAACTTACAAAACATAATAAAACTCAATCAATTAAGTACATAAAGAGTGTAAATGACTAAGAATGAAAGCTTATTAATGTATCAAATATGTGATCATCAAATTTCCCTACACTTAGCTTTTTGCACTCCTGAGCAAAACACACAAGATCACTCAAAAAAAAAAAACGAAACAGACTCAAAAGCTAAACACTCTAAAAGACTCAATTTCTAATAATATTTAAAAATGAAGAGCAATCATTCAAGTAATCAAAACATTCATGAGGTAACATATCTTCACTTCTCAAATTAACAAGTAAGATATTTCAATTGAAAAGCATGAGTCAAGAATGATAGATTTTCACAAGATTCACTCTCAATCCCTCAAGTGTTTAAAAGGTAAGTATTTCGCTCAATTCAACCCATGAAAATTGCACTACCATAAGCTTGCTTCTCTTCTACTTCTCCACTACTCAAAACATATGCACACACAAATCATGAGGACTTTATTCAAGGTTGTAATGAGGTCAAGGTAAAGGAGGAGGTAATATGGATATGACAAGTTAAATACCAAAGAATAAAAGAGCATGAGAGCTGAGTTCAATTAACAAGTATGAAAGTTCATCCCAACTCCACTTAATACAAATTTCCTTTACCTATTCTTTTCCTTTCCTTTATTACCTTGTTGACCCTCTTCTTTTTACATTTTTTTGATTTTTTTTATTTTTTTGATTTTTTTTTTGAAGAATAAGAACATCATATATACACATTTTTTTTTAAATATTCTGCACACACACTCCCACACTTGTTCAAGAACTCATCGAATGACAAACTAATGTTCTCTTATTCCCTAAGGTCAAGTAAGAATATGGTTTTTCATTTAAGACACATAATGAGTTCGAAACAAAGAATAGTCAAATAAGCTCAAAGGGGTTAAGCAAGGGAAAATAGGTCATTTCTAATGCTTTATGTTGACAGGAATCAGAGAATTTTCAAGAAGTCATAAGAGTGCTTGATATCATATTGAAACAACATACTGCTAAACAAGGCTGGCTATTTGATTAAAGTAGCTATTTCAAGAAAAATGCCTCAATCATATTCATGTATGCATATGAAAATGTAGTCTCAAAAAGAATCAAAGCAAGTTCTAGAGCAACAATTCCATGAGTGAAATTCACACAAGAAAGAAAAGAATGGTACAAATGTTCAATCCATTCATCAATAAGCTCAAAATCTCACAGGGCATAATTCTATCATTCTCAGTCCACCAATTCAACATCCATAACCAAGCATGTGAATTTTAAGAAAGAAAACAATTTACTCAATCATGCAAAGTTCCCTGAATTTGAATTGCTACTTCCACATAAATTAGTTACTACCCCAACTAAGATGCATCTCAAGAGTAAAATTTACTCCTTACTCTGCTATCCTTAACTGGTTTAGTAAGTTACACAACAAACATATTAATATACATACTTCCTATTTTTTTTTATTTTTTTTTATTTTTTATTTACACAACTATCCTTCCCCCCAACCAGATCATAACATTGTCCTCAATGTCAAAGATAGATAGGTAAAGGATAAAAGATAGTACCTGTTGTTGTAATTACTGAAAAGAAAAATCTCACACAAATTTTAAAAAAAAAATACGATAAATAAAACTAAAGATAAAGGATAGTTATAGATGAAGTGACAGATCACACTATTGTTCCTTACTGCCTCCTTTGCTGTTGCCTCTCTTACTGCTGCCTCCCTTGCTGCTACCTTTTGACCAATCTATCTGAGCTGTTACTGGATCAGGTTCATAAACAAAAACTTCTAATTTATCAATCAACTCATCAACAGTGGAAGCAAAAATAAGGAGTCGTCTTGCCAAAAGTGTAATGAATTTCTGTTTCACAGCATGGTCAAGAAAATATAACAAAAGATCAAAGAAATTATTAACATTCAGCAAACCTATGGGTTTATGGTGGATGTTCAGTTGGGCCCAAGAGACAATTTGAAAAATTTCTTCTAAAGTACCAAAACCACCTGATAAGGCTATGAATGCATCAGAATTTGCAAGCATTGTCCTCATTCATTCATCCATAGATGATACTTGAAGCTCCTCCCCAGTTGTTTTTCCAGTGATATTCTATTGAGCTAAAGGTCTTGGAATGATACCTAAAACCTGACTGCCTTTTAAATGAGAAGCAAGTGATACAATCTTCATTAACCCAATGCTGCCTCCCCCATATACTAAATGAATTTTTCTCGCAGCAAGTGTTCGACCAAGAGTGATTGCTGCATCTACATACTCTAAACCCTTCCCATAAGTTGACCCACAAAATACACAGATATTGGTAAGTCTACGAAGAAGAAAAGCTCCTCCATTTTACACTTACACTTCCTTTGAATGATTTTGAGTTGAAGGAAAGTGAAGGAAATGTATTGTTTAAATAGGGAAGAGAGTAGAAAAAGTAATTATAGTACCTATATGGGTAGGTTGGCTGTTGTCAGAAAAGTTTGAAATTAAGAAACAAAAATTTTTTTTGTTTTTTTTTTTTGACTTCAAGAAAACCATCAGGGTAAAGAAGTCTAGAAACCCCGAAGGATCCCATCCAAAGGATCGTCTCGTCCAAAACCAAAATTCAACAAAATCATACAAAGATAAAATAATAATAACAAATGATTACATACCTTTATGTACAGGTTTCATGGCAGATCTTTTATACGCGTCATGAGTGCAATAATACCAAGACGGCTCGGCCAATCGGGCATTCTTCTCCCCCGTGGGATATTTTGGATTGAGCTACAACGCCACTAATTAAAGTGCGTAAATCTGACAGCTACCACCAACGACCACAGCCAGTGAGAGGTCGCTGAAGAGCCCATGGCATTAAATCACAGGATTCAGCTCAGAGGCATTGTCACGCGAGAATGCAAACACGGGACGCTTCTTTCATCGTCCATCAACAAGAAGAGCCTTTGGTTAAAACCTGGGAATGCTTGCGCGGCTCTCTGCAGAGCATGGCATATGAACCTTATTTACCAACCGGCGTGCGAAGGTCCACCCGAGTCAATGACGGGTCTGCCACTCCACTGGCAGGGGCTCCTAATCTAATTAAAGACCAAGTACAACCGAAGTTTCGCCCTTTTTATTTTTTATTTTCTTTATTTTTTTGTTTTTTTTTTTTCTTTTTTTTTTTTTTTTTTTGAAAATGTACAAGATAATATATACATGTTGTTGTGATTGTGGCTCACATCTTCCTCTGGTTTCACGTCTAGAAACGGCTTAAACGCCTTCTATGAGTCGAGGATAAGCTTCCCATCCAATTTTCTTATAAATTGGCAAACAGGGTCTTTTTGAGTCAGATTCCCAAGACTATAACGCTCTTGCTCGTCCTTGAAGAGATTCCACAAACTAAGAAGTTCACGCTGTACAACTCCACAAGAATGCGTCTCAAGAGTCAATAAGATATTATCTAATGACTCCTTACTCAGTCTATTCTTAATGAAGAATATTTTATCTTCTCTGTTTACGGAAACCATCTCCAAAGAGTGACATCGCGTGTTGCAATTCCATCGTGCACACTTGTAACAAACTTTTATTCTTTTTGCTCTTCTCCTTTTTGAAAATGAACTTTTACCGAGACCAGACATGTATGGGACAAATGAATCTGAAGATTCACCCGCTAAACGAACCTTTGCTTCGATTATCCAGCGTATATCTTCTGGGATGCCCTTATACATTAACAATCTCAGTCTTTCACACCTAGCTTCATAGATTTTTGTTAGAGCATTTACAGGGAGAGAAGGAAAATATTTTCTTAGATTCGAGAGAATGACATCCATTTTGAAAGGAGAAGAAATCAGTTATTATGGGAAACTGAAAAACAAACCGACTTGAGAGTCACGGAGTACCGTTATCCGCCATTTAAGGGAACACAAAGAAGCGCGCAAAAGAAAGAAACAACATTAAAATAAATTCTACTCATAACAAGGATTAGAAAGAGAAATGGATTCTACCTCAACAACTTGATGTTCCAGAAATGGTTTGAGTCTTTGTCCATTAACCTTAAATACAATACAATTCCTAGGATTCTCAATGTCTATGGCCCCATAAGAATAAACATGTTTGACAATATAAGGACCAATCCACCTAGATCTCAATTTTCCAGGGAATAGGTGAAGGCGAGAATTATAAAGCAGAACTTTTTGACCAATTTCAAAAGTTTTTCTGAAAATTGATTTGTCATGAAAAGCTTTTGTTCTAGCTTTATAAATCTTTGAGTTTTCATATGCATCATTTCTTAATTCCTCAAGTTCATTCAATTGCAATTTGTGTCACTTGGAAGCATCATCAAGACATAAGTTGAAAGCTTTAATGGCCCAAAATGCTTTATGCTCCAATTCTACAGGCAAATGACAAGGTTTTCCATAAACTAACCGATAGGGAGACATGCCCAAAGATGTTTTAAAAGCAGTACGGTAAGCCCAAAGTGCATCTTTTAGTCTTAAAGACCAATCTTTACGATTTGGGTTAACCATTTTTTCCAAAATTTGTTTAATCTCCCTATTTGCTAATTCAACTTGTCCACTTGTCTGAGGATGATAAGGGGTTACAATTTTGTGGGTAATGCAATATTTTTTCATTAAAGATTCAAATGGTTTATTGCAAAAATGTGTTCCCCCATCACTGATGATAGCTCGAGGAATTCCAAATCGACTCAAAACATTTTCTTTTAAAAATTTTAGAACAGTTTATGATCATTGTGCCGACATGGAATTGCCTTAATCCATTTTGAGACATAATCAACTGCAACCAAAATGTACACAAATCCAAAAGATGATGGAAATGGACCCATGAAATCAATTCCTCAACAATCAAAAATTTCAATGACAATGATAGGGTTCAAAGGCATCATATTTCTTTTAGAAATGGACCCCAATTTTTGACAACTTTCACAACTTTTGCAAAAAGTATAACTGTCCTTGAATAAAGTGGGCCAATAAAATCCACACTGTAAGATTTTCGCAGCTGTTTTCTTTGAAGAAAAATGACCTCCACATGCTTCTGAATGACAAAATTTAATGACACTACTTACCTAATTGTTGGGTACACATCTCCGAAAGATTTGATCAGGACAATATTTGAACAAATATGGGTCATCCCAAAAGAAATTTTTCACCTCAATCAAAAACTTTTTTTTGTCTTGGTGTGTCCACTGAGGCGGCATCTTACCTGTTACAAGAAAATTGACAATGTTAGCAAACCAAGGCATAGAATTGACAGAAAATAAAAATTCATCGGGGAAAGAATCATTGATAGGTGTGCTATCAAAAGATGAGCCTGTTGTCAGCCTTGACAAATGATATGCAACAACATTTTCAGCTCCTTTCTTGTCTTTTATTGTGATGTTAAATTCTTGAAGCAACAAGATCCACCGTATCAATCGAGGTTTGGCATCCTGTTTAGACATTAAATATCTAACAGCAGCATGATCAGTGAAAACAACAGTGGATGAACCAATTAAATAAGCTCAAAATTTATCCAATGCAAAAATTACAGCAAGTAGTTCTTTTTCAGTAGTGGTGTAATTCATTTGTGCACTATTCAAAGTTCTACTTGCGTAATAAATTACATGAGGCTTACCTTCCTTTCTTTGGCCTAAAACAAATAACAAAGCAAAATCACTAGCATCACACATCAACTCAAAAGGCAAAGACCAGTCAGGAGATTGCATGATAGGAGCAGAAGTCAAAAGACCGAATAATTTTTCAAAAGATTTTTGACAATCTTGAGTCCAATCAAATGGTGTATCTTTTGTTAGAAGATTACATAAAGGTCTAGATATAGCACTAAAGTCCTTTACAAATCTTCTGTAAAATCTTGCATGTCCTAAAAAGGAACAAACTTCTCTGACTGTTTTTGGGAAAGGCAAATGAGCAATTAATTCAACTTTGACCTTATCAACTTCAATTCTCTTAGAAGATATCACATGACCTAACACTATTCCTGAGGTAACCATGTAATGACATTTTGCCCAATTTAACACAAATCCTTTTTCTTCGCATCTTTTAAGAACTTTTTCCAAATTATCAAGACAATTTTCAAAAGAATTTCCAAAAACTGTCAGATCATCCATGAAAACCTCTAAATAATGCTCAATCATGTCACTTGAAAATACTTAGCATGCATCTTTGAAAAGTTGGAGCATTACAAAGACCAAAAGGCATTCTTCTATATGCAAAAGTGCAAAGGGACAAGTAAAAGTGGTCTTTTCTTGGTCCTCTAATGCAATTGGTATTTGATTATACCCGAATAACCATCAAGAAAACAATAGTAGGGATGTCCTGCTACTCTTTCTAGAATCGATCAAGAAATGGCAATGGAAAATGGTTTTTCCTAGTGGCCAGTATTCAATTTTTCTCGAAATCAATACACATACGCCAACTAGATGAGACTCGGGTAGGTATTAATTCTCCTTTTTCATTTTCAACCACCGTTATTCCGCATTTCTTAGGCACAACTTGTGTAGGGCTTACCCACCGGCTATCGAGAGATAGGATAGATAATTCCAACATCAAGTAATTTAAGAACTTGACTCTAACTACCTCTTTCATGTGTGGATTTAATCTTCTTTGAGGTTGTTGAGATGTTTTACCATTATCCTCTAAATGTATTCTATGTGTACAGATTAATGGATTAATGCCTTTTATATCCTTTAATGTCCATTCAATTGCACTTTTATACCTTTTAAGTAATTCTATCAACTTACCTTCTTGTTCTTTGGTCAGGGATGAGGAAATTACCACTGGAGAGCTTTGTTCTTCTCCCAAAAATGTGTACTTCAACCCATTAGGTAATGGCTTCAGTTCCAGTGTGGGTACTTCTTCATGGGCATCATCATTCATAGATTTTAACTCTTCGAATCTTGACTTCCATCCTTTGTATTCTATTTTCTGTGTACAGTCAAGCAAAGAGCATATTTCAGAAACATCATCATCTAATTGTGTAGCTGAATTAAATGAATTAATTAAATAGATTTCTAATGGGTCAGAAGAACTCCAGATTTGAAGATGATCATCTATAATGGCTTCAATCCCTTCAATCTCTTCCTTTTCATCATAAACTTCATGTGGTTGCTTGCACATGTTGAAAACATTAAGCTCCAGTGTCATATTTCCAAAAGTTAGCTTCACCACTCCATTTCTGCAATTTATCAAAGCATTAGATGTTGCTAAAAATGGGCGACCCAAAATGAGAAGCTGACTTAGAACTATCAACCATAGGTTCAGTTTCAAGACAATAAAATCCACAGGATATATGAATTTATCAACTTGTACTAACACATCTTCTACTATTCCTTTTGGAATTTTAATTGATCTATCGCCAAGTAGAAGAGTTACTGAAGTTGGTTTTAACTCACCAAGGTTGAGTTCTTGATAAACCGAATATGGAAGTAAATTAACACTAGCACCAAGATCAAGTAAAGCTCGTTCAATTTTATGTTCACCAATAATGCATGAAAGCGTAGGACAACCAGGGTCTTTATATTTCAACTCATTATTATTTTGAATAATGGAGCTTACATTCATCAAAAAGGCATTCTTTTTCACATTATGTTTTCTTTTAACAAATTGCACAAGTCTTTCAAATATTTGGCATAAGAAGGAATCTGTTTGATAGCATCTAACAGAGGAATATTGACCTTCACTTGTTTAAAGATTTCAAAAATGTCACTGTTATGATTCACTTTACTTGAATTGTTTAATGCTTGAGGAAATGGGGGTGAAGACGAGGGTTTGATCTCCTTTTGGCTAGGTGGCTTATCAACTCCTTCCTCATCTTTGGGAATTGACTCATCATCTTTCTTAAAAAGTTCAAGAATTTGTTTTTCAACAACCTTTCCACTCCTAAGAGTTATCTTGAGTTGACTTGATCTATTTTTGACTTTCGAACTACCCTCATTTAGGCTAAACTGACCCTTAGGATTTGGTTGAGGTTGAGAGGGAAACTTTCCTTTCTCATGAATGGCAAGTGCAGAAGAAAGTTTAGCAAGAGTGCCTTTTATGTCAATCATGGCTTGAGTATGTTGACTATTGATGGCCTCTTGTTTTTCCATGAATGCATGCAATGTTCCTTCAAGGTTTTTCCTATATGGTGGGACATAGGGTGCATATCCTTGAGGATTTTGAGTATCTTCTTGTGCCGAGGAGGTGGTGGTTGCATGAATTGTGGTGGTTGCTATTCCTCCAACTGAAATTGGGTGATTTCTCCATCCTAGATTGTATGTATCCGAAAAAGAAGAAGTAAATGACTTTTTAAAATTATTCATTGCATTTACTTGCTCATGCACAACTTCTTTAAAAACAGAATTTTTGGACATTCATTTGTTGAGTGTCCTAATTCATCACAAATGCCACAAATTTCTTCATTTTGCCTGATTTGATTTCTTTTACTTTCCGGATTCCATGGCTTCAACCTTTCTAGCCAAACTAGCAAACCTAGCATTCAGATCTTCTTCTTGACTAAGATGATATTTTCCTTTACTAGCATTTACAAGGTTTGATCTAATTGAATTTTCAGAAGGATTAGTATCATGCCAAGATTGAGAATTTTCAGCCAAATGGTCTAAATAGTCTAAAGCTTCATCAGGTTCTTTATCAAGAAATTCACCATTGCACATTGTTTCCATAAATTGCTTGGTTTCAGGTGTTAACCCTTCATAAAAGAAGCTTAAAGTGCGCCATTTTTCAAAACCATGATGTGGACAAGAATTCAACAAATCTTTAAAACGTTCCCAACTTTGAAAATATGCTTCATTTGAATTTTGGGAAAAATTTTGGATTTGTCTTTTCAAAGCATTGGTTTTATGTGTTAGAAAAAATTTCTTCAAAAACTCACATTGCATTTCTTGCCATGTGCCAATTGATCTTGGTTTCAAAGTGTTAAGCCAAGTTTTTGCTTTGTCTTTCAAAGAAAAAGGAAACAATTTAAGCTTAACAACCTCTTCATGCAAGTTTGATCATGAAAAGCAAGTACATACTTCCTCAAATTCTTTTAAATGTAAATATGGGCTTTCAGATTCTAAACCATGAAAATTAGGAAGTAAAGAAATCATACCTGGCTTGAATCTAAAATTGTTGGCATTAATTGGAAAGATAAAGCATGATGGACTAGAATTTCAGGATGGTTGCAAATCCTCACGCATGGTTATAGCAACGATTGATTTTCATGTTCATCATGCACACTTTCGTTTTCAGCCATTGTGCTTAATGTGTGTGATTGTGATTCAAACAAATCAATATGTAAAGTACCTGAATTAACTCTAACCAAACGATATAATTTAAATCACGATACCAATTAAGCATAAACAAGTAACTTACAATAGAAAAGAAAATGTACAAGCTAGTAATATAAACTATCCATTAAATATTAACAAAGGTGTGGTATAAACCAACCACCAAATAAGTTAATAAGCATAAAAATTAAAAGTTAGTATACGAGATAAATTAAAATGTTAGAAGCGAGAAAAAAGTAAAAAGTTAGATAGTTAGTAAGAGAATTAGTAAGTTTGTAAACAAAAAAAAATGACGAGAAAATAAATAACAAAAAAAATGACAAAAAATAAATACAGAAAATAAAGTACAAAAAAAAAAAAAAATAAAAGGGAGAGTTACCCACACTAAGTTAAAATGTACAAGAAAATAAAATGGAGAATTACCCCTTGCATCTGAAGTTAAAATGCAAAAAAAATAAAATAAATAAAGTGCAAAAAGTAAATTTAAAGAAAAATAAATAAATAAAAGGGAGAGATTCCCCCACCAAGTTAGTGCGTAAAATAAAAGGGAGAAGTTCCCCCACTAAGTTAGTATGCACAGAAATATAAAAGGAGAGGTTCCCCACTAGTTAGTATGTTAGTATATATACAAATTTTTTTTTTACACTAGAAATTGGTCTTCAAATCAAGTCGAAACGGCGCCAAAAACTTGATGCACAATTTTTAGTTTCAAACAAGTCTACAAACTTGATGCGGGATTAATTGTTGCTTTGCGAACCCAAGTGCAGGTTGTCTCAAGTAATAAATTTCTCGGGAGTCCAAGGTCGATCCACAGGGAATTGTTGAAGATTAATTAAGGTGAAGTAAATATTTTGTTACTATGATAAAAATTATTTACTTGGGTTAAAAGATCCACTCTTGGTAAATAAAGTAAAGGTAAGATTAATTTCTTTTATAACTCAATTAGAATCCTCGCAACATGGAGGTTCCAATTGGAAAATACAACATTAAAAGTCCATTTAAAATAATATACGTAATTATATTATGTTTCCTAAAAATATTACCACCACTTATAAATGGGTTAAAGCATTCATTGTGCCAATATTTTGTCTACAACAAATCAAGAACTCCTATTTATAAAGATGGTTTCTAAATTATAAGAAACAAATTATAATACGTATAATGGTTACTAGAAAATATAAATTATTTAAGTACAAGAGAAGAATAAATCTAACCTTACTTTATTACCAAGAGCTTCACCCTTTCACCCAAGTAAAATGAAACTTAGTTACTCATAGATAAGAAGAAAGAAGAGGAGAAGAAGAAGAAGAAGAACATGACTTTAATTTAGAACAAAGGAAAATTACTACAAGAAAACTTAGTAACAAAATGGCATCATTTTGGTAACTAACACCTAACACCCTCAATGATCTGCCAAGGCCTCCTTTTATAGAGGATTAGAGATACAAAATGACAAGGGAGCTGAGTCATTAGTGGTTGGATGAGTGGAAAATGAGTGGAAAATGCCAAATGACTTTAGGTGAGTGGAAAATTATGGAGATTCCTTGTCTCCGAAATCATGCAGCTCTGAAGTCATTGCATTCGTCATTTTTGAACCAAGTGGTCTTCATGAAAGTTTTAGGCCTGGATATTAGATTTCAAATGGCTTTAGTTTGAGTCCAATATCATTTCTATAACTCCAGATACGTTCAAATTACTGCACACTACCCAGGCCTAGTCACAACTCCTCTGTTCTGACTTCCAAGACCAATATCACCTTCAAGAAGTCCGATTCTGGAAAAGTGTTAAACATAAAAGTTGTAGATATAGGTCTTAGCTATTCAACATCCAAATTTTAGCTCATTTTACAACTTATAGCCCGAACAATGGCATGAACAGTATACATAGGTCAAGTTATCAGGAACAACACTCTAGTTCTTGCTTCAATCCCAATTTGAGTTATCTACTCATGTGATTGGGCCTTTGAGGTCTTCGTGAAAGTTATAGAGATCTCTCTTATCTTTCAAATGCCACTAGAATCACCTCCAAATACCACCTACAGCCCAAGATATGGCCCAAATACAGAAATAGTGTAAGATATGAATTATGCTGAAAAATTCAATTAAATCCAATTTGAACCCAAACTTACAAAACATAATAAAACTCAATCAATTAAGTACATAAAGAGTGCAAATGACTAAGAATGAAAGCTTATTAATGTATCAAATATGTGATCATCAAGTGCTCAGGACTTCATTGATTGTGTCAGCATCAAAAGGGACATACCTTCCCCGAACATAACTTATTGCTGTTAGGGCTTCCCTTTTTGGGATGAAAGCATTGACAAAAAATTCTTTCACTATTTTGTTGTACCCCTCCTTGGGGTACGAGACCAATGTTTCCCACTTTTTTCTTTGAATCTTCTGCACTACCGGGGGAACTTGAGAAATTTCAGACAACATTACTGTTCTTTCTTAAATTACCCCCCTCTTATGCATAGTATTGTAGTGTTCCTCGCATTTTGCAGATCAGAATTGTTGTCTGTCAACTGCGCGTCCACTCGAAGATGAGCCATCAGCTTTCCTCTTCACAAGTAGCTTAGATGCCATAGTACTCAACCTGCAAAATATCAACAGAATTAGTACTTAATTACAATCACACAACATCCTACAAGCCAAATCTTATGCTCAAGCAAAGCTCAGTGCAGTGGAATGATGAAGTTCAAGAGCAACATCTTTTCCATTTTGGAAGCTTTTTATCATTTTAACATTTACATTTAATTCAACATTCTAGAACTTATCAAGAACCAACAGTTGTAGACCCATAAAGTAATATGGAAGTTTATTCCCAAAAATTCAATCTCAACCAATTCACCAAAAATTTTCACAAGTTTAGGCTAGGGACAACCCACATTTAACTCTAATTGCGAGTCCAAAACCTCAATTTGCTAATCAAAGGCAATTATATAAAAAAGCCCCAAATTTAGTCTCACCAAACCCCCATCAAACAATTTTCTTAATTATTTCTCATTATGGGCACAATTCAACTGATTGAAAATGGAAACATATAATACATGAGCTACATTGCATATCCAAACAATCAATTTGCAAAAAACCCCACGCTACGAGAAAAACCCAATTTTACATAGTGTGAACCCTAACCATGTAATTTAACACAATTCCACCTCATTTACAAGCAATCTCAAGAATCCAACAATGGAATCAAGTTAACAATGCTCTCAATTGCAAGATTAAATCATCAATTTATCATAAAATGCATTTCACACAAAACCCCCCAAATTGACCATTCAAACCCTAAGCATGCAATTAACCCAAAAATGAAAACACTCATCATCCAAAACATCAACAAAAACCCACCCCTAAATTTCAGAATGAGCAGAGACCAAACAAATCTATGGGTCAACTTAGAACATGTTCTGGGCAAAAGAGCATACCTTACAAAATGGCAACAATGAAGGAGAGGAAGAGATCACGAAGAGGGAGAAAATGCTAGGAGAGATAGAATGCGTGAGAGAGATATGACTAAGGGAAAAGATGAAAAGAAACGAGAAAATGGTGAAAGTGAAAGAGAGCTAGACGTGGGGAGCTCTATTCTGTGGGTGTGAAAGTGAAAGAGGATAATGAAGAGTGCAATAGAGTGCTACGTGAGGTAAAGAAATAGAAAGAGATTTAGGAATTTACTTTTTTTTTAAATACCGCCCAACGGTATCTTGGCCTCCTAGCGGCACAAAGTCAGAAGACCTTTCTTTTTTTTTTTTTTACCGTACCGCCAGGCAGTAAAACTACCGCTTGGCGGCAATAACTCAGAAACACATCTCTTGTTATGTTCAATTCGCCACCCAATGGTACAATCTCAGAAGACCCAATTAAAAAAACATGATGCCGCCCGACGGCACTTACACCGCCCGACGGTGTGTATAATTCCAGGTCACCCAGTGGCCTAACGGCCACCCAGCGTTATCAACTTAGAGAAAGCCTTCTTCCATTCTTTTTATCACCACCCAGCAGCTATTGTGTCGGCCGGCGGTGTGGCTGCTGCAAAATTCTGCAATTTGATCCTTTTTTTTATTTAAAACCTAAGTAATTCATGTCTCCTAAATTAAAACAAACTCTCAACCACAAGCAGGATCACACAACAACAAAAACACAACACGAAAACATGAAAGCAAAAACATAAAACAAACTACAATTAAGCCTAACATCTACACAGATGCAATTAACCATGGCAAACAACTCAAACTGAATAAAATGGAATTTAAGCTAGAGTTAGAAAAGCCTGGGCATGAGTTGCCTCCCATGAAGCGCTTGTTTAACGTCATTAGCTTGACGTCGTGCTGCTTCAAATGGAGATCAAGTTTATGGACTCCCTTCTCCGGTCAATATCTCCCCCAAAAATAAGGCTTGAGCCTCTGCCCATTCACCTTAAAGCTTCTCTCAGAATTTGGGTCTTTCAATTCCATGGCTCCATATGGAAATACTTGTTTTACTTCAAAAGGTCCCAACCATCGAGGTTTGAGTTTTCCTGAAAATAACTTGAGTCTTGAGTTGAATAGCAATACCAATTGGCCTTCCCGGAATTCTTTATGAACAATCCTCTTGTCATGCCACTTCTTAGTATTCTCCTTGTAAATTTTGGCATTCTCATAGGCCGAGTTCTGGAATTCTTCAAGTTCATGGAGCTGCAAGATCCTCGACTCACCCGCTTTTGTTAAATCAAAGTTTAAGTACTTTGTTGCCCACAGTGCCTTATGCTCCAATTCAAGAGGTAAATGGCATGCCTTGCCATAAACCAATTGGAACGGAGACATAACAATTGGAGTTTTGAAAGTTGTCCTGTATGCCCAAAGAGCATCATCAAGCTTCATTGCCCAGTCTTTTCTTGATGAACTGACTGTTTTCTCTAAAATTTGCTTCAACTAGCAGTTAGACACCTCAACTTGACCACTTGACTACGGGTGATAGGGAGTGGCTACTCTATGATGGACAGTATACTTTCTCAACAATGTCTCCAATTTCCTGTTGCAGAAATAGGTTCCCTCATCACTAATCAACGCTCTAGGCACCCCAAACCTTGAAAATATATTCTTCTTTAAGAAATTGATCACCACTTTTGCATCATTGGTTGAGGTTGCAACTGCTTATACCTATTTTGAGACGTAGTCAATGGCTACTAAGATATATACCTTAGAAAATGAAGAGGGAAAAGGGCCCGTGAAGTCGATACCCCAAACATCAAATACTTTAACTTCCAAAATGGGATTTTGGGGCATCTCATTCCTCTTTGATATGTTTTCGGTTCGTTGGCACCTATCACATCTCTTGACATAAGCAAATGCATCCTTGAAGAGTGATGACCAAAATAACCCGGATTGTAGGACCTTTGCTGCTGTCCTATCTCCACTGAAATGTCCACCATACCCGGAATTGTGATAATGCCACAGAATTTGTTCTTGCTCTTCCTCGGGCACACATCTTCTCAATAGACCATCAACACCTCTCTTGTACAGAAATAGTTTGTCTCACACATAGAACTTGACTTCATGAAAGAACATTTTCCGCTGTTGTGAGTTGAAGTCCACGGGAACCACCTTGCCAACCTTGTAATTGGCTATATCAGCATACCGTGGCAAACTCAACATGGCCCACAACTGCTCATCAGAAAACTGATCATTGATTGGTCTTTTCTCCTCATTTTCTTATGCACTTTCCAACCGAGATAAATGATCAGCCACTGAATTCTCGGTTCCTTTCTTATCTTTTATCTCCAGATCGAACTCTTGAAGCAGTAGAATCCATCGAATAAGCCTTGGTTTCGAATCTTGCTTGACAAATAGATACCGGACAATTGCATGGTCCGTATATACAATCACTTTGGAACTTACCAAGTAAGAATGAAACTTGTCAAATGCATAAACCACAACCAATAGTTCCTTTTCAGTAGTAGCATAATTAAGTTGTGCATCATTTAAAACATGACTCGCATAATAAATCACATGCAACAACTTATCTTTCCTTTGGCCTAAAACAGCACCTACAGCCGTGTCACTTGCATCACACATGATTTCAAATGGCAAACTTCAATTGGGTGCAATGATAATTGGTGCAGCGGTCAGTTTATACTTCAAAGTGTTAAAGGCTAACATGCATGCATCATCAAAATTGAATGGAGCATCTTTTACAAAGAGATCACTCAGAGGTTTAGTAATTTTTGAAAAATCTTTTATGAATCTCCTGTAAAAGCCAGTATGCCCCAAAAAGCTACGAATGCCTTTTACATTAGTG
This sequence comes from Ormosia semicastrata, assembly GCA_029884595.1. Classification (NCBI taxonomy): domain Eukaryota; kingdom Viridiplantae; phylum Streptophyta; class Magnoliopsida; order Fabales; family Fabaceae; genus Ormosia; species Ormosia semicastrata. Next base: position 36,978,223 of record JAQQTO010000053.1, read on the forward strand.
GGAGGGGGAAGTTTTTCAATAACTTTAACTTTAGCACGATCAACTGCAATCCTTTGGTTAGAGATGCGGTGCCCTAAAACGATTCCCTCTCTCACCATGAAATGACATTTTTCCCAATTTAAAACCAAGTTTGTTTCTTCACATCTTTTTAAAACTAAAGACAGGTTATGCAAGCATATATCAAATGAAGAACCAAACACAGAAAAATCATCCATAAACACTTCGATATGTTTTTCAATCATATCAGAAAAAATGGACATCATACACCTTTGAAATGTGGCTGGTGTGTTGCAAAGTCCAAAGGGCATCCTTCTATAGGCGAACACTCCATAAGGGCATGTAAATGCTGTTTTCTCATGATCCTCTGGAGCTACAAAAATCTGGTTGTAGCCGGAATATCCATCCAAAAAGTAATAATAGTCATGCCCGGCTAACCGCTCTAACATCTGGTCAATGAAACGAAGTGGGAAGTGATCCTTCCTTATTACATCGTTTAGCTTCCGATAGTCAATACATACCCTCCATCCCGTAACAGTTTGAGTGGGTATCAATTCGTTGTTTTCATTCATAACCACTGTTGTCCCACCCTTCTTGGGCACAACTTGGACGGGACTAACCCAAGGGCTGTCCGAAATAGGGTAAATGAGTCCAGCATCAAAAAGCTTGAAAACCTCCTTCCGAACTATTTCTTTCATGACTAGATTAAGTCTCCTTTGTGGTTGCACTACTACTTTATGATTTTCTTCCATGAGTATTTTGTGCATGCACAGAGAAGGACTTATTCCTTTCAAATCACTAATTAACCATCCAATGGTCTCCTTATGATCCCGAAGTACCCTCAACAGTTTTTCTTCTTCCAATTAACTCAATCCAGCATTTATGATGATAGGGTAAGAATTGTGCTGACCAAGAAATGAATATTTTAAATGTGTGGGCAATGGTTTAAGCTCAACTTTTGGCACTTCATCTCTTTTTTATTGGGTTCCATCTCCTCCTCCCACCAATTCCTCCCATTCCGGTTGTTAATTTTTAGGAAAGGGAAGTGAGTTTTCCAACAAGCTGAGTATTTCTTTAACTGTCGGATCATCATCTTCATCAACTTCCACCTTTGATCCAGCAAGCATTTTTTCAAGAGGTGAAGAGAGGCTGCCTTCCATATAAGATTTGGAGATCACGGAATCATATACATCAATGCTAAAGCATACTTCTTTATCTCTCGGGTGCTTCATAGCTTCAAAAACATTAAAAGTGATGACTTCATCTTGGATCTTCAATGTTAAAGTCCCATCCGCCACATCAATGAAAGCTCTACTAGTTACAAGGAACAGATGACCCAAAATCAATGGAATGTCTCTATCTTCTTCCATGTCAAGAACAATGAAGTCCACCGGAAAGATGAATTTATCTACTTTCACCAACATGTCTTCAATCACCCCATGGGGATGCTTCATAGACCTATCTGCAAATTGAAGAGTCATCATGGTGGGCTTTATTTTGTTGATTCCCAATTACTTGAAAATGGATAGAGGCATGAGACTAATGCTTGCACTAAGATCACATAAAGCCTTCCCAAATGTTCTATCACCAATGGTGCACGGAATTGAGAAACTTCCAGGATCCTTAAGCTTAAGGGGAAGCTTCTTTTGTAGAATTGTGCTGCACTCCTCCGTAAGCATAATGGTCTCTTCATTCCTTATCATTCTCTTCTTGGATAGCAACTCTTTCATGAATTTCACATAGGAGGACATTTGTTCTACAGCTTCGGCAAACGGGATGTTGATTTGCAGCTTGTTAAATACCTCCAGAAACTTCCCAAACTATTTTTTATCATGTTCCTTCTTGAGTCGTTGAGGGAATGGCAACTTGATAGTTGGTGGTGGCTTCTTCACTTCTTGCTCCTTTGGTGACTCCTTTTCATTAGAGTCATTGAGTGAGTCACCTTGAGATGTTTCAGCTTCCTTGAGAGGGACTTCTTCACTAGGCTCTTCTCCTTTGTCTTCACTCTTTTTCTCTTTCCTTGGTAGCAGCTCAATCACCTTCCTATTCGTAGTTGTTATAGCTTTCGCATGCTCCAATCCTCTAGGATTTGGGATTGTGTCACTTGGCAATGAACCTGGAGGTCTCTCTGAAATCTATTTTGCTAGTTGGCCCACTTGAGATTCCAAATTCCGGATTGATGCCTCTTGATTTCTAAATACACCTCTTGTCTCATCCATGAAATCGGTAGTCTTTTGGACAAAAGAAGAGGTTTGAGAGGCTAGTTTCTCTAAAGCTACTTCCCATGAAGCCTTCTTCTCAATAGGTGGAGGTTGAGATGAAGAGCCTTGATGCGAAGTGTGTTGAGGAGGACCTCGATATGAAAATTATTGTCTCTAAGGAGCTTGGTTGCCTTGATTACCTTGGTTACTCCATGAAAAGTTAGGGTGATTCCTCCACCCCGGATTATAAGTATTGGAATAGGGGTTGTGTTGTTGCCTTAGAGGGTTATTCATGAAATTGACTTGTTCTTGAGATGGAGATCCAAACATGTTACCCGGACAATCTACATTATCATGTTCTCCTCCACAAAAATCACACGACAAGGGCGCATTACTTACTGCATTCACCTTAAGAGTGTCAACCTTCTTCATGAGATTCTTAAGTTGTTGAGTCAAGATTTTGTTCTAGGCTAAAAGTGCATTCATCGAATCAACCTCCAAGTACCCTTTTTTTCCCACTGCTCTTTCCCCATTTCTTTGGTAGTCATTATTGGCCATCATTTCAAACAAGTCCCAAGCTTCTTCCGGAGTTTTATAGTTCAAGGCCCCGCCTACTGTAGCATCAACCATTGTTCTAGTTTGAGGTAGCATGCCATTATAGAAGCTTTGCACCTAGATCCAAAAGTCGAAACAGTGGTGTGGACATTTCCTCAATATTTCATTGTATTTCTCCCACGCTTCACTGAGAGACTCCCCATCAAGATACCTGAATGATGTGATATCACTTTGCAACTTTGCAACCTTGGACGGAGGGAAATACCTTGTCAAAAATTTCTGCACCAAAATTGCCCAGGTAGTTATGCTTCCCCTTGCCAATGAATCCAACCAACTCTTAGCCCTGTCCCTCACAGAGAAAGGAAACAATCTTAGACAAATGGCATCTTCACTCACTTCATTCAACTTCACAGTATCACAAATTTGAAGGAACCCTTGTATATGTGCATGTGGGTCCTCAATATCGAATCCCCCAAACTGATTGTTCTGAATCAAATGGAGTAGAGCTGGCTTCAATTCAAAATTATTTGCTTGAACTGGAGGTCTGGTTATGCTCGCTCCACACCCATCCATGCTAGGAATAGAGTAATCCATGAGAGTCCTAGCAGGTTGATGTGGTGGTGGAGGATCCACATTTTCTCCATTGTTTTCTCCATTGGGGGATCTGTTTTCCCCATTGTTCGCCATGTCTTCAACAAATATTTGAGTGTTATCCAAATTCCTTCTTTGTTCTCTTACTTGCTTCCTCAAAGCTCATTCAGTCCTTCTTATTTCTGGGTTAAAAAGAAGTTGATGCGGATGAACTTTACCTCGCATACAATGGAGACAATGTGTTAGAATAAAGATAACTAAATAAAATGCAAAAATTTAGATATAAATTCTAAACGTACTAAAATAAGTAAAATAAAGAAAACTAAACACAACAATGAATAAATGAAAGAAAAGATAAATGTTTAAACTAGTAGCTGCCTTCAATGTTACCGATATTGGTAAAATCGATCCCCGACAACGGAGCCAAAAACTTGATGTGACCACGACAAGTGTACCGGATCATCAAGTAATAAAAATGGGGAGAAAACCAGATATCATTCTCAGGGATTAATAACCAATTACTAATTCATGAACTTAACTACTATTCAAACAGAACTTTGGTTCAAATGGAGCTCAATTGTAAACAATTAAGCATGAAAGAAATTAAATTAAAGAAAAAGATTCTTTTTGGTATTTTAGTTTTGACAATTTAACGAACACTTAGAACACAAAAGAGATAGGAATTCAAAGATAAGAAAGAGTTGGGATTAAGTTTCATTTGATTTCATTTGTTGCATGTTAACTTGGAGTTAACAAATTTCTACTTCTATTTTGTTATTGGATTCTCCAAAATATCAAAGTCCTAATTCCTTAGGCACAAGAACCTTAAATCCTAGTTAAAATCCCTAATTCCTTAGGTGATTCTAAAAAGGAAAAGGCATTAAGATTAAGAATCCAACGAGATAACAAGCATTCATCGACTATTCCTAACACAACGAATCACAAGGTTCACAATCTCAAACAAAGTTCACACATCAAATTTACATCCAATGCATAAACCTAAAAATCATTCTAAGGATTATCAAACCCTAGAAAGTTTTAAGAATAGAGATTATAAACTCAAAACAGAAGTATTCATTAAGCATAACTGAAACCCAAGTCAAATACAAGCAAAATTCATCAAAATCTACTCAATCCCAACAAGGGAGAGTTTAGCTAGACATAGAAACAAATACAGAAACTAAAACAATAGAGAAGAAGAAGTAAAACTCCATGGAAGATTGAAGAAAATTTGAGCTCCCACTCTTTTTCTTTTTAAGTCCACCTCCAAGCTTTCCAAATTAGGTCAAGTCCTTTGTTCCCCTTCGTCACTCCCTTCAAAGACCTCTTCCCTCAGCTAAAAATGCCCTCATGACATGAATTGGGCCAAAATGTAAATGGGCCTGCGTCACACTCATCGCCTAGCGGCCATTTGGCAACCCGACGGCCTAGTTTCTGCTTGTTCAGTGACATTCTAACTTCCCACCGCCCAGCGGCCAGCTGGCTGCCCGGCGGCCTGGCTTTTTCTGCACTTTCCTTTTCCTTTGCTTTTCTGAGCTACTGGGGTCCAAATTGCATATATTGCAGTTCAATGACATTGCAAGCTCTTCCATTTGAACCCATTCTTCATAGTTTCGACTTTCATCCTCCTTTAACCTTCACTATAAATAAGATAACACAAATGAGATCTAAAATATTCCAAAATACAACCAAACTCCATGGGATTCATCAAAGTAATTATCTTATGCCATCATGGTCAAAATAAGATTTAAATGAGGCAAAACAAAGTTAAAAGCTAGATGCAAATGACTAAACTCAATCAAAAAGCATAGGTAAAAATAGATAATTCACAGGATTATCAGGGTTACATAATTAGGACCAAAGCCAAGGAAAATAACTTAAACAACTAAAGATACCCAGTAAGGCATGGAAATCCTTACAATATCAACTTGAAGCAATACAAAGATCTTAGGGTGGGGAGTCACCCAAATCCAAAGACCAAAACCCTGATACAGAGTCTTATTGGACATTCAGTTAGCATAAAAGTCCCTCTCTTTGTAAATGTAGGTAAAGAAGACTTCCCAATCTTTATGAAGCTAATTTCTAATGTGGTTCACCAATACGTTTGGGTGTTGAAATTGAAGGTGTTGCTCTATAATAGAATTTTTGGATCACTTCTATTCAATATAAGCCATATTCCTCGTGCAAATCCTTTAGACTCCACCACAAGAATAAACATATTTCGACTTTGGAAAGCAGAACTCTTGGGTAAGTAGAATTGCACCCTTGTATCGGTTGTCACCTGGGTTCACTTTCCAAAATGTCACACAAAACAAAGGTACTGTCCAAGCTACATACACAAGTCAATACCCAATGTTTCACCAAGAAACCAAGTGGTAAATAGTAGTGTCCAAGTTGCAGGAACTAGTGCAAATCGAATTGATAGGCAAAATATGGGAATACCACTATTCCCTAATTTGTCCAGAGATTTGTCTTTGATTCCTTCTAGGAATACGAATATAGCCCTAAATAATATCAAGCAATAGATTGATGAAAACAATCATGAGATGGTCCACATGCTAACTCAGCAGATGAGCACTGTAATAACCTCACTCATAGAGTCCACTAATAACACATACACTACATTGACTAGGCAAATGAGTAGGATTGCAGATGTCTTTGAAAACCTAAAAGAATCCATAGGCAATCAAAGGGGGAACAATTAACTTATTCATCAAGAAAATACCCAATTGGTAAATCATCCCAATGTTAATAACACAATTGAGGATAACCAAACAAGAGAAAATCCACCTGGTCCCAATGCAGGATTTCAAATAGTCAGTTGAAATCAAGATGCCAATAACCTCCTAGAAAGGATTAGGCTAAGTAATCTTGGGGGGCATAAAACATCAACCAAGCAATTGAACAGGTGCTCAACAGGTATGAATTTAATGTGGGATACGTAAATCATTCTTATTTTGTATCAGTCCACCCTAAATTCATCCAGCAGGTAGAATTATCCAGAGGATGCAAAGCGTCTAAAATCTCTAACAAATTTTCTAGGGAAAGTGGAGAGTCCACGGTAGACCATATTGCTCGATATACCATCGAAGATGGGGATGCAACCTCGAATGAATATTTAAAAATGAAGTATTTCCCCAGCTCTTTAACCAAGAATGCCTTTACTTGATTCACAACTCTTCCACCAAATTCGATCCACTAGTGGAACTAGTTCGAAAGAAACTTCCATGATCAGTTCTTTAGAGGAGAGAGTAAAGTAAGTCTTGTGGATCTATTTAATATCAAGAGAGGTAATGGAGAATCCATCAATGATTACCTAGCCAAATTTAGGTAAATGAAGGCTAGATGTTTCACGGCCATCCCTGAATCTGAAGTAGTCAAGATGACAGTTGGTGGTTTAGATTATTCAATTCGAAAGAAACTAATAAACCAGCAACTCTTAAACATGTCTCAGCTTACAAACAAAGTGAGTCAAATTGAGTAATTGAAACTTGAAAAGGAAAGGTCTGAGAAACACCTTAGAAAAGAAAAAGTTGCTTACGTTGAAACTCTTGATATTCAGGAAAAATACTTTACACAATCCAAAGATAATAAAGTAGCCTGTGTCAAAATTGATGAGGCTGAAGAAGATGAGGAGAACAAGGTTAATATAGTAGAATTAAAATCTGGTCTTCCCTATATTTACTTTTCTTTAATGCCTAATCGAACCAAGGATAATATAAAATCCTCTAATAGGCCAACTTATGTTTTCGATATATACGAAGGCCGATTTAATTTTTAATGTTTTGTTAAAAGATAAATAAGTCAAACTTCCTGATGGACATAAAATCCCTTCACTTGAAAAGATAAAGGTTCACAAATATTATAAATATTATAATAGATATGGTCATTCAACTAACAATTATGTCCGTTTCAGGGATCTCATTCAGAAAGTCATCCAAGAAGGAAGATTAAAATTTAAAAGCAAAAGTAAGATGAAGGTTGACATTGACCCATTCGAGGTGAATGTCAGCTACATAGAACTAGTTGGCTTCTTAGTAGTCAACATGGTTGAAGTGGGGGAAACCACCCTTATCCTCACCTCCAACTGCAGCCTTGAGGCATTCGAGGCCAATGAAGAGAAAGTTTTCCCCAAAGTTGGGGAAACTCTGGTCGAATTCCTCCTAAGGAAAAAGGAGGATGAGAGAGAAGCCTCTCTTTGCCCAAGGTGCAGTGTGGTCTTTGACAGATTGGCTGCCAAGCCCTTTTAAGCTCCCTTAAAGCAAAAATAAAAGGCAAAGACCTTGTAGAAGGCTCGATTAACATAAATAATCAACCAACAAACCAAAATTATGTGGTAGTGCAAGATCCCGAGAGGATCAAGAAGGGGAAGATGAGGGTGCCCTCTTCGAATGTGGCTCCCAACTAGTGGATAAGAAATAGTCCACAGCCCCACAAGGTCTAGAACAAGCCAATATGGCCAAGGTTCGAATATGGGATCAATAATCCCTTTGATGGGAGGCTAAATACTTAGTTTCAAGGAGAAGGATCGACTCAAGCCAAGGCCTAAGCCCATGTCTCTCAAAGTCTCAATAGCGCAAAGTCCAAAGGGTTTGACAACAATAGCTACAATAGCAACAACAACAGCAACATACATTAGCCAAGCTCCAATTGCAGCAAAGATCTTATGCTCGGGTGGTCCAAGGCCAACCCTTGAAGACAAAAAAACAAAAACCTCTGAGTCCAATGGACGAGGATGTTATCACGGATTCATTCGAGTATGGATTCAAAGATGACCTAGACACCATTTTCAATGTGAAAATGGTATGCCTCATCCTATGTAACTTTTCCATTTCAGGTAATCAAGAAGTAGACCAAGAGGAGGATTTCGAAGATGACTCTAAGGAGGTCGGTTGGTACATGGTCAAAGAAGACACAGTCAAAGTGATGGAAAACTTTACAGTTTTCAACACTCATTCCCTTGAGATGAAGAACCATTTACGCCCATTATTTATCAAGGCAACTATAAATGGTAAATTGGTGGGTAAAGTGCTGGTTGATGTGGGAGCTGCCATCAATTTATTGCCCAAGAATTTACTGAAAAAGTTGAGCAAATCAGAGGCTGATTTGTTACCACACAACATGGTGGTGACAGACTTCAATGGCAGGTCCTCAACATCAGAAGAGGGCTATTGTTCTCGACATCAAGGTGGCCTCAGTCTTGAGGTCAACCTTGTTTATAGTGGTCCCTTCCAAAGCCAACTATAACCTCTTGTTGGGAAGAGAGTGGATACATGTTGTAGGGGCAGTGCTTTCAACTGTCCACCAACAGATGTTTCTATGGAATCAGTTGGGAGAACTGGAAATGGTGGAGGCTGATGACATGCTGTGTCATGTCAACCAGAATTATGCAGACTTGCAGATTTACGTGCCAAGAGTCATACCTTTCTACTTTTGGGACTTATCATCCTTAGACAAGAAGGGAGTCGAAATGGTGGCTCTCACCCCAACAGGTTTCTCAATAGTACCAAAACCCGATTCATTTCATCTTAGAAATTGTAATAATTCTAGGGCCTATAGGCGTCTGTTTAACATTCTAGGCCGAGTATATTCGGCCTCAAATTGTAATAATAATGTCAAAACTTAAGAACTATATGGCTCGAATAGCATCCTATATGGCTGAAAATTACACGAATAATGTAATTTCGAGTCAAGTGACTTGAATTTCAAACTACATGGCTGAAAATTTTGGTACCATCGAAGATACAAACTTGGACTGTATTTATAATAATTCCTCCTTTGGATTCAAACAGGTCCCTCTATCTTCTGAAATTAAAAGAATAGAGGTATAAAATCCTTTAGAGGAAATTAATCTTGGAAATGATGTAATAAGTAAACCTACTTTTATAAGTAGATTGATAAATACCAGTTTCAAGTATAAGTTGATCCATTTGCTCAAAGAATATAAAGATTATTTTGCATGGGAGTATGAAGAAATGTCTGGGCTCAGTCGAGATTTGGTAGAACACAGACTACCTATTCGAGCAAGACAAAGACCAATCAAGAAAGCTCCAAGAAGATTTGCCCTTGAAGTGGTCTTGAAGATCAAAGAGGAAATTGAAAGGTTACTAAAGGCTAAGTTCATTCGAACTGCCACGTATGTTAACTGAATTTCTAATGTTATTCCAGTTATGAAAAAGAATGGTAAGTTAAGAATATGCATTGATTTTCAAAATTTAAATCCTGCTACTCCTAAAGATGAATATTTTATATTGATTATTGATATGTTAATTGACTCAGTTTCAGGCCATGAAATCCTAAGTTTTATGGATGACTATTTTGGGTATAATCAAATTTATACTACAGAGGAGGATGTGTCGAAGACTGCCTTTCGATGCCCTGGTGTAATTGGTACTTATGAATAGATAATCATGCCATTCAGATTGGAGAATGTTGGAGCCACGTGTCAAAAAGCCATGAATAACAATTTTCATGATATTATTCATAAATTCATAGAAGTGTACATTGATTATATGGTAGTCAAATCGAGATTGGAACAAAAGCATCTCTCGAATATGAGGTAATTATTCGAAAGAATAAGAAAACATGGATTGAAAATGAATCCTATTAAATGTGCTTTTGGTGTTTCTGCAGAAAATTTTCTTGGGTTTCTGGTTTAGAAGAAATGAGTAGGGGTTGACCAAAACAAAGCTAAGGCTATGCTTGAAGCATCACCTCCTTTGAATAAGAAGCAACTCCAATATTTGCTAGGAAAGATTAACTTTCTGAGAAGGTTCATTTCAAATCTGTCTGGAAAAACCAAAGTCTTCTCTTCACTCTTAAAGCTCAAAACTAAGGAGGAGTTTTGATGGGAAAAAAAAACATCAAGAGGCTTTTGACCAAATCAAGCATTGTTTAGCCAATCTTCCAGTGATGACACCTCTAATGCTTGGACGCCCTTTGAAGTTATACATCTTAGCATCAGATCAAACCATTGGGTGCATGTTGGCCCAAGAAGATGAAAATGGAGTTGAAAGAGCCATTTATTATCTTAGTAGGGTTTTGATAGATACTGAAACTAGATATAGTGCAGTTGAGAAGGTATGTTTGACTTTGTATTTCTCCTGTACTAAGTTAAAGTACTATGTTTGGCAAATCCATTATCTCTTCTGTATCAGAACTTGAGTGAGAAGCTTGAGCAGAGGTGGCTTTAGAAGAAGAGGAGGCCATTGGTGTATGAGAGCTTCAAGGAGTATAGAGTTTTTAGAAGCAAAAAAGAGAAGACGGAAGGCTTACAAGGAAGCTTCAGAGTTCAGCAATGGCAGAGGCTGCGCAGAGAAAACTCAGAGTGCAAATTTGCAAAAAAAAGGAAGAAAAAAAGGGAGAAAACCTTTTTTTCTCTTTAAATACGAGTTTTCAAAAAATAAAAGAAAGAGAAAAGGAAAATGTGCGTACGCTTCTTTAATGCTGACACGATGGGGATACAACTAAAGTCGTTTTATCCATTAAAAGTCATTATTGGCTTCATGATTCCCCAAATACTGGAGGCTGTTGGTTAATGGGGGAGTGGTCATGTAGTAATCATACAAGTAAATGGAGACTTGGATCAAATTACAGATTGTGCCATCTGACATTTCATTTGCTTGTAGTATGCAAAATTCATAAAGAGTGGATAAAAGCTCTTTAAGTAAGTTACAATCGAAAAGAGAATGCTCAAAACAATAAAATATTTATCTCTCATACTTTGAGAATAAATATTGGAAGTATATGTTGATATAAAAATAACACATTTTCGATTTAAGAGAATTCAATGATATGTCAAAAATTTATTTCAAAACTTTACACGATTCTGACAGAATCAAAGGTAATAAGGTCATCAAGATGACATTTTCGATTTAGAAATTACCAAAGTAGTGGTTTCGATTTGTCATCGAAAAATGGTAGTTTGAGTCGAAATGATAAATTATGAAACTAAAGTGTTAGTTTTGATTTGATTCCAGAGATGATACTATTGATTTCATAAATGAGTAAGAATTTCTAGTGGATCTTAGAAATTGAAAACTTCAGTGATTAATAAAGTTGAAGTTATGGTAAAAACTCGAAGTTAACAAAATGATAGTTTTGATGTGAAATTAGAAAAGGTCATTTTGGCTTTATGTCAGATGCTATGATTTTGATTCAGTATCGAAATTAAGATTCAAAGAGTAGCTACACTTAACAAATTTTTGGAAAAAGCAAAAATGGAAGATCTCGACCAAAAACCAACAAATGATTGAAGATTTAAGTTTGAATTCCAAAAGAAAGATTTTGAATTTGAAATAGAAGTTAGCAGCGGTTGCAAATGCTAGATCAAGATAATACAAGGATTGCTGATAAAGATTGAGCAAGTACTTGTGGTACGAGGATCGTTGACAGAGATTTAGTAGTTACTAGACAAAATTTACCAATCATTTAGCATTTATCTTTATTTTAGACATATGTCAAGATATTATAAAAATGGTAGTTACTTAGGAAGTCTATAAATACCAAGGGGATGGAAACATTTAGGGGTTGGAAAATCAATACTCACAAACACTTGTAATTTACGCTCTCACGTCCTTGACATCTCGAGCAAAAAGTGCAAACCTAGTCTAGTATGTTTTCATCCACTTTCATTCTTGTACACTTTATGAATTCAATGCAATTTTAATTATCAGTTCATTTTCATTCAGTCATTTACTTTTCTACAAAACTCTTTTCTACTCCTGATCAAGTGATTTTTCTAAAGATCATTTTAGTTTTTTTAATTGTTTTCATATAAGTGCTTTCAATACTTTTTTTGTAACCTATAATTTATATACTTACATATTTATTTTTCATTGTCTTTACTTTAAACTGTTTTATTTTATACTCTTTATTTTTAATATTTTATAGTACTTGTCATATTTACCTCAAATGCACTTTCATTTCTATCATTTATATTTAGCTTATTTCATTTACACTAATTTTTCTTATTTCTGAAACAAAACTTCTCTTATTTTTCACTTATTTTTATTAAATTAAATATCATGTATAAACACTTTGATTTTAGATTTGCCTAAATATATCTTATATTTAAAATCATTTTTTACATTCATTTAAGAAATTAATCTTAGAACAGGAGAATCTCAAGGGAAAACGATTTCTTTTTTCGAATTGAGATCGAGAATTAACTTTATCAATAGACAAAAGTTTAACATAACTTAATTAATATTAATTAAAATATTTTGGTAAACAAGTCTCTAAGTACAACTTCATTTAAGTACTATAAAAAAGAGTAACTTAATCCTAAGTTGTGGCTTTTGGCCACAATTTCAATAAAAACATTATTAGAAACAAACTCTAATCCCAAAGTTGTATTTTATGCCCACAACCAATACTACACGTATCATAGAAATTAATATTTTTGGTACAATTTATATGATGTAGTAAAAAGATTAATTTCACTACACATATAATAGAAATTGAACCTTTTCAGTACACATATCATAGAAATTAATCATTAACTTATACCATGGTGATAAAATCCAATTCTAAATGCACCGATTGGATTGAAAAGTCTCGCTCCTTCTCATCAACGAAGACCTTCAATTCAATTATTTTTTTCCTTTTACTGTATGATCTTCCCTATTATTCAAAGATTTTATCCTAATTTTGCTAAGTGTTTACACTAAGGAAAATTTTATATATTTAAATAAATATTTTAATTATTTAAAAATAATAATAAATACATTTTGAGTTTGTTTTGTTACAATATATTTAAGTTTTTAATATATTAAACACTTTTTTTTTTATATAATATTTTATATTTTTAATTACTTAAATATTGTCTTAAAGGTAGTCGATAACAAATTTCATTTTCATTTAAACTAAAGGACTATACATAGGGGTACTCATGAATCGTGTTGTACTGAGTTTAACCTGACTCGATCTCAACTCAATATTTTATTGGTCTTGACTTTTAAACCATGCCTAACTCGAACATGGCACGATTAGTAATCAAAGCGGGATTGGTTCAATTTGATATTTAGATAAAAAGCAAAAAATTAAATATTATATATATTTAAATTATAAAATTTTAAAAAATGAGACAAAAATTATATAATATATATTCCGAAACAAATTATATCAATGTAAAACGTATTAATTTAAGTTAAGATGTCTTATACTTTGTTACTAATTTTTATAAAACTATAATATCAGGTCAGATTGAGTTAACTTAAAGTATGGCACAAACCCGACTCAAAAAATACATTGAGCCAAATTTTAAGAACTCAATCCAATCAAATTAGCTTCAAGTCGAGCTGAGCCCTAAGCACCCTTGGCTATATGCTTGTAAGCTTGAAAATTTCACCTGACCCGCGGTTACCTACCCTGCCCCAACCTACATCAAACGGGTTTAAAACCCGCCCTGCAGCAGGGTGGGGCGGGTGCAAGTTTAAGGTCAATTTACCCTACCCCTACATATAAATAAACATTATTCTTAGTTTACTTATTAATAAAGTTAATTATATTAATTATTCTTACTAGTTTAATACTTATCTTAAACATATCTTTTTACTCTTAAACATATTTTTTTTATTTATATGAGATGATAAATGAATTTTAAGATAATGACTAAATATTGTATAAATTTAATTTAAAATATTCATAAATGCACAAGCCAAGATGGAGTGAGTGAAAGGAAAAGCAAAAATCCACCGCTACTTGCAAGTAGGGGTGTAAATTAGTTTGAATAACCCAATCAACCTAATCAATTTGAACCGAACTAGTAAAATTGGTTTGGTTTAGTTTGGGTATATTGATTGGTTCGAATAAAATCCGAACCAATTAAAGTTTAATTAGTTCAGTTCTCAGATTTGAAATTTTAAAACCAAACCAAACCAAATTATATATTTATATATTTTATTATTATTTCTAATTTATGCTACAACCTTTTTTGGTTATTACTTTTTTTTAACTTTTTGTAATACTTTCTCAATTCTCAACTTCTAAAACGTCATCTTCGTTCAACGCAGAATGCCAGAAAACTCCCCTGCTAAAACGTTTAGTTTTGCTCACCGGTACCGCAACTCACCGGTACCGCAACTCACCATAGGTTCTACTTTACCAAAACTCAGGCCAAATCTGTTCTACCATAGCTCGGGCTGTGCCATTTGTCCAATGCAGAAAGCCAAAAAACTCCCTTGCCAAAACGTTTGGTTCTACTCACCGACACCACAACTCATCGACACCGTAGCTCTGGGACCACAAAGTTGAAACAATAGTTCTTTTCTGCTTACTTTTGGATTTGACATTTAGAAAGAGTGGAATATATATATTGATGTTACTTGTGCATTGAATTACTTGCACATTGATAGTAAAGTTCCTATTGTGCATTGTGATTTGAAATCCAATAACATTCTCTTGAATGAAGATATGATTGCAAAGGTTGGAGACTTTGAATTCGCTAGGTTGTTGATTCAAAGTTCAACTAATCAAATCTCCATTAGCTCCACTCATGTCCTTAGGGGTTCAATTGGTTACATATATATCTTTAGGTAAGTAGTCTCACAACTTTCTCTTTAATTGAATAGTAGTAGTATACAACTTGTCAAGTTAAATATCTCTTGAATAATTTTTTAACTTATTCAAATATAATTTTTTAATACAAATATCAATATGTTTCTTTATTCCCCCTTTATGAACCTTTTAATACACATTTTGAAATATGAAATAATTATTAGTGTTCAAATCAATAAGTTTGATTCTATTTTTAAATTTTTTTTCATAGGTTTATTATGTATTATTTTTGCTATGAAAAGTTAATTATTTAACTAATTTTTGTATTTAAAAAAATGATCAACCTGATTACTCGAACCAAACAAATCTTTAGATATTCGGTTTGGTTTGGTTTAGATTTGACTATCAAAAAATATGAAAATTGAATCAAACCGAACTACTTAATTTTGATTGGTTCGAATTTATTTTCCCTCATAAATCGAATTAAATCACTCACTTACACCCCTATTTGCAAGTCTATAAACTTGAGTGCGAACGGAAATTCACTTTTTTTTCTTTTTCTAAAATTGCTTTCAAAATGTGTGTAGACTAATTAAAAAGGAAAATGATAGCCAATAGAGACTCTAGGAGATATTAGTTGGGACACAACCCAAAGTAAAAAAAGCAATTAATAATTTATCCAAAAAAAGCAATTAATAATAATTATTAGTTTTAAAAGAACAAATAAATGTCCATTTTGATTTTCGAAAAGCCATAGTATTAGATGTTACCTTTTGTTTTAAATGCTGACAGCTCCCAAAAAAATAAAAATAAAACATCTTTATTTATTTATTTATTTATTTATTTTGATAGAACATTCCTTTTTATCTATTGCTTTATTTAATTTTTCATTTTTCTGTACTTTCAAATATTCAATGAAAATTTATTTATTTTTACTTTATTTTGATATTAAGAGAGAAGATTAATAAAATGATATTAATATTTTCTTTATAAAAGTGATACTAATATTTTGAATATTTTAATAAATGAAAATTCAATTAAATGTTATTGTTTTTGCTTTTAATTAACACTATCTAATAACTTTTTTGATTTTTGATAACTACCTTAAATGACAAATAAAAAGAATGGAAGAAGTAACTAGGAGAAGTTATTGTGAACAAAGAAAGAGAGCATTTTTTTTTTAATTTTCAAAATTTAATTGGAAAACAAAAAATGTGACAGAGAAAGAGGAAAGAAGATTTAGTTTTTACATTTGGAAGCAGAAGGTGCAGTTTTTCTTTGTCCCCCCAAAGGACTAATTTGATGAAACTTGAAGAACCACTTGATGACATTAGTTAGTGAATGACGACTTTAATGTTGCTATAAATGAAACACCAATATAATGTTGAATATCTCTTAATGATCGTTCACGAAAAAAATGAGTGTTATTAAGTTATCATCATTTTTTTTCCCGATTACCATTATTCTTGGTGAGTTGTAAAATATTATTACTTGTTTATTCTGGTAATAAATGTTTAGAGTTCAATTATGTATAATCAGTATCCAATAAGTATTTGATAATTTATTAAAATATCTATAACCTAAAAAGCTACCAAAAAAAATATCTACACTCTAAAAAAAAGATAGGTATTAAAATAAGAAAAATGTTATGTAGCCTGAAAGTCTTGTCCTAAAGCTTACTCGATATGTATCATGTGGTGAGCTACACGATATTAAATATGAATTTGGTAAGCATGAATAACTGATTTCATTTCAATTAACTTAGCAGCTTATATACAAAAGGTAGTTGAATCAAATTAACATCAACAGTCACTAACTAACTAAGATAGCACATTAACTAACTTGTCTGATAGCTTGTAATTGATTAATTGACTCCTAATTGTAATATTCCCCCTCAAGCTGGGTGGTAAATGTTTTTGACACCCATCTTGGACAACAATTATTGAAACTGAGGAGAGGACAATGATTTGTTCAGGATGTTAGCAAGTTGATGGTGTGTTCGAACGTGGATCAGTTTGATGAGTCCAACATCAATCTTTTTTTCGAATAAAGTGACAGTCTATCTCTATATATTTTATCCTCTCATCGTAAGTTGCATTGGAAGTAGGGGTGCACATTTATCCAACCCGACCCGATGACCCGAACAACCCGACCCGATCCAACTTAATTGGTTCGGGTTGATTCGGGTAATCAGGTCCGTTTGGGTAAAACCCGACCAACCCGTCCATTAATTGGTTGGGGTGACGGGTCCAAGGACCCGACCCGATGACCCGATTATCTGATTAAAACGACGTCGTTTTGCCTAACCCGGCCACTTAAGGTGCATAACCCGACCAACCCGATTACCCAACCCGCGAACCCAATTACCCAACCTGCGAACCCGATTACCCAACCTGCGAACCTGACCGACCCGATTACCCAACCCGAACCAACCCGATTCTAATCGGGTTGGTTCGGTTCGGGTAACTTAAAATTTTTTTCACAACCCGACCCGACTTCATTTAGTTGGTTTGGATTTTTTTTACCCCCAAACCCAACCTAACTCGACCCGTGATCACCCCTAATTGGAAGCAATGTAAATGGCAACTTGATTATCACAGAAAACAAGCGTTGGAGAGGATTCGAGACCAAAACACTTGAGTAGGGAATATAGCCAAGTCAATTCACTGGCCATATTAGCAAGGGCTTGATGTTCTATCTCTACCATGGTTTTAAATTGCAGTTGCGGTCGCGGTTGCGGAAACCACTAAAATTTCAATATTGTGGTCAATTCCGAGAAAATGCGGCCGATGCGGCCGCAATTGCGGTAGCGATGCGGTTGCGGAAAACATGAAAACCGCAATATTGCGTCGCAATTGCGGTTGCGGACTGCAATTTAAAACCACGATCTCTACTAAAGATCGAGAGTGTGGACTATTTTTTTTCTAGGAAACGGGGAGTCTCCAAGAAACACATCATATCTTGATATTGATCTCCTAGTGTATGTGCACGATGCTCAATTTGCATATGCATAAGCTCTATGGCTTAACGAAGAAGTGGAAGAAAACAAAATTCCCTGTCCAGGATATGCCTTGAGAAACCTCAATAACTGGTGCACAACATGAAGGTGTGGCAACCTTGTCTTAGAGACAAATTGACTCAGTTTGTTCACTTTGTAACTTATAGCTGGTCTGGATATAGTCAAGTATAGTGATCTGCAATCAACCTTCTACAAAGGGAATTGTCAGGTAGTAATTCACCATTAGTGCTACAAAGCTTGACATTTTGATCCATAGGAAAGGAAATAAGCTTATTGGCTAAAAATCATGTATCTTCCAGCAAACATAAAGTATATTTCCTCTGAGAAAGATATATTCCCTGCTTTGACCTGGCAATTTCCAGCCCCAAAAAATAATTTAGAGATCCTAGGTCTTTAAACTTAAATCTACTTTAGAGATGAGACTTCACTTGCTGAATTAGTGTTTTTGGTTTGAACCAGCAATGATGATGTCATCTACATATATCAATAGAGTAATAAATGAAGAACCATAGCCCTTGGTGAAGATCAGAGAGTAGTCGTTTCTGGATTGACTAGAACTATAAGCAAGGAGAGCAGAGGTAAAGGTGGAAAATCACTGTCTGGAGGCTTGCCTGAGACCATATAGACTCTTGTTGAGTTGGCCAACTTGTCTAGGATAACCCAATGGTAGGTCCATGTATATTTCCTCAAACAATTCACCATGTAAGAATGCTTTATTGGTATCTAGTTGGACAAGAGTCCAACCATTAATGGCAGCCAAGGATAAAAGGACCCTGATGGTGGACAACTTAGGTATAGGAGAGAAGATTTCAATGTCCAAACCAACCTATTGAGTATATCCTTAGTCACTAAACGAGCTTTATACTTATCCACTATGCCATCATGCTTATATTTGACTCACTTACAGCCAGCCAATGGTGTGTTTATTGGTTTTGGGGGGGGGGGGGAGAAGAACCAAGGTCCTAGTATTATTAGACTCTAAGGCCTACAACTCAGCCTGCATAGCGTTCTGCCATTCTGGAAGCTTAGCAGTTTGATGATAATACTGGGGGTTCAAAAATGGTGAAAACTTGGAGGATGAAATCTTTGTAAGGTGAGTGAAGGTGATCATAAGTGAGGTGATCACAAATGGGTGAGGTGGGTTGGAAAGAATTAGAGACTAATTGATAATGGTAGTCCCTAAGGTAAGTAGATGGCTTGTTAGGCCTGGAAGATTTTCTGATTCTAGGTTGGGCTGCGAGAGAAAAAAATTATGAGATAGGAATGACAGAATCTAATGAATTAGGTGCATGTGTGGGTGCAAAAGTAGGATGGGGGGTAGGATCTAGGAGTGAGGTTGAATTTGGTAATGGATTAGGAATGACAAGATTGGGAAAGGGATCATGTATAGGTTGAGTTTGTGAAACTGAGTGAAATGGAAAGATTTGCTCAAGAAATATGACATCTCTAGATATGAAAATGGTTCTAGGATTGAGGTTATAGAGTTTATAGCCTTTATAACCACAAGGGAAGCCAAGGAACACAGTAGAAGAAGCTCTAGGTGAGAACTTGTTTCTATTGGAAAGGAGGGTGGATGCAAAATACATACATCCAAAAACCCTTAATAAGGTATAGTCTGGTGGTTTATGGTACATAATATCAGAAGGGGTGAGGATTTGAAGAATTTGGCAGGGAGTTTTGTTAATAAAAAAATGTTACAGTGAATAAAAAATCACCCTAGAAGGTTAAAAGGCCCCTGGATTGGAAATATAATGACTTGGCCACATTTAACGACCCCACCAATAAGTAAGGCTCACTTCAGTTTTATAACTTTTTGAGTAACTTCTGTAATGCAAGCTTTCGATCTATGTAGCAGGACTCTTAAAATAATCTTTTGACAAGACTCATTTAAAATTCGATGGCTCTATCAATTATTTAATTTTGTTAAAGAGTCAAATATTTTTCACTTAAATATAATATGATGACATAAGTAAAAGCTAATTAAATTAGCTGGTTGAATTAATACTAAAGTCAAGTTCTTAAAAAGATTTGTAAATGCACTTAATGTAAGATAACTTTGTTCTTAATCATTAGATTAGTGTTACATTAATTATGTATTAAATGTTTTAAATTAATAATATGTAAATAGTAGTATAAGACAACCATATTCACATAACTAGTATGTCATATGCACATTAACATAGGAAAAGAAGATTGATTTATACTTAAGTGAAACTTTTTAACAAGTTTAATTTTGATATATTATTAATGTAAATTTTTTTATATAATCAACTAATTATACATCATCTTATATGTAATTTTTAAGATAATTATTATGAGAATTAAATATTTTTAATTATATGATAATATATAATTGAACGACTATTTAAAAGTAGACAATATATTTAAATTTAATTTATTTCAAATAGATATTTTTTATTATAGGCATTCAAATTAACAATTTATATATATAAAATTGTGTGTACCATATTAAAAATATATAAATCTATAAAGATAATATTTTTATATTGTTATATGTTGATTTGAATGCTATGTTCGGAAATATCTACCTAAAATTTTCTTTAAACTTCTCTTAAAACTTAAATGCTATGGCTTTTTTTATTTTAACATTTATGACTCGCCCTTCTTTAAACAAAATCATCAATATCATACCAAAAAAAAAAAAAAAAATCAATAGCATTTATTCATTTATTTAATTTTCTCTTTCCTTCGCGATATCTTTCCCACCATTATCCTCATTTCCATTTCCTTATTTTCTCACCTTTCCCTTTCCCTCTTCGTTCCTATATTCATTTTCATTAATTTTTCTTCTCAGTCACCGAAACCCTTAAATTCTCTGAACTTTTTTCCTCCAGATCTCCTCTTTCAAACCCTCTTCAATTACTTCCCTTTTCCGCACAGATTCTAGATTTTTCCTTTTTCCTTTCTGCGCCCATCGATTCTCCAGCTATGCTCAGTCTCAAACACTATATATACAACCCTACGCTTCTTTGAGCTCTCCGCGGTTTCGAAACGACGTTGCGTTGCAGCCATGGCTGCGTCGTTGCAGAAAGTGGCGCATTCGAGCACGAGCCCCAGTACAAGCAGCTACGGCGGTTCCTGCAAGGGTGCCCCTACTACGGCTTCTGCTACGGACATGGTGGTTCCTGATCAGTTCCCCGCGAACCTCAGGGTTCTCGTCGTTGATGATGACGTCACTACCTTGAAAATTATTGAGCAAATGTCTATTCGGTGCCATTATCGCGGTTAGTTATGCAGCTTGTTTTGGTGAATTTTTAGTCTTTTTCGGTGAATTTTATTTCGATGTGTGCTCGTTGGACACTTATGTTCGCATTTTGGGTAGTTTTTTTTCCCACATGGGTCATTTTGATTTGTGTTGATTTTTCAATGAAATTCGTTGTTTTCATATTGGTGAATTCAAGTATTTTTCGTGCTTATTTGGAAATAAACGTTAAGGGTTTCGCTATTTTATCTTGATTACGTTGAAGGTTGACCGTACATTAGGTTTTTGGCGAATTGCCTAGCTTGACTTTGACTGGTACAAGATTTTGTGTATGTGTTTTGACAAGGTTTTAGACTGTGGTTTGATGATTTTGATTGGATTCTTCTGTAAGCCATTTAATTATTCTATTTAGCATTTCTCGTATAAAATTTAGTTGCTAGATCTTTCTATGCTTGTAGATACTATTGTTGTTTGGCTCACTAGATTTTCCTTGGGTTGTTTGTGATGGTATTTTCGTTGTTGCCCCTGCTTTTAATACATGAACTGAATGTAAGATGGCAGGATGTTGCACCAGTTAAGTTTTAGATTTTTGTCTGTCTGTTAAAATTTATGCATCCCTTGCAATAGGGATGTCAATTGGGTATGGATATGCTCGTACCAACCCATATACCTGGGTATACTTGTATTGATATGGATTCGGGTATGGGTATTGTGTAATGCATTTTATTTTTATTCGGGATCGGGATTGGGATTGGGATCGAGCGGTATAAAAGTCATTATTAGCTTCAATGATTGTACTTTGTAAACCTGGATCTTTCATTTTTTGGATCTATCTTATCCATTTAAATTGATCGGACCTATAGAAAGTAGGAAATCATAGGAAGATTTCCTTGATATTCATGCATTAACAGTCATTATACTTAAAAAGACTTGTGCCTTTTATACATTTCCTTCCTTTAAGGCTAGACTTTTGCATTTTGTGCATTTCCTTTTAGGCTCGAGCTGATATGTGATTTTATTTGTGTTTTCTAATTACTATATTGTTTAAGTGTTCAGCTCTGCATAATGAATGTAAAAAGGGTTTGGTTTTTTACATGTCTTAAGGAGCTGAACGAAATTTCACTTGACTCTAATAGAGAATATTTACACTTGCAGAGCTGTTCACTATGACCTGGAATTTCTATAAGAAAAATGGCCTGGAATTGATTTTAATAGATATTGAAGATCTAGTTTGTGTATGACACGGATGGCTGCTGATTTGCATGTCTTGGTAATTTGAACAAATAACAATATCATTTCTTCATAATTATTATTATATTTTTACCTTCCAGTTACCACATGCTGTGAAGCTACTGTTGCTTTGAATCTTCTGCGGGAGAGGAAAGGCTGTTTTGATGTGGTACTGAGTGATGTTCATATGCCAGACATGGATGGCTATAAACTCCTTGAACATGTTGGGCTGGAAATGGACCTTCCTGTTATTAGTAAGTACTGTTTCTCTTGTCCCTAGAATTACTTGAGTGTACTTAGTTTACTTGACATTGAAAATTGGTTATGTTCTGTATGCTGCAGTGATGTCTGCTGATTGTAGAACAAGTGCTGTCATGAAGGGAATTAGACATGGGGCTTGTGATTATTTGATTAAGCCTGTACGTGAGGAAGAACTAAGGAATATATGGCAGCATGTTGTTAGGAAAATCTGGAATGAGAATAAAGAACATGAAAATTCTGGCAGCCTGGAAGATAATGATCGCAATAAACGGGGGAATGATGATGCTGAATATACTTCTTCTGTTGTTGATGCAACAGAAGGAATAGTTAAAGCACAAAAAAAGAGGAGCAGTTTAAAAGAAGAAGAAGATGTTGAATTGGAGAATGATGATCCATCTACATCTAAGAAGCCCCGTGTAGTGTGGTCAGTAGAACTGCATCAACAATTTGTCAGTGCCGTGAATCAACTAGGGCTTGACAGTACGAGTCTAAAACATTTTTTTTTTCTTTCTATTGCTTTTGTTTTTTCAATTTTCATTCAATTAATAGACTTGGTTGGTTCTATTGCAATAAGCCATAGTCTTTTAAAAAGTATACACTTTTCTTTTTCAGTATTTTTAAGCATTTATTGCAATTTAGCTTATCAGTTGGTTTTTATCCTTGGATTTCAGAGGCTGTGCCAAAAAGAATTCTTGAATTGATGAATGTCCCTGGTTTGACAAGAGAAAATGTTGCAAGTCATTTGCAGGTTTGTTGTCAGTCCAAAATGTGAAGTGATTCTTTACCATCTTCCCTGAGAACCATTTTTGATTTTTGGATTTACAATCATTGGTTATGCAGCTGATCTCGTTTTTTTTTTTTAATGTTTGATAGTTACACTATTTTTTTTTATGTTTGAAAATTGGAGACTATACTATACCCCACAAGTCACACGATTTAAGTATCTTGTATCTATCATACAAAATGACGGAGAGATAGAGGGAGATGTAAATTATAAGATTCAAGTTGGATGGATGAAATGGAGGAGTGTTTTAGGAGTTATTTGTGATAGAAAAGTGCCTCTCAAGTTTAAGAGTAAATTTTATTGCACAACTATAAAATCTGCGATGTTGTATGGTACTGAATGTTGGACGGTTAAAAGCCAGGGAGAGCATAAAATCAGTGTCGTTGAGATGAAGATGTTGCACTAGATGTGTGGCCATACAAGATAAGATAGAATTAGGAATGAATGCATTAGAGAGAAAGTAGGAGTAGCACCTATTGTGGAAAAAATGAGAGAATTTTGCCTTAGGTGGTTTGGACATGTAAGGAAAAAACCCTTAAAAGCCTCTGTAAGAAGAGTAGATCAGGTGGAGGATAACTTAATAGTTAGAGGTAGAGAGAGACCAAGAAAGACTATAGGTGAAATGATTAAAAAAGATTTAGATTTGTATGGCATTTATGAAGACTTGGTTTATGATAGGGTACAATAGCGTCGTTTGATTCATCTAGCCAACTCTCCCTAATGGGAAAAGATTTGGTTGTTGTTGTTGTTATATTTCATATGTTTGCATATGCCTTAGCTGTCAGGTTACCTTTTATTTATTAAATGCTAGCTGTATGATTTCTGCTGTCTTGATGTCAATTTCCTATGTTGTTTTTTTTTTCCCCATAGTTGAACTTTCTGGGTGGAAATTACCCTTCTGCATAGGTTCTTCTGACAATTTTTAATTTCAATTTCATATATTGTCTTGTTTTTTTGTTTTTGTTCTCAATTGTTGAACCTTCTGGGTAGAAATTACACATTCTTCATAGACTTGGACCTGATTTGACTTTTAGAAATCAAACCAATCTGTTGCTGATTAGTTTTATACCTGTTTACATCATAGCATTTATTCTATCACCCTAGGATCTCCTATATACTTGAAATCCATGTCAAAACAGTCATTGATTGTTATCATTCTGTGTAACGTAAAATCAACAACCGACTTATCATTTATTACCACTGCTTGATACTCTATTTGCATGACTAGTCTTTCTTAACATTGATGAGTTAGCAAGAGTGGGAGTATCTATGACTAATTTGTACGAGGCAAAGAGGCATCTACAAGTTCAAATTTAGGTTATTATAAAATTAATGGCTTTGAGCAATAATGAAACTGAAGAAATTTAATGGTACCTTTTGTTATTCCAATTTAGGGACGGAAAGTTGATGAGTTTGAACGTCATAAATGAGGGTTTTTTTTTTAAATTAAAAAATGAGGTTTTATTTTATTTATTTATTTATTTTGACAACTTAGTTGAAGATAATGCTGAAGAGGTTTCACAGTGCTGTCCATCATGTTTTCCTTTTATTACGGTATGAAATGTTAGGTTAGGAAAAGACATGTCAGAAAATTATTCTAGTAGAGATGAGAATCTTGAAGTGGATTATGCATCACAAAAGACAGCCTGAGAAATCATTACAGAAAGTTAATGCAATGGTTGATTTCACTTAAATATGTGCTATATTAATTAAGATGTTTTGGAAATGTAGAATGTGGATACAAAAATGCCCTTGAATGAATGAATGAGAATAATAATGTATGAGAAAAGTAAAGGAGATCAAGAATGACACGGAAGGATGACACGAGCAGAAGTGATATGAAAGAACTTGTCAGTTTTAGTTGTAATATTTTTTTTCTTTCTCATTTTTTAAGTTCATGTAATTTGTTGATAAGATTAAATGGCTAAATATATGTAGAAATAAATATTGTCCATTAGTCAGTGATAAATGCATTATATATAAGTTTATCATTGTCAGAAATATTAAGATTTTAAGATCACAGTCGCTCTTTACTAACCAGAAAAGATTTTAATAATTGGGTGAGGAATGTAGATGTCTGATAATTTTTACAAACTGATGCAATGGATTGTAGATAAATGAAACTTATGTTTTGTGGTTCTTAAATGTAATTAACATTGTCATTATGAATTGCAATATTCATTGGCAGAAGTTTAGACTTTATTTGAAGCGATTAAGTGGAGTGGCACAGCAACAGAATGGGATGCCAAGCACAGTCCCTGGGACTATAGAATCAAAGCTGGGTGCACCTGGAAGATTTGACATACAAGCTTTGGCTGCTGCTGGCCATGTCCCGCCTGAAACACTTGCAGCCCTTCATGCTGAGCTCTTAGGTCGCCCAACAACTAACACAATATCGACTGTGGACCAGACTGCCCTACTGCAAGCATCCATACAGGGGCCAAAACATTCCCATGCTGAACATGCTGTGGCATATGGTCAGCCTATTGTAAAATGTCCTTCCAACATTGCCAAGAATTTCCCTCAGTCCATCTTAACTGTAGATGATACATCATCAGGATATGGAGCATGGCCTCCATCTAATACAATTGGTTCAGTGGGACCCAACAATAGTGTTGGAAGGGTGGGTGTTCAGAATAATAACATGCTGATGGATATATTGCAGCACCAACAAAGGCAGCAGCACCAGCAAAAACAACAGCAACAGCAACAGCTGCAGCAGCAGTCACTGATACATGATCAAAGTCGTTCAATCAATGTTCAACCATCTTGCTTGGTGGTTCCCTCTCAATCTTCTGGCACTTTCCAGGCGGTAAATAGTCCTGCTTCTGTCAACCAGGATTGCAGTTTTGGCAGGAATGCCTTTATTGACTATAGTCTATTTTCACAACAATCAAATAATTCATTCAGTATTTCTCAATTCCCTAGTGGGGACACCAAAGCTAAAGGCGTTCTCTGTGGGTATACTACACCCTCCATTTCTACGACTTGTTCAATAGGCTCTAGCAACAGCAATATTCAGCAGCTTCAAAACTCAACTTTGACATTTGGTGCTGTGAGACCTTTGCCTGGCCTTTTGCCCGTGTCTGATAGACAAATTCGCTATGGTACTAAATCTGGTGATTCACTTGATCAAGCATGTCTTAGGAATCTTGGCTTTGTTGGCAAAGGTACCTGCATTCCGAGTAGGTTTGCGGCAAATGAAATTGAATCATCTGTAAGTGATTTTAATCAAATGAAAGTCTCTGTAGATAGCAATGGTAGCACACTGAAGGAGGA
Organism: Ormosia semicastrata; assembly: GCA_029884595.1. NCBI lineage: Eukaryota > Viridiplantae > Streptophyta > Magnoliopsida > Fabales > Fabaceae > Ormosia > Ormosia semicastrata. Next base: position 37,004,862 of record JAQQTO010000053.1, read on the forward strand.
GCCAAATTTTATAAATAATCCAGAAGTGAACCGCCCAGTGTTACAAAGATATCCATCTCATGATCATATGAGTGTGTTCATTGAATAGGTAACTTAACGATTTCTTTGAACATTATGTTTTACAAGTTTATGAATATCAGTTTTACTATTTGGCCAGTGATTGGAACATTTTATTATTTTTGGGGCTTATTGTAAGTAGAATGATGATTATATCTTTGTTTTAATAAATTCCTTTTTTAATAAAAATAAAGGAGCTATTTAACTACTTTCCCAACCATTATATATGTTATTTCTCTGCTTAAGTTGTGTAATTAGTAATTTAAACTTCTAAACCAGCCTTCTTGTTAAACAGTATTTTATCTGAAAATGTTAGGAAATGGTTGGATACTTGGATGTATGCATTCTATTGTCTTTGGTATTTGCTAAACATAGACAAGAGAAGATTTAATAAATAATTACTACAGGATTTAATATATTGAAGCTTATTAAAGTCATGATGAGGAGGATGTTGGGTAATATTGACAAGTACCGTACGTGTTTTTCTTCCTAATTATGTCAATTAAATACTAATAGGGGTTTGTTCCCGGAAAAAGGTTACTAGGAGTTGAAGATATTGTAGCAAGCTATGGGATCACACAAGTTCACTATTATGATTTCTCACTTGCTTTCTCCATATCTTTTACATCAATTTTGGCTTTGATTTTCCTGGTTTATCTTCTTATTTTGTCTGCATGTTGCATAAAATTAAATAAAGAATAAACAAGAAAAAAGTTGAATGGGTTTGCACCATTTGTCCTCTCATGCTTTTTGGTTATTGTGCTTGCGTTGGTATTTGTTATCCTGCCTGGATTACACATTTCCCTGCCAAAATTAAAAAGATGAATTTTAATTTAAATTCGTCCTTACATTTATATTGGTTGTGAATGTTTGCCTGAATCTTTTCTGCAACAGGTTGAAATATTTGGTGAGGAGAAGGCCTTTCCTCAAAAGGTACAGATTGTTTCCTCTTTAATTGTTTAGAAAAAGAGTAGTTGTAGCTCTGCTTTCTTGGTGCCTGCACCATTCTTAGGTGCATTCTGGAGCCCAAAGATGACTCTGACTCTGTATAAAGGATTAGTATTTATGGATGTTGGTTTGCTCTCCTTAGTAGCTGCACATGTATCTAGGAATGTTTTATTATCTGTCAACTAGTTTGTAGGGAAATAAAATTCTTTCTGATTTCAACAGCTTAAGTTGATGGTTTCTTGTCAGAAAAATGTTATTTAGGGCTTCTTTGTTTATAATGTTAAATACTTGGTTATTATCCTTTATTAGAATAGTCAAGTTGGAAAAAAGCTCTTCTAAAGTGAGTTGTCTCTAAAGTGAGTAAGTGTGTATCTACTCTTAATTTAATCTAAAGTGCATTGTAATCTTAACCCACTAAAATTTAATGGTGGATACACTCTTACTTACTATAAAGACAAGCTCACTTTAGAGTAGTTTTATCTGTCAAGTTATATGGTGTCTAACATTGGTCTTAACTTCGTATATAGTATTAAGTGCTTAGAATTATCAGTTGAGAATATTCAATATTTAGGGCCAATTACAATTTTTGCCCATAACTTCTTTTTATTGAAAAAATATCATTGTATTTTCCATTCCGATTTATTGAATTGAGTGCATTGCCCTGATTTATTATGATTTAGGGCAAATACGCCGGCCTTCATAAAATTTGTTGAAATTACGTGGACCTTTCCTCTAGGGTTTGCATGATATGACAAGAATATAAGATTGAGCAAAATAAGCAGCTTATTTTTATTTTAGGAGAGAATTCTGAGCTATGGATGAAAAAGGTTGAAGACTTTTTATTTGTGAAATTATTATAGTATATGCACTTATTTTTATTCTATGATTTGAAACGCCTTTTCTCTCCTTTATACCGAACCAGGTTAGGTTGTATATGCAAGATTAAAGTGGTCATTATCCCTGGGGTTGCCATGTAGTCTCTTCTCTTGATTTCCATGATTCTCGATCGATCCCCTGATTTCCAATGGTTTCCATGATTCTAAAAGGTGGGCAGCCCAAAAGATAATGACCAGCCTTATCTTTCTACATCGATCCCCTGAAGCTCCTTACTCCATGAAATCATGGAAATCTCCGTAATTTTGTCACCTACTCAACGTTCTATTTAAAACTAGTGTTACATTCACATACGATGCATTGTCCACTTTGTATTGTATTTTGTAAATTTAATGGGTCGATCACAGACTATGCCTGTTTGGTTAAGATTCTAAGCAGCGCTGTAAACGGGGAAAACACAAAATACAATACACCACTCACGGCCAAATGGCGTATATAGGAAGGAACTCATCTCCTCCTTTTTACTCAACGTGTGTTAGCGCTGATATCTAGTACGAACAAGCTTCAAACAAGCTAGGTTTCTCAATTTAGTGAGGAAGAGACACAGGTTATACTTGTCTTTTTCATGAGTTGCATATAATATTCATTCTTGTAGATTTATTATTCTCCTATTCAAAATGTACAAGTCGATTTTATGTTGGGAAACTAGGAGTGTTCAAGACTTGGCACTATTCGAAACTAATTAAAACGAATTTAGATATTAAAATTAGACTTGATGTGTCTTTGAGTCAGGTTCGGATTATATTTTGAATCGTCTTAATTTAGTTCAGTATTTCAAATTATTTAAAAATTTATTTATTTTTATTAGTTATAAATAATAAGATTTATTGACTTAAGTTAATAACTTTTATATAATATCATAATATATTTATATTAATATTATTTGTTTTGAAATATATATTATAAAATATATTTTAGTTTTAATTTTTCACTCTTATAATTTTATTACTTAACTATGCATGATGTAAATATATATATTATTATGTCTATATATTGAATTGATTCAATTTGAACCTAGTGATTATGGGACTATAGTCTGGTGGGGTTTAGGTCTAGGAAAATGAAACTTAAAATATCGGATTGGGTTCGAGTAAATCGAAACTCGTCCTAACCAGATGGGAAAACACGACGTGTAGATAAGTTGACAAATTGAGTTTTATATATGTGAATTGTATTTGCACCTTATGATCAAGTTGATTGGAAATTAATTTATCAACTAAAAGGTGTGGGATAGAAATATATATATATATATATATATATATATATATATATATATATATATATATATATATAAATCTTATACTTAGTATAAATCTTTTTTTTTCTTACACTTATTTTTAACCGTTAGTTTTACTTTCATCTAATGGTTGAGATTATTTTATTAAAGGTAACCATTAGATAAAAATAAAATTAACGATTAAAAATGAGTGTAAGAAAAAAAAAATTTACACTAATATAAATCGATCCTCTCTCTATATATAGTATGTTTTACATTATTTATTTGTTGGTTATTTGAAATTGTAAATGAAATTTAGTTACACAGCGTCTCTCAAAAGTCTCATTAATTTCCTCCAAATTTGGATACAAGCTCAATTATTATGATTTATGAAAGAAATAACAGTAATCCATTTTCTATACAAAATGCATTTATGTATATCCTACATTAGCTAACAATTTTCCGTATATATATATATATACTACAGTTTGTAATTATGGAGGTTTATGTAATTTTCAATATGAAAAATGTAGTTTTGCAGTATCTTGAAAGGGATTTATGTAACTTACTTTAGAAAAAATCATGGTAGATTCGTATCTCAAACAATTAATAATTTAATATTAACTATCCTTGCACTATTATCGAGTTTTCTAGTTTAAGATTTAACCCTTTGAAATTTAGTAATATATATTGGTTTTCCTACTTGTTATAGTGTTTTTTTAATCATAAATTGAGATTTATTCAAACCAAAGTTCAACGTCAATTATAATTTCAGTAAATTTATATATAAAGAGAATAAAATATATATAATTTTCATTTAAAACTTACCCATGATCTTTATCTTTGTTCATGAACCATGGATTATTGATGACAATGTGTTTTTCACTATGAAAACTAACATCATGTTTCTTATCTTATTATATTTAAAGGTTTTATTGTTTTTGTATGGCAATAGCATGAGACTGATATAAAAAAACAAAAGTTAAAATATGACATGAAGCTAAAAAAAATCAAAACCCAACTTTTTAGATTTATCCAAAAGATAATAGATCTGTTGGCACACTAAGAATAGCTGGGCTGATGACCTAGAAGCGACAATTGGTGTGGTTCAATTAGAAAAGTGGCTCAAACCAATTGGAGCTCCAAAACGATGAGCTTCATAGGAGTAAGTTAGTTTGAACTGAGTTTGACCAAGTCGATAGCTTGGGCTTTTGAGTATGATAGAGAAAATCCCTTGAAAATAGGGATGGAGGTTAAGGGTGATTATCTCTTCACATCCAAACTGGAGGAAGTGCAAACATGATCATTTTTTGTAGTTAATGGACGTGAAGCATGCTAGAAATTCATCCAAAGAGCCCCCCACGTTCTAGTTATGACTAGAATTTATCATGGGGAGTGAAGATCGAGAACCTAAAACTAAGGAGAACGCGCTTTGAGGCCTGAAAGTGCACTGAAATAGTAGTTTTTGCAGCTTCAACTCTAATAAATAGGCATTTAAGGCACTAAAGAAATGATCTTTGAATCATCACACAAAAAACACTTATGTTTCAATAATTTTACCTTTAACTTTCTAGCACTTTACAACTTTTCCTTTACATTTCAGCTAGTTTATTACCTTCCTTTATATTTTCAAGCACTTTAAATTATTTCTTTTATAGCTTTCAAGTTTTCTTTATGCAATTTACTTTGTTATGTATTTTGGGGCTTATTTCAATTCCTTGTACTTTGTATGCAACTTTATGTACTTTGCTTCAACTGAAGTTATTAATACACTTCAATTTTCTTTATATTATGCAAGTTGTCTAATTTGAATCCTTTTGTTGAGCTATCTTTAGTTCCTTAAGAATCCACATTGAAAGGCAAGTTTACCTTTTTGAGAGCTTCCTGATACGAAGCTTATACTGTATTGGGACAACAGTGGAAGCGTGGAGTTTACTTTTACTTTGCATGCAGAAGCTAACTTAGCTTTATCTGCACCAACAAGATCAAAAAATCTAAATAAATTTATTGAAAAAACTAATGCAAAAACAAGAAAAAGGAAAAAAAGGAAAAAAGAATGGAGAATGTTGTCGTTGAAGGATTGAGGTGATAACTCCCATTAGAGAAACACACAAGAAAAGAGAGACCAAAATAGTATAACTGAGATAGAGAACACCGTAGAGGGGAGAAAGAATTAGGGTTTTTGTACATTTTAAAGTTGGGTTTATTGTTGATTACAAATTTACAATCTAGTTATGCACATAACTAGTTGGCAAAGTTGTTTGTCAATTCGTAAGCTCAATATTCATTTTTTTCCTTGCTTATTATTGTTTCTAATTAAACTTATTAGATTTATTCGTTTTATGGTAAATATGATAAAAAAAATTTTATTATATATTTTATATTATATTAAATCACATGTGTTGGCTTACACACGGAGTTAACATATACCGTACTAGCTAGAGTCTAATCCAATCCTAGGTACATCAAGACTGACATTTGCTACTTAGATATAGTATTACAACAAGGTCTTCTTCCAAAGAAAATAATTTAAAAAAATGCAATAATATGTCTTTCAAGAATTTTTTTATTATTTTCTCAAGTGCACAAAAAAAATCCAATATATTCAAGTAAACTTATTTCAAAGAGAGCATTTTCAATCATTAGAAAACTCAGTCAATTGCATTTAAATTTTATTTCCATGAGCATAACAATTGTCTATATAAATTGTCATTATTGGCCCAAGCCAATGTTTATAATAGTTACCATCATTGACATAAATCATTATACATAATATTTACCATCATTAGTCCATAACCAATATCAAAATAAACAATTCTTCGTATCCGTGTTCAAAAGCCATTACTGAGTTTTTCAAAAACAACTTTGTTTGTCTCAAGAGTTCCTATGACTCTAAATTATTCAAATTCCAATGATAATCAATTTAAAAATTAAGAAAGTTCAAATAGACATATAGTAAGTAGAATCCACTCATAGTATGTATCGATTTCCTATTGAGTCTTTCCCCAAAAATTCACACATTTGACTTGGAGGTTTTGTGTACCATTCTATAACCATAGAATTATCAATAATACATTAGTCAACCATATACCATTAAATTGCCTAATTTGATTCTTTAAATCCCAAATAAATTTTAAACAACATCTCCTAAATTCATTATTCAACCTACCCAATATGAAATCATGCTAATAAAATTACATACTCAAGTTCTTTTGGGTTATGATTTTACCTCAAAGTACCAAATTGCAATGAATGGGTACTCCACTATTCTCAAATCACAATTTCTAACTCAAGAAAAATTACCCTAAGTATATATGTAAGATGAAAGGAAAAGATTGTGCTTGAAAGTTCTACAAAACCCTAAAGAATGATAAAAAGATGCTTACATTTGAAGGAAGAGAAAGCAAGAATGAAAAGAAATGAGGAAGAATGTGGAAGGGGCTGAAGAGAATGAAAAGGAAAGGGTACGAGGCGTAGAGGTAAGGCTCAGATGGAAAAGTGAAATTTTAATATCAAAGGATGCAATTTTATAAAATTACCATAAAAACAAAAATAGCCACAATCATTTTCTTTCTTTCTTTTGGTGATACAGTGCATTACATTCTTCTTCTCCTTTAAAAAGTTCGTTCTCAAATTTTAATTTACTACTAACCTTATGCATCAAACAAATTTGGATACTTCTCATATATATCCGCTTTAGGTTCCTAAGTCATTTCTTCACCAAATGGTTTTCGCCAAACAACACATTGAAACAACATTTTCAAAGCATAAACACTTCACTTGTCTTTCTACTATGGCTACTAGTTTCTCTATATAGCTAAGACATTCATCAAGTTGTATTATTTGATATTATATGATATGAGTAGGGTCATGAACATATTTTTGAAACATTGAGACATGAAAAAAAAACTTTGTGAATTCCTAAAAGTTCAGGTGGGAGGGCTAAGTGGTAAGTTACTTGCTGAACTCTCTTAAGGACCTCAAATATTCCTATGAACCTTCACCTTAATTTATCCTTCTTGTCAAACCTCAAGATACCCTTCATAAGGGAAACATGTAAGACTACATGGTCTTTGACTTCAAATTCAGAGGGAAGGCGTCTTCAGTTTGAATAAAATTTCTATATACACCAAGTTATCACTACTTGATCATGAATCAATCAAACTTTCTCATTAGCTTCTTAAGTCAAATATTGTCCTATAAGCATAGACTTGCAAACTTCAAACCATCCAATTAGTGATCTACAATGTGTTCTATATAATGCCTTAAAAGGTGGCATTCGGATGCTAGACTAGTAACTATCATTACATGCAAACTCTATCAAACGAAAGTGCTAGTACTAGCTCCCACTATGGTATAGAGCACAAGCACAAAGCAAGTTCTTCAAGATCTGAATGGTTCTCAAATCTAGACAGGTTGCAAAGCTGTCTAAAAAGCTTCAAAATTGAGCATATTGAATTAAGGTACCCGATTACATATGATAGAAAATGGGAAACTATGCAAAGAAATTGTATTTTCCAAATAGAGCTTCACATATTGAATCACTTTGTGATTTGTCCACATAATAAAGGTGTAGACTTAACTTATCGATCCACAATAATCCAAACTGAACCATAACTCCTGATGATCTTTAGTAACTCTCTCACAAAATTTATAGGAACTCTTTCCCATTTCTTTTCAGCTATATCTATTTATTACATTGTGTCTGTTGGCATTTGGTGCTCATCCTTCACTTTTTGGCACATTAAGCAATTAAGCACAAAGTCTACTACATCTTCTTCATGCCTTCCAACTATTAACTTATTTTTGATACAAGTATCAAGGACACACACAAAAACTTTATATTCCAAAGAATTTTAAAATTAACATTCTAAGACAAAATTAGTCACATTGAACCTTACAAAGTTTACTCCTAAATTGGCAATAACTGGCCTCTAAGATCTATTGTCATTTTATTATTTATAACCTACTATAATATCAGTGCAACCATAACCAAACTAAGAACATACTGAAACATAAAAGCCACTCAAAACTCTAATTCAAACTATATATAAACCATACTCAACAATAATAGATATTTTTTCTCTACTCTTTACATTATCTTTGGTCTTTTGGTTGAGTATGAAATCGTGACTCTTTTACGCCATTAAACTTACTTAAATAATTATTCAAAAAAATTCTAATTTTCTTATAAATCTTATCACAATCGCGTGGTTGCAAAATAAAATTTCTAATTTTCCATAGCAATACAATCACCCCATGATTTCATACTTGGACTACATAGAAAATTCGCTTAAGAGTCATAAATGTATTTCCTTCAAAACTTGAAACATAACTTATTGCATACTATAAACATATAATATGAATTGGATGTATGCTCTTTAACATCCTTGCAACTTTATCTTGATTGATTAGCTCTAAAAGCTAGTCTATTCAAAATTTATATTTATATTTTCACTAAAATCCTCATGATTTACCTACTTAAAATTTAATGCATTAATCATGGCTTATTTAAATTCCTCCTAAGAAAAATATATTCTTTAACCCCTTTATCAACAAGAATCACAAAGCTATTCTAATATCAAATATCAGTCACTTCTTATAAATGTCTAAATTCAATCAATAATCAGGTTATTAGGCTCTACATTTTGAAACTCATCCTATAATTAACATTTAAGTCTATAATCACCATATATCCAAATTTTATCATGATCTTACTTCATTTATTCCTATTTAGGAAAATATTTCAAACTAGTCATTTATATCAAACAACATAGTCATTTGCTTAACTATTCCACGAAGAGCTTTACATTTCTCTACCTTTATAGACCTTTAGCTCCAAATAATTAAATGCAAACCTTAACTAATACTCAAATATGAAATTCGTAAATTGTGATTTTCTATCCACCATACTTTTTCATAGATAACCTATTTAATAATAAACTCAATCTTCAATACTTCTAATGTTAAAGGAAGTTTCATCCTCAAATTAGACTATACAATACTTCTACTAATTTACTTTCAAAAACTACTTAAACTAAGCAAAAAACAAAAAAATTAATTTTTTAGTTAATCTCATCAATTGGCTTAAAATGGCTACTTACCCTTAAAATTCTTAATTTTTTTTATATTTAATCCTTAGCTTCTAAATTATATCTTAATCAAAACCTATACTTCAATATGATCATTGAATACATAATCTAAATCCAAAATTTTCAAATATTTTCTTTGTTCTAAATGAATTCATTACCTAAAATAGAAACTTTCCCAAGCTAATTGATCTGCTTGAACTCATTTGTTTTCCATGAACTTCTAATATAAGTTTACTTAGTTCTTAAGTACATCTTAAAATCTTTCATCTTTAATCTTAACCATTAGATATCTAAACAACCATTAACTCATGAAGCGTTCAATCACATTTTTAGTTTTCCCCCCATATTGTGTCCAAATAATTTCACGTACTCTTTTTCATAGTTACACTCAGAATCTGATAATAAAAATTTACGAAGATATTTCATACATTTCAATCTACCATGTAACAAAATCTTTACAATTAACCATAAAATTTTAATAGGTTAAACACTTGTCAAATTGGTGCAAATTCCAACACTATCATGTGCACAAGTTGTCTCCAAACATAGCCAACCTAACATGACATATAACTAATATACATAACATATTGTAATAATTCCATTTCTTGACCTATCTTAGCCTTCAATACAAAATCAAACATCCCAAGATATCTAGTCTCAAATCTCACTATTATTTTATCATAGTTCCACCAAGCATATCAAAATATTTAACATTATAAATCACTTTTAACTTTAACATTTATAATATGATGTCTCTAATTGAAGAATCACTAGTAGATAAATACATTTTTCTTTAGCATAAACACATTTATACTTAATCATTAAGAATGCCGACTTTTGTAAAGCCTTCAAATAATAATGTTAATTTAGGATAAATATCCATCAAATTATAGCTAAAAGTTTATCCAACTCTCGTGACCTCGATTTGTTATTCACTATTACATTCACTTGAGTTTTTTTGCTGATACAATAGTACTTACTCCTCAAAATAATATTACTTCCATGAAAAAATCTTTATCAATCTTAGGCCATTTTGCACTAAAATCTTAAATATTAAACATTTGTTACTCACAATAATCCAAAACTAAATATTTTACTTGTGTTAACTATTATACATCCAAATTAAGACTTCAATCATTCCCATGTAATACGTATCGTTATCCTTACACTTATATATGTAGAAAAAATCTCACTGTTGAAATCTTATTTTAATCAAATTAAGCTTATACAAACAAAAGCCAACTTCGTTTCTAAGACAACATCTTGTGTTCATATGTCTAAACAACAACTGATAGATTACTCAAAGCAAAGTGTTATGCTCTTACAATCTATCCCTTACAATAATATAACACCATTTATTAATAAATAAATGAAATTAATATCAAAATTATTAATAACCATAACCTATTAACTTAGGATACAATTTTACTTATAACTAAACACTATTAGTAGGGTTTAGGGTTTAGGATTTATCCTATTCATTCCCTCAATCAAGAGAGCATTTTATGTTATTAGAAAACTCACTCAATTACATTCAAATTTTCTTTTTATTAGCATATAGTTGTCTGTATCAATTGTCATCGTTGGCCCAAGCCAATATGTATAATATTTATCATCATTGGCACAAATCATTTATACATAATATTTATAATCTTTGGTCCATAACTATTATCAAAATACTCCATAATAATCAAAATTACTTGTTCAAAGAATAATTCATATATCTATTCAAAAGCCATTAGTGAGTTCTCCAAAAGCAACTTTGCTTGTTCTAAGAGTTCATTTGGCTCTAAATTATTCAAATTTCAACAATAATTAATTTAAAATTAAAAAAGTTTAAATAGACGTATAATATGTGAAAACCACTCAGTATACATCAATTTTCAATTAGGTCTTTTTTTCAAAAATTCATATAACTAAACTGAAGATTTTCTATAACATTCTATAACTATAGAAATACCAATAATACATTGGTCAATCATATACCATTCTTGCCTAATTTGATTCCCTAAATGCCAAATAAATTGTAAACTACATCACCTAAATTCACAATTCAACCTATCCAATATGAAATTTGCTAATAAAATTAAATACTCAATTTTTTTGGGTTATGGGTTTATCTCAAAGAGCTAAATAAATAAGTTGTAAAGCATGAACACTCCACTTTTCTCCAAGAATTATCAACCTAAGTGTAGGTGTAAGAGGAAAGGAAAATATTGTGCTTGAAAGTTCTATCGAAATTGCCAAGAATGATAAAAAGATTCTTACAATTGAGGGAAAAGGAAGCTAGAATGAAAAGGAGGAAGAATGGGGAAGGATAATAACAAAAATGAAAACGAAAAGGTAAGAGACATTGAGGTAAGCCTCGGATGGAAATGAGAATTTTAATATCAAAAGATGTAATTTTACAAAATTTTGATAAAAAACCAAAATAGTGCCCCAACCATTTTTCTTTTTTTCTTTTGATGATACAGTGTGTTACAATACCATCACAAGATATTGAGTATATTGGTATAGGTGTGAAGACTTGATGTTATGTAAATAAAAAAAATTAAATTTAATTAACTAAAAATATTAAAAAAATAAAATAAAAAACAAAAAAATAAAGAAAATTTAATTAAATAAAAAAATAGTGAATGTAAAAATAAAATAAAATAAAACAATTGACCTAAACCCTAATTTATCTTTTTAATCCAACCCAAGACCAAACAAAACCCTAAGCTGACCCACAATCCATCAAGCTAATTCAAGATCTATTGACCCATTAACCCCTAACCAATCTTGAAGACATCTTACACAAAATCTAAATTAGTTCTACTTATTCTTTATTTTTTAGATTGATTGATGACCTATTCTATTTCTTGCAATTGTATGGGTTTGATTGAAAACATGCGATATTTGTTTTCTTTCTTAAAGGGTCAAGATGTAGCTTTTCTACTATTTTATTATTGGTATTGAATGTTTTCTTTGTTGTTGTAAATTATTGTGTTTTATTCAAGTGTGTTTAATGCTTGCTATATGTTGGTACCTATATTTGCATGATCTTCAACATTGAATGATGAATCAAAAGATGAAGTTTAATATTGGAAATTATAAGAACTGAACTTAGGACTTTGACCTAAAAATAGGCCTAATCCTTTAAGGAGTATTACATTATTGTAAAGATCAATGAGTTTCATTTAACTCAGTACCATGAAAATATATATTATTTTAATTCTTTCACGTTTCTTGTGTCTCGTAAAAGAAAATTAAACAATTAGGATAATTCACCTTTAAAAACATTGTTATCCTTTAGCAATGAAGATTTGATTGCCATTATAACAAGTGATTATAGTGAGATTGGGTTGTGTTTTGGATGGTACATGTAGCAAAGGGAGCAAAGGATGAATCTTATATTCAGGGGTGGAACTAGAAGACATTGTGTGGGGGTGCAGAACAAGAGTTGAACTAATTATTTTTTCTCTAATTTGTTAAATTTTGGTATACTTTCTTGCAATAATAATGGTATTCCAAGAGCTTAGGGGCGATTACCTCATACCATTAACGTAGTTTTGCCGCTACTTACATTATACAACAAAAACAAACTTGAACCAAGACTACAAAAAAGCATAATGTTCATTCAAGATTCAATTTTATCAAGCATGACAACATTGGCTAGAATAAAGACTGATGATATACTTCTACCAAAAGTAAAAAGGAGTGATGATATACACAACAGAAGTGTTTAGAACTAGAAACTCATATAGAAAAGAATAGCATACCTCTTTGTAACAAAAATAAAAAAGATGGTTCCTCTTTCCTCCCTATTTCGTTCTTTGGTTTTTGCTCTGTGTACATCTACTCTATTTCCTTTGTGCCATTCACCTCCCTTTCTCTTTCTCTCATTTTTATTTTGTTGTTCATGTTTTACCCTTGAACATGAAAGTCAATTTTTATATCCCAGTAATTAACTGTTAGAAAGAGCACATGAGAGTGTATGTGAGTATGTAATATGAAGTGAGAAGTCTCACATTGGAAGAATGAGGGAAAAAATGATGCCTTATAAACTTGGATTGGCCAACACCCATTAGCTAGCCTTTTGGGTCAAGTGATCCAATCCAAGTGTTACACCCAAACACTTTAAATCAAGTCCAAACACTCCTCCAGTACTCTCCAAGTCCAAATCCTCCAAAAGCCCAATGCCAAATACCAACATGCCAAACACCCTCCAAGCTTAATGTGAAATGCCTACATTAATAGCAAGTGGAATCAATTTAGCATCAATAATCTTTTCCTTGATTTCTCTTATTGCACATGCTTGGCTCCCTCTTTGATATTGACATGTGCTAAGCGGAATTGAATAAGAAGCTCACATTGTACAATGTCAAGGAATTTAAATTTCTCTCTTGACTTGGTCAAATTAATTTCATCAAAGAGATCTTTCCCCTTTCCCCCTTTTTTTCTTATATGGGATCACACCTTCTTTCCCATTTGCATCTCTTAAAACAAATGGGCTTTGAGAAGTCAACACTAGTAAACTAGTGGACGTTCCATTTCAAAACAAAAAAGCAACAATTCCCAAGCAAAGAAGGATGCACTTAGTGGATGGTGGATATATTTGGTGGGACCAAGAAAATTGAATATTATTAATTACATGCTATAAGATAATCCAAGCCATGTTACCTAGCCTATAAATAGGCTTTAACTACTATCACTTTGTGCATAGAGTGACGTAAGAAGTGAAAAAGAGTCAGAAGTGAGGAAGAGTGTAGTAGAGATAAAGTAAGGTGTCCAACCAAGTGTAATCTTAAGAGATGTTTTGTATATGTGTTAGTAAGATAAAGTGAATTTTATTTTATATAAACTACTCACTATTTACTTAACAATTTGGTATTAGAGCTGCACGGTCTGGGACCAATTCAAGGGTGATCAAGGATCATTATTTTTGGGAGAGTTTTTCTACACGACACACTCTAGTACTGTGAAGCAATTGGTCAAGGACCGAGGTAGGGCAAAATTTTACTAAGTTGCATTGGCGGATGCCTGAGTGATTGGTGGGATTAGGAAGCTCACTACCTAGAATCATAATATGTGACAAACATGTATTGAGTCATATTTCCAAGGACAAGACTTATAGGAGGTTGTTAGTGGTAATGAGACCTCGCCAGCTCCTGCAATTGAAGTTGAAGCATTATGAAAATAGATGTTTAAAGAGGGAAGGCTATGTTCACAATCAATACTACAATTGAGGACGAGATGCTAGAGCATACAAGAAAAATGACATCTCCAAAGGAAGCTTAGGACACCTTCATAAAGGTGCTTTCAAAAAAGAATGATGCAAGATTGTAAGTCTTGGAAAATAAGCTCTTGTCAATCACATAAGCAAACTTGACGGTCAACAAGTATTTCACCAAGGTGAAAACACTCTGTCGAGAAATTTCTGAATTAGGCTTGAGAGCAAAATTCTTGATTAACATGTAAAAAGGATCATAATCCATGGCCTAAGGCTCGAGTATAGAGGATTTATTGCCGCCATTCAAGTTTGGCCAACTCAACCTTCTCTTTTACAATTAAAAATTTTATTGGATGATTAAGAGGTGTTAGCTAAACAAATGGCCAGGGTATCACTTAAGAGTAAAGATGACCAAGCTCTCTTTAGTAAGAAGAGAAGATTTTAGAAATCAGGTCATCATCCTGAATCTAGAGATATCGAATGTTAGCATAGTTGGCGACAAGGTTGGTGAATAAGAGGCTTACAACAAGGAGAGTCCAATTGAGTATGAGAGATCAAGAAAAAAATTCTTGATTTAGAAGACCTCTTCAAGACATTAATGGTGTCTGTTTCAACTGTGGGAAGAAAGGACATTTGACACGAGATTGTTAGTTTAAGAAGAAGATGGCAAAGATCAATGCTATAACCTTAAGTCGTCCATGTGAGAAAGATATTGGCAATGAAGAAGAATGGGATAGTTTTGCATCATTTGTGGTTGAAGAAGAGATTAGCTTTGAAGAATAAATAAGTTTTGATGAGGAAAATACCAAAGAGAACATGGATGCATCCAAGGTAGATATGACACTCACAATGATCCACCAATCAACAATTGATCATAGCAAAGACTAGATCACTGATTCCGAATACTCCAACCATATGACTGGTGATAAAAAGAAGCTAAAAAGCATGACAAAGTATAAAGGTAATCAAGGTAAATGTGGACAATTCAAGGTTTCCAATTTCTCACATTGGGAAGGCTGTGATCTCGCTTAGTCTTAGTAACAATAAGGTATGCTTACAAAATGTTTATCACGTACTTGGAATGAAGAAAAATCTATAGTTATGTGGTATTTGACCTAGAGGGTGTCAAGATTTATAACATGTTGAAGATTGTTAGTGCACCCATAATGGAAGGATGTCATCTAAAGTCAATATATGTAATGTCTACAGAGACTGCGTACATAGATAAAAATCAAAAGAATGAGGCAATAGACTTATATGGCGTGCACATCTTGGTCATGTGAGCTATCACAAGCTCAAGGTAATGATGAAAAAGCCAATGCTTATGGGTCTCCACTAACTTGAAGTGCGAGAAGATGTTATAAGTGCTGGATGCCAATACGGTAAAGCACACCAACTTAGATTGAAGTTTCAAGCCAAGGAGCCATTGGAGCTAGTTCACTTATATGTCATTCCAATAAAATAACCCTCATTCAGTGGATATTGAAACATGGTCACCTTCATAGATGATTATTCAAGGTATATGTGGGTGTTTTTCATGAAAGAAAAATCAAAGGTATTAGCACGGTTCAAGTAGTTTAAAGACAAGGTAAAAAGCGAAGTTGGGAAGAAAATACAATGTTTTCGTATAGATAATGAAGGAGAGTATAAATTCGAGGAGTTCTACGATTTCTTGAGGGAGTGGAAGATACGAAGGTAGATAACATGTCCAAATACTTCTCTCAACAAAATCACATTATAGAAAGAAAGAATCGCCATCTACTTGAGATTTGTTGAAGCATGCTACATGCTAAGAATGTACCAATGTAGATTCTGGGCCGACTGCATGAAGACCACATCTCATGTTATCAATAAGCTTCCATAAGCCAAGCTGCGCTTTGTTTCATCGTTTAAGAAGCTATGGAGGCTTAAACCCACAACGACTCATTTTTGACAATTTGGAAGTGTGTGCTATGTCTTTGTTCCAAATCATTTGAGGAGCAAGATCATAAGAAGGCCACCTATGGCATCTTCGTGGGGTATGATAGTCAGAGAAAAGAATGAAGATGCTGTGATCCTACTACTGGCCGATGTTACACATCTAGACATGTGGTGTTTGATGAAGTTTCTTTTTAGTGGACACCACAACATGTGATTTTGCTAGATTTCAGGGAGATTAAAGATAGGGTTCAAGAAAAAATAGGGGAGAAAGAAGAACCTTTAAGTAAATATACAAAAATAGAGAGACCTACACACAGTCCTTGGCAAATAGAAGTGCATAGAAGAGAACAAGATTGTTAGCATGACAACAAAGAAGAAGATTTTGACCAACAACCATAACTTAGAAGATCAACTGGACAAAGAAAACCAAATCATAAGTATGCAAAATTTACACAAGTTATGGAACTATAATGGAGCCCACAACATATAAGGAAGCCTCGTAGAAGGAGAAATGGATCAAGGCTATGGAAGAACTAGTGTTGAGGGGGAGAATTGAGAAGCCAGCACTAGTCCGTCCACTTTCGAAATGAAAAGCAACAATTCCCAAGCAAAAGAGGATGCGCATAGTGGATGGTGGATGTATTTGGTAGAACCTAGAAATTTGAATATTATTAATTACATACTCTACATTAATCCAAGCCTTGTTATGTAGCCTATAAAGAAGCCTTAGCTACCACCATTTTGTGCAAAGTGAAGTTATAAGAAGAAGTGAGAAAGAGAAAGAAGTGAGGAAGAATATAGTAGAGAGAAAGAGAATTTATAGTAATTGTAAGGTATTTAAGTAAGTGTAATATTGAGAGTTGTCTTGTATTAAGTGTTAATAATATGAAGTGAAGTTTAATTTACATACATTACTCACTCTTTACTTAAGAGGCTTTGCAATGTGGATAGGATCCAAAAGACTCAAAAAAAGCAAAGTTGGACTTGGTAGTGGATGAGAGTTCAAAATATATTGGCCACGGCTCAAAAATGGTAAAAATAAAATAACATAAAATAAGATGAAATGAAATAAAATAAGACAAGACAAAGAAAATGAAATATAATATAATAAACAATAAGACAAAATATGATCTTCACAATATTTATTTTTGACTACCAACATTACATACCTTCATGAAGAGAGTTTAAACAATGAATTTATGGAAGAAATTAAAGCCTTCATGATTCGTAAAATCCAAAACAAATATATCAAGCTAAGTTGTGTGTCAGCCTTAGCATCAATCTCTGCTAAGAACGAAGTACTTTGATTCTGCATTTGTGAATGGTAGAAATGAAGATCTGAGCCATTCTTCCCTGAGCTCCATTAGACTGAAAGCTCTGTTGTAGGCTAAACCTTTTGCAATTGTATAACGCAAGTGGTTTCAAGCTTGAAAGATCAAGAATGCTGGCAGGTACACTCACAATATCACTTTTTCACAGTGATAATTCAGTCAAAAGTGACAAGCGAAGCATGTCATTAGGGATTTTTAACAATCTATTGCAGCCACAAAATCAGATTTTGTTAAGTTTTCAAAGCTCATCAATTGCTCGAATGACAAAGGTACTTCTTTGACTGCCATTCCTTTTTTGCAAGGATGCATTAAACATTTTCTTTGCTCCAATATCTTTGAGGACGTCATTGACAATTCAAGTTCTGTGACTTTCTCTAATCGATAATATGGTTTATAATATGAAAAACACAAATCAAAATGTTGGTTTAATTTCTCAACTGATGATGGAGGATCTAACCAACGAAGTTTGCGGAGACATTGGGAGTGAAGAAGCCAATGTTTCTCCCAATAATTTTAACTCAAAATTGTCATCATTATTGATATGCTCCGAGATCTCTGGGAATGACATTGTATTGATATAAGCTTCAAATCAAAGAAATTGGTGTTGCCGTCGTTGGATACTGATACCCTGAGGGTCACTTTTATGAATAAGAAGTCCTTAAGATCAAAATAGTTGTACATTGCCACTAGCACCCTTCTTCTTTGTTGAATATAATCTTGCAAATTTACACTCCTCAGTATGTGGCAACGATGCAACTGCAAACTGTGAAGCTTGTTGAGGGAACTCGAAGAGTACACTTCAAGCAAACTTGAACAATTAGCAAGATATATTTGTTCTATATTTGGTGCGAGAGAGAGATTTGGAAGTCCAATTAGTGAGGTGCATGCAGCCACTTAGGTTAATGTGTTTTAAATTTGGGAGATGCTGTACAATAAAAGGAAAGAATCAATTTTTTTATCATAAAATTCTAATAATATACTATACTATTACTTAAAAACTTAAAAAGAGAACCATTTATAGTCTGACACTGTAATAAAAGAAATAGTCTTTCTCACTGTCTTCAGTATCTCTTGCTCATTTCTTACTTTTAGGTAACTTGTTTTTCTCACTATTTTTATTTAAATTTAAATTTCGATTTCAATTTATCAGTCGATATAAACTAGTAACATTACAAAGTTCATTAAACACTGATATTTTTCACTTACATGCAATATAGGCCTTTAATAATTCTTAAACAAGTAACATCATATAATTCATTAATAATGTAAAATCATTTAAATTGAAAGTGCACCAAAATTAAATCTTAAACGTAAAAAGAAAATATATAAGCTATCATATCATAGTGTGTGAAAATATTATTTCAGTATGTCAGAAAAGTGTCACTACTAGGAGAAAACCTATACCTGATTACCATCCCAAAGATATTCCACAAGACTATCACGCATCTCAGGTTTAACAAGATTCTCTGAACAAAAGCAAAACGGCAGATATGGTAGCAGGCTTCGGTCCCAAAAGACATGGAAATAATTTGCTGATGTAAACTCCGAATTGCCCAGCTTGTCACAACCATCTACATATAAAAACTTAAGCTTGAGGAGGGAACTTGATGAATAAACTTGAAGCAAACTTACACAATTAACAAGATACAATTCCTCAATATTTTGTGCCTGACAGAGATCCAGGATTCCAATGAGATGCTTTGAGAACCCTAGGTACAACATCTTTAAATTTGACAAATGCTGTAATAGAAAGGAGAGAGTTAATTTGGGAACTTTAATTTAATTGCTCAAAAGGAGAGAGAAGCACAAAATAACTAATATACTTGTTCACCATCCCAAAGTTGTTTAGATTACTATTAGGCATACGAAGTTCCACAAGAATCTCTGGACAAAAGCTCAGGCAGAGATGGTAGAGGGTATTCTTCCTAACCATGGTTTTAAATTTCGGTTGCAGTCGTGGTCACATTGTGGTTATTTCGGCATGATGCTGCTAAATGCGGCCTCAATCACGGCTGCAACCGCAGCATGTTGCGGTCGCGGTGACTGTTACAACCGTTTTATCGCGGCCGTATCACGTGATGCGATCCGAAATTTAAAACCTTGTTCCTAACGTAGGATCCTTATTTCATCAGGAAGATTCTCAAGACCTTTAGGAATATGCACTTTTGTAGGCTCTTTCAAATTAGACTTGTAAAATTCAAGGATATAATATTATACATCTTTTGAAAGGTAGCAGCAAGTAAGTAAATCTTTTGGGTCTTATACATGTCCATGGATATGCATCGGATTGTTTCAGTCCCCTAGGAAATAAAGGACGGAATTAGTATGTAAACAAAGATGATTGGAACAATATAATGGTTCAATGATTAATCTGAAAAATATTATCAAAACCGGGGATCTGTAAACACTCCAATAGAAAACAAATAGAATAAGACATGTAAATATTCCTTGAAATCTAATTGAATTAATTGTAAACGTATTAGTAAGTTGTGCTTAAACGTGATAGTACTTTTGTATTAATATAGTTATAGGTTTGAATTAAGTATTATTGCATTGTTTTGGCAAGAAGAAGTAAATTGTATAGAAGTCCTTCTATTCTGATTCAAAGGACATTTTCATCTTTATTAAGAAGAATCTATTTAGAAATCAAATTCATATCGAAGTACAAATTATGAACAAAATTAAACTTATTGATATGCTAACGGTGGGAGTTTGTGGTAGATTGCTGAGTATATTAAGTTTAAATTTCGAACCTTTTATATTATCATTGTTCCAAAAGAAAGATTATGAACGAATTTGAGAACAAAAAAACAAAGAAGAAAAAACTTAATAAATAGACTTTGAAATCTTACCTTTGACTTTAAAGACTAGTTTAACGGGATAAAAAGAAAAATTGATCATTACCTTGTTGTTCCTCAAAACACGATATGCTTCCATAGTCGAATGGGTTTTGCAGGTGCACTAGAAAATTGTTGATTAGCAATTTCTTGGCCCATTGCTTGCACCAAATCACGCATCACAATTTTTCCATCTTCGTTAACCGAAATGAGGCCCCTGTCGATGAGAACTTTGATCTCAACATATGTAAAGAAATCATAGAAGTCTACCATTTCTCTCAAAGAAGGCATGCTATGTCATTTGACTCCCTAAAGAACCATGCCATGTCAAGAAATATATTCTTCTCTGCATCATCAAGTCCATCAAAACTTATCTTCAACACATTAAAAATTAAAATTTCCATTTTTGGAGCTTTTTCTAACTTTTGCAAGGCACTTTCCTACTCATCTAATTCGTCCTGCCATAAAGAAAAGATCCAAAAACTTTAAGAGCTAATGGAATGCCTTAATAATTGATTACCCTTTCTGATAATTCCATATAATTCTTAGTTGGCATGTTTTGCTTAAAGGCTTTCAAAATGAAGAGTAGAAAGACATCATAGAAATTCATTTCATGGACATGGTAAGTTTCTTTAGCTCCAGAATTCTTAAGTACTTGCATATCTCTTAAAGTGATAATGATTCTACTTCCAGGCCCAAACCAATTACATCCTTTGATTAAATCTTCAACTCGTATTGAATCGTCCATGTCATCGAGAACAAGAAGAATCTTTTCACATCAAAGCCTGTTTTTCAAACAAGTGGATCTTATGCCATGGGTGCCAATGTCTTCATCCTCCAAGAGTTCCAATAGATACTTATTACGTAGGTGGTCAAGTCCAATTCTAGTTAGTTGTTCTCGAACATTTTCAACAAAGAAGCAAGATTCAAATTGAGCCTTAAGCATATGAAATATAGGAAACATTTTAAATGTTCCTGTCCACGAGACATTAAAAGGCATTAAATTAGTATTAATGTAATTATTTAATAAGACGTTAAATCAGTATTAATGCGACATTAAAAGACATTAAATCAGTATTAATGTCTTGTTATTAAAGCTGAGAATCAATAGCTTTAAACTAGTAGTCAACCGTGTTTAATGCTGTGTTAATGCTGTAAATAGAATTTATGATGAAAATATTAGTTTCCTTAGCGTTTATGATGTAAATATTTAGTTTCCTTCTTTGTTTAGTTTGTTATGGTAGTTTTTTATTTATTTCCTGAATTGCAGTCAGTTTGTCTCCTGCACTCCATTTATAAAAGGAGTCTCTTGTACCATTTGATTATGTATCAATAAAAATATAGAAAACATAGTTTTCAAGTTGGTATCAGAGCAGTGTTCTTGTAGCATTGCTGTCTTTGATTTCATGTCATAGCTGATAGTTCCTCAGCTACCCAGCACGCCCCTGGTGGGGAGCGGACCCAGCATAGCGCGAGTGGTGAACGGACCACCACCATGTCCTCGACAGCTCATGAAGCTGAGAAGACCTCTCTAAGCAAGGATCAACTTGAACAACTCCTAAGGTTGCTAAAAACTAGTTCCTTGTCTAATACTCCTAGTGGTTCTCTGGCACAAAGAGGTAATTTTAGTATTCCTAGTTCTCTTACCTGCACCTCAGAGTTGTATGTACCTTGGATCATTGATTCAGGTGCATCTGATCATATGACAAGCCATTCGTCTCTGTTTAAGACCTGATGTGAATTATAAGTTGCAAATCCAAGTGCAGGTTGTTTCAAGTAATAAATTCTCGAGAGTCTGAGGTCGATCCACAGGGAATTGTTGAAAAAAAATTCTTTGACGTAAGGTAAATATTTTGTCACAACAATAAAGGCAATAAAACTTGGTCACAAATAAAAAAGGATTTATTTGGGTTAGGAGATCCACTCTTGGTAAATAAAATAAAAACAAGATTAATTCTTTCTATAACTCAATTAGAATCCACACATAATGGAGGTTCCAATCGAAAAATATAACATTCAAAGTTCATTTAAGATTATATACATAATTATATTATGATTCATTTAATCATCTATTAATGCTACCACTTATAAATGGGCTCAAGCATCCATTGTGCCAATATTTTGTCTACAACAAATCAAGATCTCCACTTTACAAGGAGAGTTTCTAAATTGATTGGAAACAAAATACAATACATATAATGACCACTTAAAAATATATCATTTAAGCACAAGAAAGAGATTAATCTAACCTTATTTTATTACCAAGAGCTTCACTCTTTCACCCAAGTAAAATGAAAATTAGTTACTCATAGATAAAAAGAAAGAAAGAGAGAAGAAGAACATAACTTCAATTTAGAACAAAAGAAAACTACTACAAGAAAAATAAGTAATACAATAGCATGATCTTGATCTCTAAGACCTAGATCCCTAAGTGATCAACCAATGATGCCTTTTATAGAGGATTAGGGATACAAAATGACAAGGGGACTGATTAATAAGTGAGTAGATGAGTGGGTGGATGAGTGGAAAATGCCAAATGACTTTTGATGAGTGAAAAATTATTGAGATTCTTTGTCTCCGAAATCATTCAGTTTTGAACTCATTGCATTTGTCATTGTCTCACCAAGTAGTCTTCACGAAAGTTGTAGGTTTTTGTATTAGCTTTCAAATGCCATTAGTTTCAGCCCAAAAGCATTCCTACAACTCAAGATATAGTCTGATTACTGCACACTACTCAGGCCCAGCTATAGTTCTTCTGTTCTGACTTGCAAACCCAATATGACCTCTAAGAAATCCGAAATGGGTATTATGTTCTTATGAAAGTTATAGATATGGGTCTTAACTTGAAGATGCCAAAATTTCAGCCCAATTTAGTTCTTACAGCCAGAGTTATGCTTTGATTACTGTACACTATTCAGGTCCCAATCACAAAACCCTTGTTCTGACTTCCAAGACCAATTAGCTCCACTAGATGTCTGATTTTGACCAGAGCTCTCATGAAAATTGTAGAGCTCTCTCTTATCTTTCCTACAAGGTAAAATACATAATTATTAGATATTTAGAACTCAAGATATAACAAAAATACAAAAATAGTATAACACATAAATCATGCTGAAAAAATCAATTAAGTCCAATTTGAGTCCAAACTTACAAAACATAACCAAGCTCAATCAATTAAGTACATAGAGAGTGTAAATGACTAAAAATGAGGGTTTATTAATGTATAAAATATGTGATTATCAAATTCTCCTACACTTTTGCACTCTTGGGCAAAACACATAAGACCAAAACCAGGGAACAAGGAAAAACAACACAAACTCAAAATCTAGAAATTTTAAAAGACTCAATTTCTAAAATATTTAAGAATGAATAGCAACTAAAGATTAAAGGGATCAAAACATGTATGAGGTAGCGTTTTTTCACATCTTAAACTAACAAGTAAGGAAACTTCAATTGAAAAGCATGAGTCAAGAATGATAGATTTTCACAAGATTCACTCTTAATCCCTCGAGTGTTTAAAAAGGTAGGTATTTCACTCAATTCAACCCATGAAAATTGCACTACCGTAGGCTTACTTATCTTCTACTACTCCATTACTTAGAACACATACACACACAAATTATGAGGACTTTATTCAAGATTGTAATTGGGTCAAGGTAAAGGATGAGGTAATATGGATATGACAAGTTAAATACCAAAGAGAATAAAAGAGTGTGAGAGCTGAGTTCAATTAACAAACATGAAAGTTCATCCCAACTCCACCTAATACAAATTCTCTTTACATATTTTTTTCCTTTCCTTTATTGCCTTGTTGGCCCTTCTTTACACATTTTTTTGTTTTTGTTTTTATTTTTTTACAAGATGAACATAATATATACATTTTAATTAATTTTTTTTACCAACAATTCTGCACACACACCCCCACACTTATTCAAGAACTCATCTAATGACAAAGCTAATGTTCTCTTATTCTTTAAGGCTAGGTAAGAACATGGTTTTTCATTTAAGGCACATAATGAGTTCGAAACAAAGAATGGTCAAATAAGCTCAAAGGGGTTAAGCAAGGGAAAATAGGTTATTTCCAATGCCTTACGTTAGCAAAAATCAGAGAATTTCTAAGAAGTCATAAGAGTGCTTGATATCATATTGGGAATTAGAGAATTTTCAAGAAGTCATAAGAGTGCTTGATATCATACTGAGACAATATGCTGCTGAGCAAGGCTGCCTATTTGTGTGCCAGTCATTCTTGACTATTTAGTTAAAGTAGCTATTTCAAGAAAAATGTCTCAAACATGTTTATGTATGCATGTGAAAATGTAGTCAAAAAAAGAATCAAAGCAAGTTCTAGAGTAACAATTCCATGAGTGAAATTCACACAAGAAAGAAGAGAATGATACAAATGTTCAATTCATTCAACAATAGGCTCAAAATCTCACAAGGCATAATTCTATCATTTTCAGTCCACCAATTCAACATCCATAACCAAACATGTAATTTTTAAGAAAGAAAACAATTTACTCAATCATACAAATTTCCCTGAATTTGACTTGCTACTTCTACACAATATAGTTATCTACCAAATTACTCTTTACTTTGCCACCAATTTTGATGCATCTCAAGAGTAAATAATTTACTCCTTACTCTGTCATCCTTAATTAGTTTTGCTATTAGTAAGTTGTTGACAAACATATAAACACAACAAACATATTAATAAACACACTTCTTGATTTTTTTTTAGTTTTTTTTCCACAACCATCCTTCCCCCTAACCAGATCACAACATTGTCCTCAATGTCAAAACATAGATAGGTAAAAGGTAGAAGATATTACCTGTTGTTGCAATTACTGAAAAGAGAAACCTTACACAAATTTAAACAGAAACAAAGTATGACAAATAAAACCAAAGATAAAGGAAAGTTATAGATGAAGTGTCAAATCACATTCATGCTCCTTGCTGCCTCCCTGGCTGCTTCCTTCTGACCAATCTATCTGAGCTATTACTGGTTCAGGTTCATAAACAAATTTTGTAATTTATTAATTAATTCATCAACAGTTGAAGCAGATATAATGAGTCGTCTTGCCAAAGGTGTGATAAAGCTCTGTTCCATAGCATGGTCAACAAAAGATAACAAATTATCAAAGAAATTATTAACATTCAACAAACCTATGGGTTTATGGTGGATGTTCAGTTGGGCCTAAGAGATAATTTGAACATGTTCTTCCAAAGTACCAAAACCACCCGGTAAGGCAATGAATACGTTAGAGTTTTCAAGCATTGTCCTCATTCGTCCATGCATAGATGATACTTGAATTTTCAGCCCAATTGTCTTTCCAATGATGTTCCTTCAAGTTAAAGGTTCAGGAATGATACCTAAAACCTGACTACCTCCTATATGTGCAGAGAATGATACAGCCCCCATTAACCCAATGCAACCTCCCCCATATACTACACGAATGTTCCTCGCAGCAAGTGTTCTACCAACAGTGCTTGCTGCATTTACAAACTCTAAACCCTCCTCATAACTTGTCCCATAAAATACATAAATACTGGTAAATCTATAAATAGAAGAAGAAACTCCCTTCATTTCTACACTCACACTCCCTTTGAATGATTATGAGTTGTAAGAAAGTGAAGAAAATGAAGTGTTTAAATAGGAAAGAGAATAGAAAAAGTAATAATAGCTCCTATATAGATAGATTGACTATTGCTAGAAAAGTTTGAATTTAAGAAACTTTTTTTTTAATTTTTTTAGACTTCAAGAAAACCATCAAGGTAAAGAAGTCTAGAAACCCCTAAAGGACTCTGCCTAAAGGATCGTCTGTCCAAAATCAAAATAAAACAAAATCATACAAAGATTAAATTATAGTAACAAATTATGGCATACCTTTATGTACAATTTTCATGGCGTATCTTTATACTACGCGTCATAAGTACAGTAGTCTTCACAATCTTACCACCCTTTAAAAGAGATATCGAATTCCCTTAAGGAATTTTAGACTTAAGGCACTCCTCCCGCTTGTGGGATATCCAGCCTATGCATCAGCTCTCTAGTTAAAAAGAGAAAATCTGAATATGACGACTAGTGACCACAGCCAGTGGAGCTATGCTCAGGAACCTAATAAATCAATTCCAGGAATTGAGCTCAGAGGCATTATCATGCGAGAATGCAAACACGGGATGCTTCTATCTGTCCATCAGCAAGCAGAGCCTACAGTTGAAACCTGAGAATGCTTGCACGGCTCTCTATAGAGCATGACATACAAACCTTATTTACGGACCGGTGTGCAAAGGTCCACCTAAGTTAATGACGTACGGGACAGGCATTTACCCGGGGCTCCTAATCTAATTAAAGACCAAGTATAATGAAGTTTCGCCTCTCTTTTTTATTTTTTATTTTTTTATTTTTTTTTTCTTTTTTTTTTTTTTCTTTTCTTTCTTTTCTTTTTTTTTTTTATTTTCTTTTTTTGAAGATATATAAGATAATATATACATGTTGTTGTGATTATGGCTCACATCTTCCTCTGGTTCTACGTCCAGTAACGGTTTAAACGCCTTCTATGAGTCGAGGATAAGCTTTCCATCCAATTTTCTTATAAACTAGCAAACAGGGTCTTTTTGAGTCAGATTCCTAAGACTGTAACGCTTTTGCTCGTCCCTGAAGATATTCTACAAATTAAGAAGTTCTCGATGCACAACTCCACAAGAATACGTCTCAAGAGTCAATAAGATATCATCTAATGACTCCTTACTCAGATCATTTTTAATAAAGTATATTTTATCTTCTCGATTTGAGAAAAATCATTCCCAAAGAACGACATCGCGTGTTACAATTCCATCGCGCACACTTGTGACAAACTTGTATTCTTTTTGCTCTTCTCCTTTTTGAATACGAAATTTTACGAAGACCTGGCATGTATAGAATAAATGAATTTGAAGATTCACCAACTAAACAAATCTTTACTTCGATTATCTAGCGTATATCTTCTGGGATACCTATGTGCATTAACAGTCTCAGTCTTTCACACCTAACTTTGTAGATTTTTGTTAGAGCATTTAGAGGAAGAGAAGGAAAATGTTTTCTTAAATTCGAGAGAATAACATCCATTTTAAAAGAAAAAGAATCAATTATTATGGGAAACTAAAAAATAAATCGACTTGAGAGTCACGGAGTATTGTTATCCACCATTTAACTGGGGGCACAAAGAACTCAATAACTTGGTTTTTCCAGAAATGGTTTGAGTCTTTGTCCATTGAACTTAAATACACTATCATTCTTAGGATTCTCAATGTCTATGCCTCCATAAAGATACACATGTTTGACAATAAAAGGGCCATGCCACCTAAATCTCAATTTTTCAGTGAATAGGTAAAGACGATAATTATAAAAAAGACCTTTTTGACCAATTTCAAAAGTTTTTCTTAAAATTGATTTGTCATGAAAAGCTATTATTCTAGCTTTATAAATCTTTGTGTTTTCATATGCATCATTTCTCAATTCGTTAACAATCAAAATTTTTAATGACAATGATAGGGTTCAGAGACATCCTGTTTCTCTTAGAAATAGAACCCTATTTTTGACAGTTTTCACAACTTTTTCAAAATATATAGTTACTCTTTAAATAAAGTAGGCCAATAAAATTCATACTGTAAGATATTCGCAGCTATTTTCTTTGAAGAAAAGAAACTTTCACATGCTTCTGAGTGACCAAATTTAATGACATTACCTACCTCACTGTTTGGCACACATCTCCAAATGATTTGATTAGGATAATTGAGGTGGGATCTTTCATGTTGCAAGAAAATTAATTATGTTAGCAAACCAAGGCTTAGAATTGATAGAAAATAAAAATTAATCAGGAAAAGAATAATTGATAAGTGTGATATCAAAAGGTGAGCCTATTGTAAGTATGGACAAATGATCTGTAACAACATTTTTGGCTTCTTTTCTATCTTTTATTATGATGTTGAATTCTTGAAGTAACAAAATCCACCGTATCAACCTATATTTGCAAAAACTTGTTGAGAAAATTGACAAGTACACTGAATCGTCAAAGAAATAAAGTAGTGAAAATAGTATCATTCCCACGAGGAATTAGTTTACCAAGTTCCACTTCTCTAATATAAATACTATCTAGGCAACCAATAATTAAAAATGATTCAAAATAATTAATGACACAAAATTATATTAAAAAAATAAAAATAAAAATTAAAATAAAAAGACACTAAAACGCATGAAATTAAGAGGGAAAAGAGAGAACAAATCATATGAATGCAAAACACATTAAGGATGTAAACACATGAAATTAAAATACTAGGGATCTGACTTCGCTTAATTCAATGATCTATCATAGACAATAGAGTAGCTTTGGGACCTTCATTCTAATTAATTTCTAATCATTCAATTGATGGGGAGAATCCCTTAATTAATTAAAACTCAATTCCTTGGTCTAAACCCTAACTCTTAAAGACATGACCTTTACTCTATGGATTCTCATAAAAAATACCATAATTCTCTCACACAACCTATAACCTCTATTCCTAGATGATTATAAATCATGACACTTATTATTTATGATTTAGGTCATATGCAAACCTCCGGATTTTACACACACCTCTCTAGATCAATTTATGAGTAGCCAATTCATAAAAGTATTAAGAATTATAATAAACACTCAAATTGAATAAAAAAATAATTAAAATTTCAATCTTAATACATGTTGATTAAATTAAGTTACATTTTCATCCTAGAAACACACGAATTTAACTACACATGACAAAAGGGAAGAAGAAATAGGAAGAATAAAATAAAAATAAATACAGAGCTTAACCTTCCATAAAAAAAATTAACAAGTAGGCAGTAAACCTGCCATGGCAAAAAATAATTAATATTAACAAGTAGGCGGTAAACCTGCCATTAAATATTAATAAGGATGTGGTATAACCCAACCACCAAATAAATATCAACAAGGATGTGGTATAACCTAACTACCAAATAAATTTTAACAAAGGTGTGGTATAAACCAACCACCAAATAAGTTAATAAGTTGATAAATTAAAAAGTTAGTAAGCTGATAAATTAAAAAAAAATAGAAACAAGTAAATTAAATGTTAGAAGCAGGTAAATTAAAATGTTAGAAGCAAGTAAATTAAAAAGTTAAAAAGTTAATAAGAGAGTTAGATAGTTAGTAAGTTACTAAGCAAGAAAATTAAAAGGTTAGTAGGTTAGTAAGTTAGAAAGTTAGAAATAAAATATAGAAAGTAAAATATAGAAAATAAAGTACAAAAAATAAAGTACCAAATGTAAAATACAGAAAATAAAGTACAAAAAATAAATTTAAAATATGAAAATTAGAGAATCGGCAAGTTAATTTTTTGCTCTGGCGAGAGAGAAGAGAAAAAGAAAAATTATTTCATTAATGATTAAAGATTACAGAGGGAGAAAGGAGAGTTTCTCTCACTAAATTAGTACGTTAGTATGTACAAAGAAAAAAATTAAAAGAGTAGAAAATATATATATATATATATATATATATATATATATATATATATATATACACACACACACACAAAAGATCCATAGGGATAAAAAATATATACAAAATATATACAAAATAAAATTTTTCTTCAAATCAAGTTTCTGGCAACGGCGCCAAAAACTTAATGCGAATCATAAGTTGCAAATTTAAGTGTAGGTTGTTTCAAGTAATAAATTCTCGGGAGTCTAAGGTCGATCCACAGGAAATTGATGAAGAAAATTTTTTTGACGTAAGGTAAATATTTTGTCACAACAATAAAGGTAATAAAACTTGATCACAAATAAAAAAGAATTTATTTGGGTTAGGAAATCCACTCTTGGTAAATAAAATAAGGACAAGATTGATTCTTTTTATAAATCAATTAGAATCCACACATAATGAAGGTTCCAATCAGAAAATACAACTTTCAAAGTTCATTTAAGATTATATACGTAATTGTATTATGATTCCTTTAATTATCTAGTAATACCACCACTTATAAATGGGCTCAAGCATTCATTTTGTTAATATTTTGTCTACAACAAATCAAGATCTCCACTTTATAAAGATGGTTTCTAAATTGATTAGAAATAAAATACAATACATATAATGACCACTTGAAAATATATTATTTAAGCATAAGAAAGAGATTAATCTAACATTATTTCATTACCAAGAGTTTCACCCTTTCACCTAAGTAAAATGAAAATTAGTTACCCATAGATAAAAAGAAAGAAAGACAGAAGAAGAACATAACTTCAATTTAGAATAAAAGAAAACTACTACAAGAAAAAGAAGTAACACAATAGCATGATCTTGATCTCTAAGACCTAGATCCCTAAATGATCAGCCAATGGTGCCTTTTATAGAGAATTAGGATACAAAATGACAAGGGGGTTGATTAATGAGTGAGTTGATGAATGGGTGGATGAGTGAAAAATGCCAAATGACTTTTGATGAGTGGAAAATTATTGAGATTCTTTGTCTCCGAAATCATTCAGTGCTGAACTCATTGTATTTGTCATTTTCTCACCAAGTGGTCTTCATGAAAGTTGTAGCCTTTTGGCTTAGCTTTCAAATGTCATTGTTTCAGCTCAAAAGCATTCCTACAACTCAAGATATGGTCTGATTACTGCACACTGCTTAGGCTCAGCTACAGTTCTTCTGTTCTGACTTGCAAACCCAATATGACCTCTAAGCAATCCAAAATAGGTTTTGTTTTCTCATGAAAGTTGTAGATATGAGCCTTAACTTGAAGATGCTAAAATTTCAGCCAAATTCAGTTCTTACAGCCAGAGTTATGCTTTGATTACTGTACACTGTTTAGGTTCCAGTCTCAAAATCCATGTTCTGACTTCCAAGACCAATTAGCTCCACTAGATGTTTGATTTTGACCTAGAGCTCTCATGAAAGTTGTAGAGCTCTCTCTTATCTTTCCTACAAGGTAAAATACACAATTATTAGACATTTAGAACTCAAGATATGGCTAAAATACAGAAACAATGTAAAACATAAATCATGCTGAAAAAATCAATTAAGTCCAATTTGAGTCCAAACTTACAAAACATAACCAAGTTCAATCAATTAAGTACATGAAGAGTGTAAATGACTAAAAATAAAGGTTTATTAATATATAAAATATATGATTTTCAAGATCAATTTTTCTTGTTCTAGAAGTGAAAAAATTAGAATTAAAGATGATAGTTTTTCACCAATTGTAAGTAAAGGCAGTATCACACTATCCAAACTTATTGACTTAAAAAATGTCTTGCATGTTCCCAAGTTATCCTACAAACCTTCTATCTGTTAGTAAAATCTGCAAAGATTTTAATTGCCATGTAAAATTCTTAACCTCTCATTGTGTGTTTTAGGACCAAACTTTAGGGAGGACGATTGATAGTGCTAGATTTTTAGATGGACTCTACTACTTTGAGGATGACTCTGAGAATAAAATAGCTCAAGGTCTTAGTGGTATAAGTTCTCAACCTGTACGAGCCCAAATAATGCTCTGACATAATAGACTAGGAAATCCTAACTTTCAGTACCTTAAACATTTGTTTCTAAATTTATTTACAAATGTTGATTGTTCCTCTTTTGAATATGAAATTTGTGTTCTTGCAAAAAGTCATTGTATCTCTTATCTTTCACAATCTTTTCATGCATTTAAGCCCTTTCATGTAATTCAAAGTGATGTATGGGGTCCTTCGAAAATCACAACACAGTTTGAAAAATGGTGGTTTGTAAGTTTTATTAATAATCCATGGCTATGTTGGATTTATCTAATGCATGAAAAATCTGAGGTTCCTAGTGTTTTTAAATTTTTTTCAAACATAGTTGAAACATAATTTGACACAAAGATCAATATTTTAAGAACTGTTAATGGCATTGAATATTTTAATAAAACCCTAAATTTTTTTTCTAACCAAAGACATTCAACATCAATCTACATGTCTAAACACCCCTCAACAAAATGACATTACTGAAAAGAAAAGAAAAAACATGTACTTGAAGTAGCCCAAGCCATTATGTTTGAAGGAAATGCCCCCAAATACTTATGGGGGGGATGCTGTCCTGGCAGCAGTATACCTCATAAATAGCCCACATGTGTGTCAAATTATCACACTCCTTTGGACAACTTTAAGATGATTTTTCCAACTTGTAGATTGCTTGCTAATATGCCTTTAAAGGTTTTTGGCTGTACGAATTTTGTGCATATACCCTCTATATCTCAGTATAAAGTTGACCCCAGTGCTAAAAAATACATTTTCATTAGATATGCTCCTCACCAAAGAGGGTACAAATGTTTTAATCCTAGCATAAAAAAACTACATGTCAGCATGGATGTTACCTTCTTGGAACATCAAACTTTTTTTCAAAAAAATTCTCTTTAAGGGTAGAACAATAATGAAGGTATTTTTTTGCATAACAATGCTTCTTTGCATGAACCTTTGCCTAAACCTATTTGACACATTGAAGAAGGTGAACCAAAAAATGAAATTGGTAAGGAAGAATAAGTGTCAGACTTGGGTGGTGCCCAAACAGGAAAAGAAATACCACAGTTAAATAAGGAGCACCATGTTTATACTCAAAAAAATCTAAAACGGAGCAGAGATCAACCTATCATTCATGCGCAGGCCAGATCTCCCAAAAGACAGACCAACAAATGAATCACTTGATCTTTCAGGTAACACTGAACTCCCTATTTTAAATTCTAACCAGCCTATAGCTCTTAGGAGAAGTACAAGAAACTACACTAAGAAAAAACCCAAAAATAATACAAGTCATCTCATTTCCAACTATGTCTACTATAATAATATTTCCTAAAATCATCGAGCCTTTACCTCTAAAATTACAAATCTGTTTGTGCCTAAAAACATTGAGGAAGCACTAGATGATTCAAACTAGAAACTAGCAGTTTTAGAAGAGATGAATGCTCTTAAGAAAAATGGGAC
This sequence comes from Ormosia semicastrata, assembly GCA_029884595.1. Classification (NCBI taxonomy): domain Eukaryota; kingdom Viridiplantae; phylum Streptophyta; class Magnoliopsida; order Fabales; family Fabaceae; genus Ormosia; species Ormosia semicastrata. The sequence continues at coordinate 37,038,336 of JAQQTO010000053.1, forward strand.
TTGGGAAATTATTGACCTGCCACATGATAAAAGAAGAGTAGGATGTAAGTAGGTCTTTACCATTAAATGCAAGGCAGATGGGAATGTAGAAAGGTATAAAGCTAGGTTGGTAGCAAAGGGATTCACTCAAACCTATAGGGTAGATTATCAAGAGACTTTTGCTCTAGTAGCTAAACTTAACTCTTTTCGGATCCTGTTATCTTTTGCTATCAATTCCAATTGGCCCCTACACCAATTGGATTAAAAAAATGTCTTTCTAAATGGAAATTTAGAGGAAGAAGTGTTTATGAGTCTTCCTCTAGTATTTAAAGGAGATCTTGGAAGAAATAAGGTGTGCAGACTAAAGAAATTCCTGTGTGGCCTAAAATAATCTCCAAGAACATGATTTGAATGTTTTAGAACAGTGGTAAAACACCTTGGCTATACTCAAAGCCAAGCTTATCACACATTATTATGCAAACACTCAGTAGATAGTAAAATTGTAATTCTGATTGTGTATATAGATGATATTGTTTTGACAGGTGATGATAGTGTTGAGCTCAAAAACTTGAAGGAGAGACTTACTAAAGTGTTCGAAATCAAAGAACTTGGTCCATTGAAATACTTTATTGGAATTGAGTTCGCCAGTTCCAAAGAAGGTATATTTATTAATCAGGGGAAGTATACTTTGGATCTCTTAAAAGAAACAGGTTTGTTGGGAAAGCTGTTAAAACACCCATTGAGCCCAATATCAAATTGCAACTAGTCAAACCCAAGGATGTGGTAGACAAAGGAAGGTATCAGCGACTGGTCAGAAGGTTAATCTATTTATCCCATACCCGTCCGGATATAGCATTTGCTGTGAGCATGGTAAGTCAATTTATGCATTCACCGGGACTTGAACACTTTGAGGCAGTAAATAGGATCCTAAAGTATTTGAAGGGATCATCTGGAAGAGGACTTCTCTTTAAAAGGCGTGGACACCTACAAGTGGAAGTTTTAGGGACATGAGCCTTTTAGTAACTATGTTGTCACATAGTCTCAGTGCGAGTCAAGTGGATATGGTGGGTGACTTGAGGACTTAGATGCTAGAAGTTGAAAAAAATGATGAGACTCTTAGGGATATAGATGATTAGATCTTTTAGGGGATCCTAAAGGGTTTGATTCGGACGGATAATGGGTATAAGGAATGTGTTTCTACACCCAACTATCCACAAGAAGAAGACGAAGATGAGGAAAATGTTTCTACATCTAATTCTTCAGAAAGCGATGAAGATGACCGAGTTCAAGTGGAAACCTTAGAGCCCGAGTGCCCAGTGTGTGGAAGGCCACGTGGCGTTATACCTTGTGTGGTTTGCTTTTTGAGTGGTCAATCGGAGCTTTATGCTAGGAGATGTTCATAGATGGCAGGGAGTTAAGCCTGATCCAATGCCGTAAGCTTTAGGAAGGGTGTAAACTCTAGTCAGAACAGTAGAGGCTTTATCTTCTGACTCTATACAAGGTATTCTTTTGTGTTTGCCATTTTTTGGAAACTCATCAGAAGAATCTTGTAGGTGTTATGCAAACTGAGTTATTAGTTTGTGTTTAAGTTCAGTAAGGTATCACTAAGAAAAGATGTGATCCTTTCGAGTGTGATATCATTTCTGATAAGTGGTAATCTGAATTTTGGAGACAAAATTCTTAAAATGAAGGGGAGAAATGTAACACCCTAAAAAATAAGTTAGGCTTGTATATGGATACAGAGGTAGTCTAATACCTGCTTAATATGTCTACTTAATTTTGTGACTTTCTGAGCATGTTTAGTTACTTTACTATAATACTATTTGTGAGAAATAGCTGTTATTAGCCTCAAAAATGACTTAAACTGCTCTGTTAGTGGAAATAAATATGGAGACTTTATTTTTAGCTTACAAAATGTGTGAACTATGCTACAGTTAAAATTTGAGGATAATCAGAGTTAGTTTGATATTTTTAAGCATATTATGTGTCTGTGTTTTAATACCGGATTGACTAGTCACAGATATGAAAAAAATATAATATTGGTACAATAAGATTTTTAATGAATATTAGAATTTATTTTTAATCTGTTGGAAGTTAAGAAACTGGATTCGGTGGTATTTAAGTGTTCTTAATAGATCGGGTGTTGCAGCTTAATCACTTAAGTGACTAAGCCTCTCACGGTTCTCTCTCTTTAAAAGGCAGTAAGTGTTGCTACCAAATAATAATAAAAAAGAATAGAAAACAAAGAAGGAAAATCGAAGGAGAAAGGGGGAGGAAGAAGGAGGAGGAACCAAGAGGAAAGCTTGGACCTATTCTTGGCCATCTTCAAGATCTTCATCTCAGCTGCAAGAGGTAGGGGTTCTTGCTCTCATCTCCTAACTCCTATCTTTGCTTTTATCTTGTCATGCTTGGGGATGTTTGAAATAGGTGAAAATGGGGTTTTATGAATTTCTTAAGGGTTTGAGTTGGTTGAACACTTTAGGAACTTGGATTAGAACTTGTAATGAGTTAGATTAAGCATGGTGGCTGAATTGATCCCTAATAATATCTATGCAATGCTTTATAGTGGAAAATGAGAAATAGGTATTTGGGAGAGGGGTTTTGATTCTTGATGCTTAATTGTGGTTTGAAAGGTCAATGTGAGATTGATGAGTTGAGTTTAGTGTTTAATGATTCTAACATGTTTAGAGACCATGATTGGAGTTATAATTTTGGAAACAAATTTAGGACCATTGGAATAGTGGTTCGTGTTCTATAGAATGGTCATGCCTAGGCACACCCTGTCTAAGCCTAGGTGTGGATAGATCAGTTTTTAGTCCAGAGCAGATAGAGAGCACCACGCCTAGGTGTGGTAAAATCAAGCCTAGGCGTGAGTCAGCCAAGCCTAGGCGTGGAAATGTCAAGCTTAGGCATGAGTTCTAGAATTTTGCAAGAATTGTATTCTTGATGTTTTGGACTTCCCTAAGTGTTAGGATCACTCATGTATGCCTTTTAAATTGTGTTGAGACACTAATGGAGGTAATTCTTAGAGAGAATGACCACCTAGCATATATGAGAAGTTTGAAAAACCCTTAGGCACCCAAAATGTGGGACCCTAGACAACCAAAGTGAGGTGGAGTGTGAAAGGGAACTATGTTTGGACACCTTAGGCTTCCATTGTGTGATGGAATGCCATAGGATAATCTTGGAAACCTTAAGTGTAACACCCCAAATTTTAGACTATGTTACAGAACTGACAGAATTACACTGTTTTGTGTTTTTTGTGCAATATAAAAATAATTTGATTATTTCGATATTATTTTTGATTGTTTTGTGTGATTTGCTCCGGGTCAGGAAAATAATAATTTTCGGACCAGAAAAATTCTTATTTTAATTAATTGGAGCTAGCGGATCTTATTAAACCCAATTGATTGATATATATATTAATCTTATAATTTTTCAGATTTAATCGTGTAATAAAATAATTTTATATTATTATAATATTATTTTATTCAACAGTACCTACTATCTTAAAAACAGTAGAAAATCTGCAAGTGGACCGGGAAAAAGTTCGTGGGGCCCACGTTTAGCGTAACAGTCAATGATTTTGACTGCACAGAATTCTAAACCAATGAGAATCAGTCAACGAAAGTGGCTGGACTATTTTAAACCAATAAGAATGAGTCAACGAAAGAAGCATAGACTTCTTTGGGGACCATTAGATTGTAAAGCTTGTTTTAGAAACTTTGATCTTAACCGTTGATCCGATCAATGGTGTAAAACGAATCCTAATAAAACCACTAAGTAATATCCACCGTAGATGAGATCAATGGATAGGAAACTAAGTTGAATTCAATGGCTAAGATGAAGTCAACAATAGTGGCTTGAATTTGATTAGTAACTAATTAAACCTAATTTGATTAATCTAATGGCCTAATTAAAAAGCTAAGTAAACTAAATTAATTGTTAATTAGTTATAATTTAATTCTTAATTAGATATCCTAATTTTAATTAGAGGTTATAATATATGAAATAATATGTTTAATTAATTAGTTATATAGTTAGAATGTTAATTAAGATTGATTAAGAAATTTAACCTAACTAATTACCTAATTAATTAGCATGCAATTAGGTGTAAATTGAAACAATTAATTACCTAAACACTCAAGGAGTCCCACGATTTTGGTAGCAGCTTGGGGAGGCTTCTACATGAATCTTGAACAATCCAAATAGTCATGCAAAGTCAAGTTGATGATATATGCCATGTGCACATCCATGTGCATCCAATTGGTGATATTTTGAGTCAAGTATATCACTTAAATCTCCATGACTCTCACATCAGCAGCAACCCCATTCACTCTCTCAATATTCATTTTTCTATTTCACCAAAAAATTTCATCTTTTCTTCTAAAAAATTCCAAGAACTCCAAAACATATTTTCCTTCCTTTTCTCATCATATGGTTCGGCCCTAGCACCCTTGAGCACCCTCACTCACCTATAATTTTCACTCTCATCATTTCTTAAAGCTTAACAACATTCTAAACACTTTCCATTTAGAAAGTTTTTCCAAAATCTCACTCTAAGTGCTTCAAAATCTCACTTCTATCTTACTTCCCTAGAGGTAAACTTTGATTTCTATGATTTAAATTCATGTTTATGATTTTCTAAGCCATGTTTGTTCCATGGTTTGTTATTAAAAATCTTTGTATGTGATTTTACTAATTGTTTTAGAATTGTTAGGAATTGTTTGTGGCTTGTACGAAAACAAGGAGAAGGAGAGGAGTTTAAAAAGCTTGTCTTCAAGAGATAAGAGAGAGATTTTACCTCACCAACCATGTTTTGGTGGTGTGGGGATGGTTGTGTATGGTGAAAAAACCCATAAGGGTTTATTCACATATTGTTTGATGTCTCTTTGTTTGTGATTTTGGTGTTTATGGTTTTATATTTTTTATTGCATGTGTGATAATATGTCTAAAGCTTTGATAATATGCTTGTATGGATAATTTTGAATGCATGCAAGTGTATAAGTAATTTAGGATGTGAATAATATGATGAACCAATTTTATGAGAGCTCCAAAGAGCTTGAGGCTTACGGCCTTACTAGGGTCAAGAGGACCAAAGTCCTGAAAAATGATGGATTTAAATGAGAATTAAAGATTGAAATGAAAAGGGATTGAATTTGGAAAAGTTTGAGTATAGTAAAGAAAAAGGATTTTGAGAAAACAATTTGATTTAATAAATGAGCTATGAAATTAATTCGGGTGTCAATACTTGAAGTTTATTGACGTATGGCTCACCCTACGGGTTTAGAGGTGCGTCTGTAAAATTTGAGCTGTGATATGTGGAGTAAATGAAAGAAATAACATTTTTGGGGAAACAATGCAAATTATGATTTTTAAAGGGGTAATATTACAATTTCCATTTTTAAAAAAAGGCCATATTGTAATTATGATTTTTAAAGGGGCAATATTATAATTTTTGTTTTTTAAAAGGGGCCATATTATAATTATGATTTTTAGAGGGACAATATTATAATTTTCATTTTTAATAGGGTCATATTGTAATTATTGATTTTAAAGGGACTATATTACAAATATTTTATAAAAGAGGAATGATTTCGTAAATATGAATTTTATGAGGGATGATTTCGTAAATATGAATTTTATGAGGGACTATTTCATAAATATGAATTTTATGAGGATTGTGAAAATATTATTTAAGTGAGGACTAAAATGTAAATATTATGTTTTGAGGGGTTATTATGCAAATATGGAAAATAAAGTCAAATTTTGGTGTTAAATGAGAAAAATAATATTTTTGATTTAAAACATGTGAAAAATATTTTACGCGATTGAGAAAATGCGAAAATATGGTTTCAAGAATGAAATTACAATAATGATACTGTTGGGCCTATATGAGGACCTCGAATATGAGATAAAGAAATTGAATTGAAAATATGAGATAAAGAAATTGAATTGAGAATATGAAATAATGAATTAGAACTGTGAATGGTGCATAGTACATGCATTGGAAAAGTCCGATGGACTGAATAAGGCTGATTGCCTAGGAAAGAATACACCTCCTGAGTGGGTGTGATATGCGCAGTGTAGGTCACTCATTGACCTTTGGGGGCATCGGGGTGCGGGTTGCCTACAATGGACAGTTAACAGAGCTTCTGTACCATAGGTTAGATCGATGCAATACACCGATGATCCGGATCGAGACACTATCCCTAATCAAGATTTGATAAAGACTGTGGTGCATATGCTAGATGTGCAAAAATTGAGCACGTGGTCTGAGGCATATTAGTGTAGACAGATCTTTTCGATCACTCTTTCCAATATGAGTTTTAGCTTCATGGAATAGGAAATTGAGTCTGTATGCATACATGTAGATAGTGAGGACATTATCGTAATAATGATTTATGATAATTGATTTATTGAATATTTGATTATTGATAACGGCATGATTGTAATTATTGCTTATTACATGAGTTATGATGATAAATGATGTTGGTGGCATAATTGTAAATATGTATGATGTGCTGGTATGAGATATTGTATGTGTTTATCTTCATTGCTACCATACTGGTATTGGCGTAGGTGATCTCACCTCTTTCTATGTCTATTCTATATTGTATTTATAATTTTAAAGAAGTTGAGCGAGAACTTGAGCAAGAAGCTGAGGAAGAGTAGATTTCGGTAAAGGATGTTGAGTTCTAGAAAATGGAGGTGCCTTGTTTCCTTGGGTATACGAGATTGACGTTTCGTGGAGGATTAGAGGCGTGGCTCGTCGACCTAGAAAGAAAGCGTATTTATTGCGTAGGGGACTTAAACATTATTTTAAGTAGGCTATATCTTGAATATTAGGGTGAATATTAATGTACACCTAGAGTTCCCATTGTCAATTAGACAGTATTGGGGAGTATACTATCGTACTCTGAGTGCGATTAGTATAGTGTCGTTTGTGCGGACACCTGTCCGTAGGACTTCGCGTCAAGTCGGACTTCTATCTTCTAATAAGTCTGAGAAGGACCCGTCTGAGGGTTCTGCTGTGTAGTAATACTTGGGTAGTATGTTAGTTTAAATTAAAGTTTAAATATTTTGAGAGTCTAGTTTGTAAATATTAAAATATGACAATACTATGACTTGTGTATATACGATGTAAATAATTTGTGACAATATTATTATGTTTTTATTTTCTGCTAAGTTTATTTTACTATCATCAAGAAATTTTATAACTCGTATTTACATCACAAAGCACGATTTTCCAATGAAGGGGTAATTTGGTAATTAAGTAACATGAAGTGTGACGCCCTAAGGAGGGTGTTACATTAGTTGGTATCAGAGCCTAAGTTAGAGTCTTTTGGATTTGTGGGTAGGTTTGTCTTGTTTGTGCTGTGTGAATCTCTGACATTGAACACAGAGATATATTTTGGTTTCCAAAAGGAGACGATGTTGTGTGAAATAGTTACGTTTAGTTCGTCGTGTTTTGATTTTGTTTGTCTTTGAAGGAAGAGAATGGAACGTTGCGAACATGAGTATGAGGACACGAGATGTGATGAAGATCGTATAGCCGCAGCTAGAAGTATGATGCAAAAGATGATTGAAGTAGCAGTACAACAGAGACAGATGATCGTTCAGCAGCAGGAACTGATAATCGAACTTCGTAGCTTATTAGGATTGGAGCAGCCACTGGATGCGAGAAGCTGTAATTTAGAGCCTTCGATAATCCAAGATGGAAGGAAGCGTAAGGTCGATTGTGTTCAGCAAAAGCCGTGTGTACGATCACTGGGGAAGCAACAATGAACAAAGAGAGGAAGTACTAGTGATAACGATTTTGGTCAGACCGTGGCATCATTAATGAAATGTTTCAAGTGTGGAAAAAATCATCTCACCAAAGATTGTCAGCATAAGAGGATTATTTGTTATGGATGTGGGAAGCCTGGACATTTCTCCAGAGATTGTGATCAACTGAAGATAGAACCTTCCATTAGTGATATACGTATTTCAAAATCTCAAGAAGAAGAAAGAGCCGGTGCAGAGAGTGTAGTGAGAACGTTCAAATACAAAAACTTAAGGAGCGAGGAAATTATGCCATAGAGGGTAATCTTAAAGCTTTACTGTATAGTGCATAAGGTAACCCAATCTCTTGTGATATGTGACTATGTAAATCTTTTGGGGTTATCTGTGTTTTGCTCTTTTCATAATACTACTTCAACTTCTAAACTTGTTATTACTACTCGAGTCTGTTTGAAACTATCCTATTATTATTGGAGTTTGAAACTTTTCTGTTGATCTGGTTTGTCTATTTCTTTCTCAAATAGACTGAGTAGATCAAGTTGACTTATCCATGTCTTCGTTATAATGTGATCGGAGTATTTCTACTCTTCTTGTTAAACTTGTTGTTTATACTCAAATTTTCTAACTCTACCTTATATCTATTGGATATCAAATCTTTTCTGTTGATTTGATTTGTTTATCTAAAATTACAACTATTTGAGAGCCTGACTTTATAAATGATTGGTTATTTTTCAACCATATCCTACTAGATTGTTGCAATGCAATTTTAGTGTTTCCTTGACCTGAGATTTTTGGGTTTAAATCCAAAAAGTTCATTTCTAAAATTATTGGACCATGTTCATTTCAAAATCTATTAGACCATCTCAAATTCTTTGTTGGACTAATCTAGCAATCTACCGAATAGTCTTACTATTTTTCCTTATAACCTTCAAAGTGTCTTTCATGTATCTCAATTAAGAAGGAGTTATGCGTAAAACTAGTCAAATGCAAATTCTGTTAGAAGTTCAACTCGTGAATTTAGATTGAGTGTTGAGATTAAATAAAAAGGTGGTGGCGTATACTTCAAGGCAGTGAAACGTGCATGAGAAGAATTATGCAATTTACGTTTTAGGATATGCAATAGTCTTTTTGCAAGGAAAATTTGAAGACATTTTCTTTCTTATAAAGTCTATAATAATTACAAGGGCTTGAAGTACCTGTACAATCAAGAGGGGCTTGGATATAAGGAAGAGACGATAGATAGAATTTTCAAAGGACTTGTTGGAAAATTGTGTTCTAGAACAAGCTGGTTGTTGGGGTGAATTTCTACCATTGATAGAATTCACATACAACAATAGTTTTCGTTCGAGTATAGGGATGGTACCCTATGGGGCATTGTATGGGAGACGATGTAGAACGCCATTGTGTTAGTATCATGATGCTGAAAGTACTAAGGTAGGACCAGAATTTGTGCAGCAGACTACTGAGAAAGTGAAGACGATTCAAGGCAAGATAAGGACAACTCAGACACTACAAAAGAGTTATGTTGATAAAAGACGAAGACCGTTTGAATGTGAAGATGGTGATCATGTGTCTCTACGTGTGACACCTATGACTAGAGTTGGACGAGTGATTAAGTCGAGGAAACCCACTCCAAAGTTTATCGGACCGTATCGGATACTCCGTTGGACATTGTACAAATGAAGGAGAATTCAACCTACGAGGCGTTTCCAGTCAAGATTGAAGATCGAAGAACAAAGCAACTTCGAGGTAAAGAAATCGCATTGGTTAAGTGGTTTGGAACGATGTAAGCGGTGAAGCCACACGGGAATTGGAAGATAATATAAGAGAGTAGTATCCATTTTTATTTTAAGTGTGTCAAGTTTCGAGGACGAAACTTCTTTTTAGAGGAGGAGTATTGTAACACCTAAAATTTTAGATCATTCTGTAACCCATGTAATTACACTGTTTTGTGTTTTCTGTGCAATATAAAAATAATTTGATTATTTCGATACTGTTTTTAATTGTTTTGTGTGATTTGCTCTGGGTCAGGAAAATAATAATTTTCGGACCGAAAAAATTCTTATTTTAATTAATTGGAGCTGGGGGATCTTACTAAACTCAATTCTGATTGATATATATATTAATCTTATAATTTTTTAGATTTAACTGTGCAATAAAATAATTTTATATTATTATAATATTATTTTATTCAACAGTACCTACTATCTTAAAAACAGTAAAAAATCTGCAAGTGGACCGGGAAAAAGTTCGTGGGGCCCACGTTTAGCGTAACAGTCAATGATTTTGACTGCACAGAATTCTAAACCAATGAGAATCAGTCAACGAAAGTGGCTGGACTATTTTAAACCAATAAGAATGAGTCAACGAAAGAAGCATAGACTTCTTTGTGGACCATTAGATTGTAAAGCTTGTTTTAGAAGCTTTGATCTTAACCGTTGATCCGATCAATGGTGTAAAACGAATCCTGATAAACCACTAAGTAATATCCACTGTAGATGAGATCAATGGATAGGAAACCAAGTTGAATTCAATAGCTAAGATGAAGTCAACAATAGTGGCTTGAATTTGATTAGTAACTAATTAAACCTAATTTGATTAATCTAATGGCCTAATTAACAAGCTAATTAAACTAAATTAATTGTTAATTAGTTATAATTTAATTCTTAATTAGATATCCTAATTTTAATTAGAGGTTATAATATATGAAATAATATGTTTAATTAATTAGTTATATAGTTAGAATGTTACTTAAGATTGATTAGGAAATTTAACCTAACTAATTACCTAATTAATTAGCATGCAATTAGGTGTAAATTGAAAACAATTAATTCCTTAAACACTCAAGGAGTCCCACGGTTTTGGCAGCAGCTTGGGGAGGCTTCTACATGAATCTTGAACAATCCAAATAGCCATGCAAAGTCAAGTTGATGACATATGCCTTGTGCACATCCATGTGCATCCAATTGGTGATATTTTGAGTCAAGTATATTACTTAAATCTCCATGACTCTCACGGCAGCAGTAGCCCCATTTACTCTCTCAATATTCATTTTTCTATTTCACCAAAAAACTTTTATTTTTTCTTCTAAAAAATTCCAAGAACACCAAAACATATTTTCCTTCTTTTTCTCATCATATGGTTCGGCCCTAGCACCCTTGAGCACCCTCACTCACCTATAATTTTCACTCTCATCATTTCTTAAATCTTAACAACATTCTAAACACTTTCTATTTAGAAAGTTTTCTCAAAATTCCACTCTAAGTGCTTCAAAATCTCACTTCTATCTTACTTTTCCAGAGGTAAACTTTGATTTCTATGGTTTAAATTCATATTTATGATTTTCTAAGCCATGTTTGTTCCATGATTTGTTATTAAAAAGCTTTGTATGTGATTTTACTAATTGTTTTAGAATTGTTAGGAATTGTTTGTGGCTTGTACGAAAACAAGGAGAAGGAGAGGAGTTTAAAAAGCTTGACTTCAAGGGTAAGAGGGAGATTTTACCTCACCAACCTTGTTTTGGTGGTGTGGGGATGGTTGTGTATGGTGAAAAAACCCATAAGGGTTTATTCACTTATTGTCTGATGTCTCTTTGTTTGTGATTTTGGTGTTTATGGTTTTATATTTATGATTGCATGTGTGATAATATGTCTAAAGCTTTGATAATATGCTTGTATGGATAATTTTGAATGCATGTAAGTGTATGAGTAATTTAGGATGTGAATAATATGATGAACCGATTTTATGAGAGCTCCAAAGAGCTTGAGGCTTACGGCCTTACTAGGGTCAAGAGGACCAAAGTCCTGAAAAATGATAGATTTAAATGAGAATTAAAGATTGAAATGAAAAGGGATTGAATTTGGAAAAGTTTGAGTATAGTAAAGAAAAAGGATTTTGAGAAAACAATTTGATTTAATAAATGAGTTATGAAATTAATTCGGGTGTCAATACTTGAAGTTTATTGACGTATGGTTCACCCTACGGGTTTAGAGGCGCGTCTGTAAAATTTGAGCTGTGATATGTGGAGTAAATGAAAGAAATAACATTTTTGGGGAAACAATGCAAATTATGATTTTTAAAGGGGCAATATTATAATTTTCTTTTTTAAAAAGGGGCCATATTGTAATTATGATTTTTAAAGGGTAATATTATAATTTTTATTTTTTAAAAGGAGCCATATTATAATTATGATTTTTAGAGGGACAATATTATAATTTTTATTTTTAATGGGGTCATATTATAATTATTGATTTTAAAGGGACTATATTGTAAATATTTTATAAAAGAGGGACGATTTCATAAATATGAATTTTATGAGGGACGATTTCATAAATATGAATTTTATGAGGGAATATTTCGTAAATATGAATTTTATGAGGAACTGTTGTGAAAATATTATTTAAGTGAGAACTAAAATGTAAATATTATGTTTTGAGGGGTTATTATGTAAATATAGAAAATAAAGTCAAATTTTGGTGTTAAATGAGAAAAATAATATTTTTGATTTAAAACGTGTGAAAAATATTTTACGCGATTGAGAAAATGCGAAAATATGGTTTCGCAATGAAATTACAGTAATGATACTGTTGGGCCTATATGAGGACCTCGAATATGAGATAAAGAAATTGAATTAAAAATATGAGATAAAGAAATTGAATTGAGAATATGAAATAATGAATTAGAACTGTGAATGGTGCATATTACATGCATTAAAAAAGTCCGATGGACTGAATAAGGCTGATTGCCTAGGAAAGAATACACCTCCTGAGTGGGTGTGATATGCGTAGTGTAGGTCATTCGTTGACTTTTGGGGGCATCGGGGTACGGGTTGCCTACAATGGACAGTTAACAGAGCTTCTGTACCGTAGGTTAGACCGATGCAACACACCGATGATCCGGACCAAGGCACTATCCCTAATCAAGATTTGATAAAGACTGTGGTGCATATGCTAGATGTGCAAAAATTGAGCACGTGGTCTGAGGCATATTAGTGTAGACAGATCTTTTCGATCACTCTTTCCGATATGAGTTTTAGCTCCATGGAGTAGGAAATTGAGTATGTATGCATACATGTTGATAGTGAAGGTATTATCGTAATAATGATTTATGATAATTGATTTATTGAATATTTGATTATTGATAATGGCATGATTGTAATTATTGCTTATTACATGAGTTATGATGATAAATGATGTTGGTGGCATAATTGTAAATATGTATGATGTGCTAGTATGAGATATTGTATGTGTTTATCTTCATTGCTACTATACTGGTATTGGCGTAGGTGATCTCACCTCTTTCTATGTCTATTCTATATTGTATTTATAATTTTAAAGAAGTTGAGCGAGAACTTGAGCAAGAAGCTGAGGAAGAGTAGATTTCGATAAAGGATGTTGAGTTCTAGAAAATGGAGGTGCCTTGTTTCCTTGGGTATACGAGATTGACGTTTCGTGGAGGATTAGAGGCGTGGCTCGTCGACCTGGAAAGAAAGCGCATTTATTACGTAGGGGACTTAAACATAATTTTAAGTAGGCTATATCTTGAATATTAGGGTGAATATTAATGTACACCTAGAGTTCCCATTGTCAATTAGACAGTATTGGGGAGTATACTATCGTACTCCGAGTGCGATTAGTATAGTGTCGTCTGTGCGGACACCTGTCCGTAGGACTTCGCGTCAAGTCGGACTTCTATCTTCTAATAAGTCTGAGAAGGACCCGTCTGAGGGTTCTGCTGTGTAGTAATACTTGGGTAGTATGTTAGTTTAAATTAAAGTTTAAATATTTTGAGAGTCTAGTTTGTAAATATTAAAATATGACAATACTATGACTTGTGTATATACGATGTAAATAATTTGTGACAATATTATTATGTTTTTATTTTCTGCTAAGTTTATCTTACTATCATCAAGAAATTTTATAACTCGTATTTACATCACAAAGCACGATTTTCTAATGAAGGGGTAATTTGGTAATTGAGTAACATGAAGTGTGACGCCCTAAGGATGGTGTTACATTAAGCATCCAAGTGTGATGGAATGCAATAAGATAGTGTTTATAACCTTGTTCAACATGAGGTTGACTTTGGAATCACTTGTGAAGTGATAGTGTAGGATTCTAGACACAAGAATGTTAGTTTTGCTAGAGATATGGAGTGGTTCCTTTATGTGATAGAGTTGAGCCAGAAGATCATGTATTCTAGTTAGAGCGTTTCACTTGGTTAAGGTGAATCTTGTGATAGGATTTGTGAAACCTTAGGCATCCTTTGAGAAGTAGAATGTCATAGGTCAGTACCTATAACCTTGAGCAACAGGAGTTTGCCTTGTGAATCACTTGTGAAGTGATGAAGTGGGGTATTAGGTATAGTAAGCTAAGTGTGCTTGGCTTGTTGGTTATGTTATCATGCATAGGTTGCTCCTTTGAGAGGAAAATAGAGCTGAAGATGCATGAATGAGATTTTACTCCCTTATGAGACGAGGTTGAGGTATAGGAAGTACTAGAAATGTGACTTTGCTTTTTAAGCAGTAAGTGAACTTGGTTGGGAAGTTTCCTAATTTTCCTTAGTCACTTGGTTAGGAAGGACCTAGTGATGATTGGTTGTAATTGCATATACTGAGAAATTGTGATTTCTCACCCCGATTGTGTTTCCATGTAAATCTAGGTACAGGTAAAAGGAAGCAGAAGAGGCAGAATAACTAGTGTAGTTTATTTTGTTTCTTGAAATGAATATGTTGTATATTTATTATCTGCTACCTTGAGTTTGTAAAAGTTATGTATTATAGTTTACCTTGAGAGGCTGATGATGTATATATATATATGGTTTTTTTTGTTGTTCAGGCTCCCCATATTTATTTATTTGAATGAATGATATGAGTTTAGTTTGTTGTTTAGGTCAAAAGTAGCATTGCTAATACTGTTTATCTATGTATATGTGCGATATACTAGGTTACCGGTATTAGGATGTTACACGAGAGCCACAAGTATAACATCCTCTCTGACAATTATTGTCATGATATTATTGGGAACTAAATTATAAGCTAAATTATCTTGATAACTTTGTAAGATTGAAGCATAGAAGGAATAAAAGAGAATTGTCATTAATTAAAATACATGTGTGGCAAATACCTAAAATAAACTAGAAAGTAAGGGAGATCATATGATGGCTTAACTTAGGAGAGATTCTAGAATAATTAATTATCACCTAGCCTTGTAGGAGTTCACGGTTTTGACATCCAAAGAACATAAGAATCACATTTTTAAATTGCCATAAGGTAAGGAACTATTAAGTTAATATATACATATGCACATATGCCTAATTGAGAACTTAAATAATAGGTTAGCTTGTGTTAGTGATCAAGTAAGAAAAATTTAGAAATATCCATTATGATTTAGTAACTTAAGGACCTAAGAATTAAAAATAAGAAAATCATCACCCATGAAGAGGAGCACCTAAGCATGACACATAGGAAGAAGGAAATAAAAAATCAGTTAACCTATACTCTTCTAATTACCATGACTAAAACACTTAAGACACCTAAGTTACCTAAGGATTAAAATAATAATTAACTTAACAAAAATCTAATTGATGGCCAATGGGTGAAAACCCACAAAATTAAGACACTCAACCTCACTTCTCTCTATAAAAGCCACATGGCTACCCATCCCCGCACACAACAACATACTTTCACTTAAGCTAAAACTAGAGAGAGTGAGAGTGAGAGTGAGACTAAGAGACTAAGGAGAAGAAGGAGAGATTTTGAAGCTTGGTTTGGAGTTGGAAGCTTATTCTTGGTGTTAGAAGAAGAAGCCACACTTCCTCACCCCTTTTCTCTCCCAAACCCGCAAACTACACTTTGAGGTAGGGGAGAATTCCTTTTCAAAAAAATCGCTTATCTTATATCTCTTTTTGTTCATGGAGTTGAAGCCACTGTTTTAATGGAATCAAGCATGTAAAATTTCTGTTTTTGATGGTCTTAAACCTTGAACCTAAGAAGGGAAATAGTGACCTATGAATCTACTATGATAAGGATGCTTTTGGTTGAGTTTTTTATGAGATTAATGCATATTGACGCCACTACTTTTGGATGTATATGTTGGAATTCAGGATTGAGATTTGAAGATTGATTATTATTTATCTTAGATAGCTCTTAAAGGGATGTTTGAGGCTTGTATTTTCTTGATTCTTGATTTTAGTAAGAATAGACTTGCTTAATATGTTGATATGATGGTGGATTTGTTGTTTTCTATTCTTGGAGGCCATTCGGCCAGGAGAAGGAGAGAGTGACTGTGATGGTATTTTGTGATAGAGTGACTGTGATGGTATTTTGTGATCTTAAACTTCAGATGAGTTTTTGAATCGGCAATAGGTATATATATTTGGTCGATGACTCTTGAATTACTTTGCTATATTAGTGACTTAGAATGCTAAAAAATGAGGTTTTAAAATATAAAAAAATTCTGGTACCCCTTTGAGATAGTGAGACCATGACCTAGGCTAGGGAGAGAACTTGGTTTTGATCTTAATTTGGCTAAGAAATAGGTGGGTTGATAAATTAGGGGATATTAGAGACCTTAGGTAATCAAATTAATGGAAGAATGGAGCATAAAAATGAATTAAACTAACACCTATTAACGATGCTAGTTTCGGCCAAGAGGAGAGAAAATAAGAGAAAAGACTGTTCATATTTCTAATATCTTAAGTTTAATTTAAATTATAAACATTAATCATTTAGCTAGGTTTTAGAGAATAGAAACAATGATCATGCATTGGTTGATTTCATAAAACTGTAAGATAAAGTAGGAGAGAGAAAAATAACATTAATTAAAATGTAACTTTTAAAAAGGAACCAATAGTTTAGGAAAGACCAAAGTGATGATTATTCATTCTAATTGCTTACATCTAGACAATAGATACCTACAGAAGAAGAAGATGACTCTTGATTAATCTCTAACATTAAAGAAATAAATTAAATGTCTTTGTGACTCAAATTAAATAAATAATATTAATTAAAACATTTATAGGCCATTTGGCCATAGCATAAAAAAGAGAATTAGAATATTAAATTAAAATAGGTAATGAATTATGAACAAGTAAAGAAAGATAGATTAAAAAATAAAATAAAGAGGCCATATGTCCAATAGGGCCATAATTAGATCATATACCCTATTTTATAAAATATAGTAATTAAGTCGAGTTAGGTACATAAGAAATTAAATGGACCCTTACACTTAAGATATATAATGCATCCAAGGCTTGAGTTAAGACTTTATTTTATGCATGTATTGATTTATATGATAAATAAAATAAATATTTTTAAAAAGACATGTTAATCAAAGTGGAAAGACCTAATGAGATTCCCTCTATATGGGCAGAGGAGGCCTTAGATATGATCCTTTGGGAGGTGATACATAGAGTTTGTCTATGTGCCCAAAAAAGCTAAAAGAGAAAAGATATTGAAGGGGGATGCCCTTGACTAGAAAGTGAGCTCAGACCTTACACATGTGGCTAGAGAATAGGGCATGCCCCAGGTTAGCCAATCAAGAGAAGAAAAGGATGAGGCTCATCTCCAAAGTAATAAAAAGGTAAAATAAATTACAAGAGAAGTAAACCTTTTTACAAATTTGAAATGTCTGTCTATGTGTGTATTTTCTGTTTCTCAGTGAATGGATGACTTACACTTTCTTGAACTTAATTATGATATGGTTGAGGAATTTTCTGTGAAAAAAGAAAATGTTTTCTGCGTTTTGATGTACCTGGAAGCATTATAGTTCAAAATGAGTTTTCTGCATGTTTTCTTTCCCTACTAAGAATATATGATTCCCACCCCTTAGTCTAATGTTTTCCAAATAGCTAGAAGTGAATATGCCTATTCTCACAGTTATTGTGGAGATTCTCTATGTTTGGGTTTATATCCCAGAACTTAGAAGGATTTGTTCGAGCATTTATTTCCTTTATTGTTCGCTCCAAAAGATAGTCGTGATGTGCATTAGTAGCACATAGAATGAGCTAAAAATGTATTTTTGTGAATGCACCATATCGAGTTAGCTATATTGTTAAACCCTTAATTTTCATATGGTGTGTATGTGCCAAAGCCTGCAATGCCTAGTTTTGATAGGTGTTACTTGTTTTATTTTATTTGCTAGTAAACAATGACATTGTTGACATTTGGATGAACTAATGTTTATGATATATGACAGTATGTTTTAAATCACTAAGTATTTTATTCATGCAACTCGATTAGTTTTTGTCGTATCACTTAGTCTAGTAAGGTATGTAATTAAAATACTGGGTAGTTTGCGTGATAGACACCTTTTTTTAGAGAAATAATGGATAAGTAAAATGATTGGTCAGTTTGGGGATCAAAGGAGAAATTTTTTTCCCCTATCATTAAGAAGAAAGTATCATAATCTACATTTTATAATAATAAGATTCACCTTTATAAATGATTAGTCACCTTTAGGTTTGAAACTTAGAAAAGGGTATTATAGCGAGTACTCATGTGTATTCACGGGTATTTTATAATTCAATATAAAATTTAAATTCACTCAAAAAATACATAACAATAAAAAATAAATTTTTACATCTAATAAATTTGCTGAAACCAAATTTTATCTAGCAAAGATAGTTTATTTTACTGAAAACTCAATGAATAAAAAATCTTATTGGCTACATTGCTAATCTTATTCTTCTTTTTATTTTCCTATCTGAATTATTTACATGTTCTGGGATATGTAAATCAATGGGACGGGGCGGGGAGGGCAATGCTTCCCTTATTCCTATCATAGGTACTTACTTATGATCCCTGCGGGGGAGGTAGGGACCTATGGGTTGCTACCAAGTGGCTTCAAAACTCAAGAGAGAGTGAATTGAGTTTTTCAAAACTTTTCGCAAACAAGCCTCTTTTGATTTTTGTTGAAGCTATTTTTTATGTGGTGAATGAATTTATGACAACAAAAAGATCTCATACAAGTTTAAAGCAAGTGAATAAGTAGAGGATGAAGCAACAAGTATGCAAAAATCAACAAATAAGCTTGAAAGTAAAGAGATGAAGGTAAAGAATGGTGCAAACAAGATTTATACTAGTTCAATCACCCTTATGATCTACGTCCAGTCACTAAGATCACCTACCCAAGAGTTTCCACTATTCTTCAAGCTTCAGTAGGTGCTTGATAAACCGTTACGAGCTCTGAACCTTTCTTACACTTCAAGGATCATTTACCTTTATGCGTAGAAGTCTCTTTGTTTCCAAAAGGGATCCTCCACCCTCACAAGTATTTACAATAAAGATATAATGAAATAAACTCTCTCAAAGAGCAAATTATACAAATTGAAGCACTATGAAACTCTCAAAGATATCTCAAAAGGGTTTAAAACATAGCAAGATTGATGAAAAGATTAAATCACGAGTTTAATGCTTGGGAATAAGTTATTAGCTATTGAAGAGTTAACATTAAGTGTCCCAAGGCTTGTATTTATAGCCCATCAATGAAATAGAGTCACTAGAGAGAGTTAGTACAACATTAAATGCATTAAAAACTAGTTGTTGGTGGTTTTAGAGGAGTGATAATCGATTATCATGCTTGAAAAATGCTTTATGGGTGTTTGTAAACACTTGGTAATCGATTACAACACATGATAATCAATTACCAACTTTGAAAACCTATTCCTGGGCTCGTGGTAATCAATTACCAAGCATGGTAATCGATTACCAAGCTTCAGTTTGAGAAAAATCAACTTTTCGCAAGCTTGTAATCGATTACAAGCTCATGGTAATCGATTACGAGCTTTCTGATATGTTCGTAATGGGTTATACAACTCTTGTAAGAGATTACAATCATTCTAAAATCAATTTTTGAGCCCAAACAAGTTGGGTAAACATTTTCAACAAATAGAACTTGAATTTTTCAAAGATTCAAACAAGATTTTCATAATTCAAGATTAAAACATGATTTTGTGTATAACAACCTAAATTTTTCAAAACCAACAACCACCAACTAAAAGGTTTCATGATGAACTTTTCAAAAACCATTTTAAACTTTTTGAGATATCTTTAGATCACTTCTCACAAAAGGATCATAAATCCTATAAAATTATTTCTTTATAGCTTCCTTTTGGAGTTAGCCTTTGTCATGACTTTGTTATCATCAAAACCTTGATGAAATAAGCATTTACATGAGTATCAGAGGGCATTTAATAATTCAATATAAAATTTTAAAATTCACCAAAAGAAAACATAACAGTAAAATAAAATTTGACTTCCATAGAATTTGCCAAATTCTATCCACCGAAGATAGTTTATTTTGCTAAAAACTTAATGAATTAAAATTCTTATTAGCTATATTACTAATCTTATTCTTCTTTTTATTTTCCTATCTACATTATTTACATGTTTATAGATGGGAATGCCAATGGGACGAGGGTGGGTAGTGCTTCATATGTCTGCATCGTGGGTACCCATTTATGATCCCTGTAGAGGAGGCTGGTACCCATGGGTATCTGCGATTGTTTAGTAATTCAATTTAAAATTTTAAAAGCACCAAAAGTAAATTGAAATATTGAAATATTTATTATATATTTAATATATTTTATTATTCGAGTTTAACTTTGATGCATTGCTAGTGTAGAATTTTTTACCCCATCAAACAGTTATACAGTATCACATATATGACTTTTGAAGTGATTATTGTGAGAGTTAAATATTTTTAATAATGTAACAATATATAATTGATGATGGTATAAAAAACTTTTATACTGACAGCCCATATAAATTAAATGCTTATTTTTTATGCTATTGTCTTTTTGCAAATATTAGTATACTACTTTTTAATTACTTTATCATTCTAATTACTATCTTATTAAATGAATCAGCATGTTAGATTGATATTTATTTTTCGAAGAATGAATTGTTATTAAAATAATTGAAACAAATAGTCTAGTATGCTACTAAAAGTTTAAGGATTTAAGGAGGAAGAATTTTTCACAATCTACAATCAAACATAATAAATACTTCAAATTTTTGGCATTCTACATTTATTAGGGGTGGAAATAAGTTAGGTGACTCATCGGGGGCCTATGACCTGACTTGTTTAAGTCTTGGCCTAGCCTAACTTGTTTAATAAAAAAGTCAGGCCAAAACATTTTAAAAAAACCTATTTAGTTAAATATGTTAAGTTTCAGTCCTTTGAAAAAGTCTTTTAAGCCTAGCGGGCTAACTTATTTAATTATATATATTATTAATTTAAATTATTATGGCATTTTAATATTTATATAATATAATTATCAATTATATAAATAATAAAATATTTTTTAAAGACTAGACCCAACACCCTATCTTGTTAGCCTGTTTAAATGTATGCTTATTGGCCTATTTAAAGGCCTTATTGCAAAGTAAGTCTTTAAATAGACTTTCAGGACAGGTCAAGCCTTTAAAAATACTAGATCAGGGCTTAAAAAGAAGGCATATGTCAGGTAAATAAGTCAAGCTCAGACTTGCATTCGAGAAACAGGTCAGACCCATCTAAGACAAAGCCTGACTTCGCTTAACATGTTTCCACCCCTTGCATTTATTAACTGGTAAATATATATATATATATATATATATATATATATATATATATATATATATATATATATATATATATATTAGCAACAACAAAAGGAAACACTCATTAATCTAACCAAATAATGACTGTGCTAAGGATGAGACCACTCATTAATCTCAGTAACCAAAGGCTATTCCATGAGCACGTTGGAGAGAAAGAGGCAGGATTATGTTACCAAAGCAACATAGATAAGTGCGAGAGGTAGAAAGGAAGAAAATTTGATGATGTGGCTCCACAAGAGGGGAACACATTGAACCACCACCATGGGTATGATGATTTATGAACGAGGAAGAGGTTAGTAAAATCTGATGTGTCAAATTTAGGAAGAAAGACTTGATGATATGGCAGTCTAACAACCTAGGAGCCAGTGATCGATCTAGAAATTTTGGGTAATAGGAACAAGTGTAAGGAAATTTTCTTTTACTTCCCATGACAAAAAATAGTGTAGTGAAATTTATTAACATGATGGAGTCAAAAGTTTCAAAGCCAATAAGGCTAAAATGTCAAACTTATATTGTAATAAAAAATAAAAAATTGAAATTGAGTGGAGGCATTTGTCCCCACATTGTTACACATGGGTTCGTCCTTGCTAAGAGCTTACTTTTATATTGTTCTGGACTAGGCACTAGGTTGGCGGTTCAAGAGCAACCCGGCTCACTAGAGTTGGATCTTAGATATTTATGAAGAGTAAATCTCTCATAAAATCCCTCATAAATAGAGGAATAAGTTATAAATGATAATAATCTTAATAGATTCTTATCCTTATTAATAGCATTTAATATAGATTCAATCATGATTCTAATATACTAAGACGCTCTTATAAATACCACACAAGATAGTAAATGTATGCATCTAATTCCAATCGCTACCCACCTTATGCACTGTTTAACTTGAGCGTCGGAATGCCTTTTGCAAGTACCCATCCCTCACACAACCGATGCAACCATCATGCTATATAGGAAACCACCTTCATAAGCCTTATTCAAGTAATCATTTGAACCCCATTCAAAACATTGGCGCGTTTGTGAGAATGATAAATTTTGATTCCCATCAATACCATCATGGTCACTACTAGACAAAATCACGTTTCTGTGATATAAAACCTCTCCCCTCAACCTTAATGTGTTCTGCCAACACAATGACTTAGTCCGCGTGGAGCCCCCTTAAGAGAGGCCAGATAGCGGGTATCAGTGTTGCAGCATTTAGGAGCGTGAGAGAACAGTGATGGAGTTCAATCCTAGCAGGGCAAATCACGCTTCTCAGAGCTATCTAGAGAGGAACTTATCTCTTTGGTTAGACTCCAATATGAGCATATTCATGACCTGCAAAAAGCTGTAACCAAGAATAGAAGGACGAAAATTGGGTTACCCACATGAATCGCTACAATAAGAGGGAACCAGCCCATGTCACAGTACGTAATCCAGAAAATTCCATGATAATAGAACCCAGACAAAGAGATAAAAACCTAGTGCGTTAAAATAGGGAGTAGGAACTCAGAATAAGGAAATCGATCAACCAGAACCAATATTTTTTTGATGAGTTGATGGCCTATGAGATCTCCAGGTGCTTCAAATATCCAACTAATATTGAAGCCTATGATTGGACCAAGGACCCCCAAGAGCACTTAGATGCTTGTATTTCTGCTTTACTGTTTGTTGGAGGAGATGACCCACTCATATGCCATACTTTTCCTCTCTCCCTGAAGAAAGTCACCTTGAGATGGTTCACCACTTTGACTCCAAAGTTCATTTTTGATTAAGAAGACTTGTCCTCGAGATTTTTGCTGCACTTCACTACTAATAAGGTGTGGCCGAAATCCATTTCATGTCTTTACCATATCAAGCAGGGAAAAAAGGAGTCCCTCTAAAATTATATATCCCAGATCAACAAAGAGGTAGTAAATATTCGTGACTAGGATGAAAGACTTGGCTTACACTACATGAGGGAAAGGCTCTGCCCTAGGGCATTTTCCTTTTCACTAGAAAAAAAAGAGCCAAAGACGATGGATAAATTCCAGGCTAGAGCTAACAAATATATCAATGTGGAGGATGTTATCCGTGCTAGAAAGCATCTAGAAAAAAGGAGAGAATGTCAAACCGAAACCTGGATAGGCTCCCCCACAAACTCAAAATTTGAGGCCACCACTAATGGGAAAGTACGAAAGTTACACACCCCTCAATACACCTTGAACTCAAATTTACCAATAAGTGATGAACACAAAGTTCAGATATGTGCAAAACCCTTCTCCATTGAGAAAACATACATGAAAAGATAAGTCCAAGCATTGTGTGTTTCACGAAGGCTAAGAACATAATATTGAGGACTACATCAACCTCCAAGATGCCAGTGAATCCCTAATCTGTGATGACCATCTAGGCTGATATGTTCATCAATCCTAGAATGATAATCAAAATGGATGAATGAATTATAGGAAAAAGAGCTACAATCCTCGGAGAAGCCCATCTCCACCATATTAGAGAAGACGCTCACCGCCAAAGAATGAAAATCCAGGGACGGGTCTATCCCAGGATAACGCCCAAAACTAGGAAAGGACACAACCTCGAGATAATCCTAATCAAGACAATGAATGTCATCACACAGAAGTAACTCAAACAATCAATACCATTTTGGGGGTCTTTGCGAGTGGCAGTGAATTAGGGAATGCAAGAAAGAAAGCACTCTGGGCTGTGTTAAGCATAACTTCCAATTCAGGATCAAAGACAGATAAATGACCCAAGAAGACCCTACCGATATATTTTTTAGACGAAGACTATGGCAACATTATCCTGAACCACTATGACCCCATGTTGATCTCTAGGATAATAACCAATGCCGAAGTCTGGCGTATATTTGTTAACCAAGGGAGTTCGACTGATATTATGTTCATTGATCTCTTTGAGAAGCTAGAGCTCTCAAGGAAATATTTGATCTTGTACATCAGCGAGTTAATCGGATTCACAGGAGACAAGATCACCTAGTAGGATACATTGAAACATATTTGACTTCGGGGAAGGATCCTTTTGTTTAAAACACTTAGAGTCAAATTTCTTGTTGTGGATTGCCATTTTGCCTATAATGTTATCCCGGGTCACCCCTGGCTAAATGCTTTTAGGGCTGTGATCTCCACACCGAAGTTCCTTGACCAACACGACAATGTCACAATTAAAAGAGACTAAGCTACGACTTGAAAATGCTACAATGAGAGCCTGAAGATTGCAAAGAAACCACGAACTACACTACGGACCCTATCAACGTCCTTTTCACTGAATTTGATGTTCGCAAGGAGATCCATGTTATGCGTCCCCAACCTAAAGGAGAACTTTAACCCTTTCAACTTTCCACCAAGCTAGATCAAGTAACCAAGATTGGTGGGCAGTTAGATCAAGATGAAAAATCCCAGATAATCAAATTTATTAAGAAAAACAAGGATCTTTTCATGTGGATGTCCATCGATATACCAGGGTGGACCTCGAGTTTATTTGCCACTGACTTTCTATATAAAAAAATGTGAAGTCGGTCGCACAAAGAAAAAGAAAAGTCATACTAGAAAGACAAGAGGTAATACAAAAGTAGGCGAAAAAGCTTCTAGATGATGGGTTCATCAGAGAAGTTTCCTATACCACTTGGTTGTCCAACATGGTCCTAGTAAAGAAGGAAAATAGGAAGTGGTGTATATATGCTGACTATACTAATCTGAATAAGGTATG
The DNA here is from genome assembly GCA_029884595.1 of Ormosia semicastrata. Classification (NCBI taxonomy): domain Eukaryota; kingdom Viridiplantae; phylum Streptophyta; class Magnoliopsida; order Fabales; family Fabaceae; genus Ormosia; species Ormosia semicastrata. The sequence goes on from JAQQTO010000053.1 coordinate 37,063,405, forward strand.
TCAAAAAGACCCTTATCTGCTCCTCAATATAGATAAGCTAGTGGATAACTCATCTGGATTCCCGCTTCTTTCTTTTATGGATGCCTATTCCAAATACAACCAAATTCTCAAGAACCTGGAAGACAAAGATAAGACTATATTTATAAGCGAGACAGGAAGTTATTGCTACCATTTCGAGTTAAAAAATGCAGGCACAACTTATCAGCAAATGATGAATAAAGTTTTTGAAGAACAGATCAGAAAAAGCTAGAAGTTTATATCGAAGACATGATTGTCAAGACAATGGAGTGTAAGAACCATGTCAAAGACTTTGAAGAAGTGTTCGCCTAAATATGGAAGCATAATATGAGATTGAATAATGAGAAATGCATTTTTGGAGTATAGGTCAGCAAGTTTATGGGGTTTTTATTGACAAATCGTGGCATTGAAGTTAACCAGGAGAAATATCAGGCCGTTCTTGATATGTGTAGTCCACAGTCCACAAAAGAAGTACAACAACTAATACAACAGTTAGCGGCCCTCACTTGCTTCTTAGCTAAGGCCATTCAAAAGTCTATTTTTTTTGTCAAAACTCTAAAAAAAAGGAAAGACTTTGAGTGGACCCCAAAGTATGAGGCTGCACTCCAAGAGTTGAAGAAAATGCTAGCAACACTGTCAATCCTGATAAGGCCAGATCCCAGAGAAACCTTATATATATACCTTTCAGTTACCTTCAAAGCGATCAGTTCACTCTTAATAAGGGAAACTAATGAAGGTCAAATACTGGTTTATGTTGTGAGTAAGGTCCTACAAGGCCTAGATCTTTGATATCAAAAGATTGAGAAACTGGATCTAGCGTTGCTAACCACTGCTAGACGATTATGACAATACTTTCATTGCCACCCTATGATCGTAAAAACGGATCATCCAATTCATCAGGTGTTTCATAAGTCGAACCTCACTAAAAGAATGATTGCTTGGTCAATGGAGCTATCCGAATTTGAAATCACTTATTAGGCAAGACAAGCCAAAAAGGCTCAAGTGCTATCCAACTTTTTGGTGGAGCTTATACCGAATTCCGGCCATCTTAGAGCGAATTCCTTGACTATCTATGTTGATGGTTTCTTGAATCCCAAAGGGAGTGATATTGGGGTCATATTGAAAAATGAAGCTGGACTCACTCTAGAATATTTTTAACGTTTGAATTTCTAACTTCAAATAACCACGTGGAGTACGAAGCATGTATTGCAGGTTTCACAATAGCAAAAGAAATGGGGGCCACAAACGTAGTCCTTTGCAGTGACTCACAACTAATGACATCCCAGATCCGTGGTGATTACCAAGCTAAAGAACCCTTATTGCAAAAATACATAGCCAAAGTAAAAAAGCTAACTAAGAGCTTCAACATCATTAAGGTGGAGCACATCTCTAGAGAACAGAACTCAAGAGTTGACATTTGTCAAAACTCACTGGCACCAAAAGTCCCAGCAACAACAAGTCCATAATCTAGGAGACATTGCTTGCACCTAATATTACGGACTCCGAAGTCCTCCTACTAGAAGATGATGAACCAAGATTACACTCATAGTTTCCTATCTCCGTAATGGCACATTTCTTGAAGACCATTAGGAAGCCTAGAAATTAGTACGGACAACAGCATGGTATACTATTGTAGATAATCAACTATACTATCACGAGTTTTCTTCTCCTCTCCTCAAATGCCTCGACCCAAAAGAAACAAAATATGTCTTGGCCAAAATCCATGAAGGAAGTTGTGGTCAACACCTCGGTGGAAAGTCGCTAGCATGGAAAGCATTAAGGGCCAGATACTATTGGCCTAGTATGGAAGTCGACAATATGAAACATGTTCAGAAATGTGACAAATGTCAATGGTTCTCAAACATCTATGCAGCCCCACCAGAAGAGCTATCTACTCCGTTCCTTAGCTTTTTCTATCAATAGGGGATGGATATCCTAGGTCTTTTCCCCCAAGCCCCAAGATATGTTAAGTACTTAGTGGTAGCTGTATACTACTTTACTAAGTGGATTGAGGTGGAATTTTTGTCCATCATCACCTCTGCGCAGATACAAAAGTACACCTATAAGAGCATTATCAGTAGATTTGGTGTTTTGAAATTCATCGTTATGGATAACGGAACACAATTTACTGACTAAAAGTTCAGGGATCTCCTAGCTGAGCTCCAAGATTAAATAACATTTTACCTTGGTGAAGCACCCGAAGACTAATGGACAAGTTGAGGCCACCAATTGGGTTATACTTCATGGGATCAAAAAGAGACTTGAGGGAGCTAAAGGGAATTAGGTGGAATAACTCGACCACGTCCTATGGGCATACTGGACCACGCCCCACTCCTTAACAAGGGAGACTTTATTTAAGTTAACCTACGATTATGAGGCCATAATCTCAGTGGAGGTAGGAAAAATGACTTGGAGGAGATAGAATTTCTCTAAAGAGGCCAACCTAGACCTCATCCCTCGTAACTTAGATTTGTTGGAAGAACAACGCTGTATTGCTCGCATTCGTGAAGCAGCTATCAAACGAAGGATTGTAGCTTGGTACAATTCCAAAGTGATACCACGAAGGATTGTTCTTGGCGATCTCGTTTTACGCAGAGTGGATATTGGTGGCAAAAATGTGAAGGAGGGAAAACTAGATCCTAATTAGGAAGGACCATACCAGTTCACTTCCAGAACAAACACTAGAGCCTATACCCTAAAAACCATCACTGACAAAATTATTAAGAATTTTTAGAATGCTGATATACTCAGAAAATGTTATAGCTAATTATCTTTAGTATTATGTTTTTATCATGTAAGTGACAAGTTCCAACATGAATAAATTGGTGATTATTTTCCTATTACTTGATTATTTTACACATTCACAACTATTGCAACACATAAGGTTATCATACCTTGGAGACGTCTGAGGAATACAAGGTCCACCCCAGATCAGATATTCTGATGCACAAATGAAGGTCAAAAGGGCAACCTACTTAACCGTACTCTGTGGTCAAGAAGCGAGTTCAAGGGTTTTAACTCATGCTTTTATGAGTCAATAACATTTATCGGTGTTTGGAAAATTAATACCACCCCAAGAGGCTTTTGCATCAAAATCACACTTAGAAATTTAGCTAAGTGTCAAAATACTCTAACGAAGAGTAAGATCCAAAATATAGTATATAACAAAGGTTAAACCTAGGAAACGAGCTACTATACGATTAAAAAGACAAAAACTCGCTAAGTGTCAATTGGAAAACCACTGAAATAGAGTGTTGGACCCATCCCAGATGGAAAAAACAAAGGTAGTAAGATGAATATGCAAGTGAAAGCAGAAAATATTCTAAGTCATCAAATAAATGCCCGAAATACGGGACTTGTTTATATATATTTAAAAATTAACCCCCAAACAGGGGAAAAACAAAAAAAAAAAGAATAAAATCAGGCATTCAGGTAAGGCTCTCTATGGTCAGCCTCCTCCACCTCAACTTCTTCTTCTTGGACACCCTTCTCACCATCTTCGCCCTCCTCCTTGTCGTCATCTGTTGTGAGAACTTGGCTCATCAGGGTGGCTTCCAAGATGGCATCCACGAAGTGACCATCTCAGGCCACCTTCTGTGATCTGATCCTTTTGTAGCAAGGTCTTGGTTCAAGAGGTGAAGTTAGGTGAGCGCGTTGGCAAAGGAGTTGTCCACTGAAGCAGCCCATTCATCTTCAAGATACAACACATCATTCTTGAACTTCGCCTCAGATTGTCAGAGGATTTCATTCTCAATGCAAAACGCGGTCAAGCCAGATTCAGTTGAAGAGTTTTGATCTTTCAGAGTCTTTTCCCAAGCTTCACCTTCCGACCTTCTTTTGGAGATTTGTTATTTTGGCCTTGCGTAGACCAAGCTTCTAACTCACCTGGGCCAACTGCCTATCGTTCTGAGCCACCGTCATCTCTAGCTCCATCTTTTGACCCCAGAGGGCATCCAACTCCTTCTCTAAATCACGAGTGAAACAAATAGACTCGAATGTAGATTCTAAGAACCAGAGGACAGAGGCATTGTGAAGACCTCAGACCTGCGTGTCCTGGATAATCTCAATTAAGTCCTGCTCAATCAGGACATCTTGATCACCATGGGTTAGGAGGGTATTGTCAATGATCCGCCTTAGGTCGGCCCCCTACCCCAGATGGACCTAGTAGCAAACTAGAGAGGGGCCCCTCTAGGACTTCAGACTCCAGTCCAACAGTAAGATCAATTAGTGCCACCTCGGTCATCGGTCTTTTTCCCTTCAACTCTTACCATCCTTCTCCCTTCCTCTTTTGTGGGCAAAGTGGATGGGTAGGAGACCCAGGATCTGCCTCTTGCGCTATGACCTAAGTTGAGATTAGGGAGGAGGAACTGCTAACAATGGCTGGGATCTGGAACTCGATGCCCCAACCTTTCATTGCACTAAGCACAGAGAAAAAGCTTCAAGCCCGTCGGGAGGTGCTATACTCTCTGCAAAATGGAAGCAAACCATGTTACTATACTTAGAAAAATCATGAGTAACAAATATATAAATACACCCAAAGCGGCATACCTAAGAATTGTCTTAAAGAATCCAAGGGCTTATCTAGAACATCTTTAAAGTAGATGGTCCCATTCTTGTTGGCCCACTCAACTAAGAAATTGAGGACATTGGTCTCGACTTCAATCAGCAAGGACAACGAAGTCTCGATTTCTTCCTGACTCCATTCCCATACTGTTTGTATCTAGTACAAGTATAATCGTGGTGTGCCCTTTGGGGTAACATAAAAAGGCATCGTCCTTGGAACCCCCTCTATTCTAAATAATTTTTTCTTAAATTTTTTGAAAGATTCCTAATATGTCTTGAACATTTTTCGCCCTGCCTGAGACGTAAGGTGACCCACCCTTTTTGGAAACTATTCCCGGAGGGTGAAAAGGAAAAAGAAAGCTTCTACCAAGTACGACTAACCAAAAACTTTATAGATTAGCCCGTAAGCTTAGATGAAGTCCCATGCGTTTGGATGAAGTTGTGTTGGAGCCACCCGCAGATGATTTAAAATCCCAATTTCAAAATCAAAAAATAGGAAGCGGGCGTCATGTTGGTGAATAATGCCTCGTACATATATACAAAGTGGTCGCCCTCTGTTCTGGTCGAGCAGACTCGTTCTTGATTCATTGGAGCCCAGACCATGAACTCGTTGTCACTGTACTAACTTTTCATGAGATGAATGTACTCTTGCTTAAACCCGACATCCTCCGAGGTCTCCACATTAGATGAGGTACCTAGAACTTCCTGATTAACCCACTGGTACATGCTGACATCCCTGGGGAATATATATTCTTTTGGATCTGATGTCACCGCTCTCCACCGCTTCATCTCCGAATTACTAGCGTTACCTACAGAGGCCTTACTCATGTCAGAATCAAAAAATGTCTCATTATAACTCTCTAACTCTCCCATGAGTACGGAGAGCGGATGTAATGGCCCTTGCCTTGCTAACTTTCTGGATCTATCCACCATCCGTATCATTTCCAGGATATCCACCCTGGATAGCGGCCTCTATCCCCTACCAATACCTCAACCACAAGGAGATCATCTTTGTTGGGCCTGAGGCGGCAGAGACGGTGGAGCGCTCAACATCTCTAAAAAGGTACTCTCTCCATCTCTACTGTTCAGTGTTCTCACTCTCACCATTATATTTATAGGAGAAAAACATAAGGAGGAGAAGGGAATACCTTAAAAATGTGGTAAGAAAAAGCTTGGAAGAAGCAAAAACCACCAAGAACCGTTGCTGAGACTCGACGAAAATCACCTAAAATGCTAGAAAAATCAGAGAGGAAATGTAGCAAAAGGTGAAAATGAGGGAGGAAACCCTTCACTCTTATTTATAGGCGTGTGGGTAACTTCCAATAACCACCACGCATAGGGGCAATATAGTCATGCATTTAATTTGAAAACGAAAATCATGGTTGTACGACGATCAAACGGTGGCTTCCACTAACTTTTCGCCACGTGATGGTACGAACTTGACGCAGTAGCTAAAAGGACTGCAATCAAAATTGAAGCCACACATGATAGAACAAGATGATATTTATGCCAGACCTTAGACTAATACCATGATGTTGTTGTATATTCTTGATATGGATTACGACTTCATCTTCAAAAAGTTCACAATGAACAATAGGCCCCACTGCCTAAATTGGCATGGGGCAACTTAGTATGAATACCGGACAACAGTGTAATGACCTTAAGGCAGAGTGATCTATATCGGATTCCGACCAAATTACTCAATACTAGAGCTATCCCAATTTTTATTTTTCATCACAGACTTCGGTCCTTCATTAGAGACGTGAGATCTAGCATCTATATCATGACTTGGATTCCTTTGTCTCACGCGTGCCGTTTGCTTCTGATAATCTTGGATATCTTGACACTCAGCTATCAGATCTGAGCACCAAGCTGGGGGCAACTGTTTTGAACTGAGTTCAGGGTTAGCGATTCAATAGCAACTCGGCTCGCTAGAGTTGGATTTTGAGCATTTATGAGCGCTTTTAGATAAATAAACGTACCTATTTATGAAGAGTAAATTTTTCATAAAATCTCTTATAAATAGAGGAATCAGTTATAGGTAATAATAATCTTAATAGATTCTTATCCTTATTAATAACATTTAATATAAATTTAATCACGATTCTTATCTACTAAGACACTCCTATAAATATCACATAAGGTAGCAAAGATATACATCTAATTTCAAATATTATTCACCTTGTGCACGGTCTAACTTAAGCGTCAGAACGACTTTTGTAGGTACCTATCTCTCACATAACTGACGCAACCATTATGCTACAAAGGAAACTACTTTTACCAACTTCATTTAGATAATCATCTAAATTCTGTTTGGTACATATATGTTAAAAATAGATTAACATTTAAAGTTAATACTATTATGTTCAAATAAATAAAATGATAAAAATAATTGAGAATTGGACAAAGCTCATTAAAAATGAGATTATTTCTAATGTGAATAAATAAATATATATTTATTATTAAATATTAATGAATTAAGATTTTGATGTATTTTAGGTTAAATTAAGAATAAATATTTATTTATTTATTTTATTTTAAAAAAAATTTCTTAAGAATTTATATTTCTAGAAAATTAAATTTATAAAATTTAATTTTAAAGAACTACATTAATAAAAAAAAAGTATATCTTTCATCTACCAAAATTAGGCTGAGCTACCGAATTTATTGGTAGAAGTAATCTCATTCGTCCAAAGCCAGAAAATGCAAATTAGGCTTAGCTACCGAATTTATTGGTAGAAGTAATCTCATTCGTCCAAAGCCAGAAATATCCAAGCTTGGACAGAGAGTTTACATGCTAATAAATAATCGCTGTCTGCACTCTTCAACCTTCATATCTTTCAAATACACGCGGCCACGCTACCAATCGATTGCAGTAGAGGGAATATAGCATTTTCTGGACTTCTATGCCAAAATACCAATCAACGAGGCTTGTCTCAAGTCACTTTCACACTCTCCCCTTCTTAACGTTCTCTTATTTTTCTTCCGTTTTGTCAACGTAACTAGTCTTGCTTCTCTCACCTTCACGTGCTCTTGCTCTTTTTCCTCTATGGCAGCCACACACTCTTTCCCCTCCTGAACACATGGAGATACCATTCTGAAAGCTAGGTCAGTTTCAAAACCCTCTCTTTTCTTATCCTCCTTGCTCTGTTTTCTGGGCTTTGGTCTCAGTTTTGGTCCAACCCCATAATTTTTCTTCTCCCAAATAGTCTTTGATGGAGCCCCAAATGGATGAAGGAAGAGATTTTGCACTGACCCAGATGAGGAAATCTGTTGAGAAGCTTGGTTCTTCTGCAGAGGTGACCAATCTGTTGGTTTCTTGTGTAATGTACTAGTCCAAATTCAATTATTGTTATTATTTTGTTTAATGGGTTGTAATTTACCTTTTACAGGGGTATGGGGACCCTACACTGATGAGGTTCTTGATTGCTCGATCAATGGAGCCGGATAAAGCAGCAAAAATGTTTGTGCAGTGGCAGAAATGGAGGGCTGCTATGGTGCCTAATGGGTTCATTTCAGAATCTGAAGTTCCAGATGAATTGGAAGCTAGAAAGATCTTTTTGCAGGGCTTGTCTCAGGATAAATTCCCTGTGATGATTGTCCAAACAAACAGGCATTTTCCTTCCAAGGATCAGATTCAATTCAAGAGTAATTTCTGCTTAACTTTATCAACTTGCAACACTTTTTCTTTTATTAAAAAAAAATTACATAGTTAATAGTTTGTTATTTGGTTTTGGAAAGTTTGATTGTAGTACAGACAGTACAAAGATGCTTTTTAATGTATTTTGTCCTCTTGAAAAGAAAGTCTTCTTAGTGGGGACCATTAGGCGAATATTCTTCAAGAGAAAGATTCCAACTTTTTTGTGATCAATTGGCTTCACTTGATTCACATTCTTTGACTTTTTCTTTTGTGATATGGATCAAACTACATTACATTATCGTCCCCAATTTTTAAATATAATCAATTAATTAATTAAGAATTTATACTTTATTGTAATATAAAAAAATAATGAGATGATTATTTTTATTACATTATTGTGTTCACTTAAAAAATCACACAATCTCAATTTTTCATGTAATTTTTTTTTATTTTTTATATTAATTAATGAAATATAAATTCGTAATTAATGATGTATATAAGTTAATTAATAAATATTTTATTAATTAACTAATATACATAATTTTTATTAATTAATTAATATATGTGATTAATTATAAATTTATATTTTATTAATTAGTATCAAAATTAATGTAAAAAAAGTGATGAGATGATTATTTTTAAAATCCAAATTTGTAAAGGCCATTTAAATCAAATATTATTTTACTGGTTTCTTTTTCTTTGGTCTTCCTGTGTCTCTTTCTTTCTGGGGCCTTTTTTGTCTTCTTCACATCTGACCAAATTATTATTAAATTTAAATAATTAGATGATTTTATTAGGGGTATCTTGTGGTGTTCATGGGCTTCTATGAACGCAAGGCCTAAAGAAATATATTTATATGGTTACTGTGACAAGAGGCATGCGTTTTAGAGCAGTGTTCTTGTCGTAATTGCTGTCATCTGAAGAGTTAGGGAAATGAATTTATCAAAATAGAATAAGGGACTGGGCATATCCAGCTACTTGCATTAGACTTTTGTGGTTGAAGATTAATATATAGCAGGGCAATTATTTAGACGTGTGGTGGTCCTGGTGGACCTGAAGGTTTTTCAGTTACTTCAAAGTTCAAATATTGAACGTAGTCCAATTTGTCTTCTAGTATTTGTCCTTTGCTTTCAAATTTTATGACTCATAAGTTCCTTTATATTCTCGCTTTTAATTAAGACACGCCTTGAAATTATTAGAGTTGGTATAAGTCTTATATCCAAACATTTCAGTGCTTGTCCTGGTTAAAGAAGTACTACATATTGAGTTACTGAAAAAGTGATCATTTTTCTTTCATTTATATACTTATATCACGTACATTGTAATACTATTCAATATAATACGCACTAAACTATGTGAAAATGTGGTGATCTGCTACTGTGAGACTGTGAGATTGGGTGGGAAACTTGCTTTCAATAACTATGAGGCACATTTAGTTGCAAAACAGTCACTGAAATTCTATGGTTTCTATACAGCATGTATTTTAAGGATGTATCTTTGCACTTATATATGATATATTGGATTGGATTGTGTTTATGGCTTTTGGTGCTTTTGCTCATGGTTGCTTAAGGGAATCTATCATTCATATGCAAGGAGATTGAACAGCTTGTTGTATTTTTTAGCTTTTGTGGCCTGCTGTTTTCATTTTGTACCTTGTGCAGGGGGGATATTTTACGTCCTCCCATTTGTTCTTTCATCTCTGTCTAATAAATTGTCTTCTCCTATCCCCCAACCCAAAAAATAAAAACAAAAAAAGAAAGATCTTTTTAATTATGGTTTGATTTGGTGAGCTATTGAAGAAGATACAGGTTGAAAAACTTGAAGGATTTGGAGTCAGTTCCACACTAAAAGAGTAGAAGCCACTAAGGGGACACCCCAGTGGTTGGGCATTGGGTAATCTATCTTGGTGGTCCATGGTTCAAATACCGTCGGAACCAGGTGGGATGGGATTTGTGAAAAGGGAATAGGTAACCCATAGTTTGTAGCCTCCATTTGATGAAAAGCAAAGAAGATAATATTGATTCTGATACGGGATGTAGGTATTATGCAATGTGCATATGCTTAGAAATAGATAAGTTGGGAATAGACAAGTTGATGTATGCTTAAACAAGTATATATGATACCTGAAAAATTTTCAATTCAAATACTTGGATATGGTGAAAAGATAGTGACTTAGAGGTTCAGTTTTGAATTCCATAGCACGATCAACTATGAAGATAGAAAATTGATTAAATATAAGCATGTTACTGCTATGAACCGTATCTAAGTACCATCACCAATTGCCTTGTATGAGGGATTTATATCTTACTTTTGCTATTGAGAAGTCAATAAAATGGAAATTAATTGTTAACTCTTGCTGATATATATTATAAACTGGGCTAGATATCAATCTTGTTATGGCCAAATGAACATCTCCCACGTTGAAAATAGTGGATAGCAATAGCATTGACATGGAGCTAGGACTTTGCAAGGTCAGTTCTTTGTAAAATCACATCATGTTTGTTGAGAGTGAAGAGAGAAAAGAGAGACATATGATGAAATCGTGTGTCTAAACTACATAACAAATGCTGAATTATACCTATTACAATAAATACAAAGATCCTAATTATTATAGACTTGTTTCCTCAAGAATGCCCATGACATACTTCTTTCGTGAAATTACTATACCATCATTGAATTGTGCCACGTCTATTCCCAAGAAGTATCGAAGTTTGCTAAGGTCTTTGGTCTGAAAGTCATGACTAAGATATTGTTTTACCTGAATTATGCCATGGTGATCATTGTTAGTGATAACAATGTCGTCGACATACACAATCAAATAAATACACCCTTGAGTTGAATGGCGATAGAAGATAAAGTGGTCAGCCTCACTCCGTTTCATACTGAACTGTTAAACTACAGTCCTAAATCGATCAAACCAAGCCCTAGGAGACTGTTTTAGGCCATACAGAGATTTATAAAGACGACAAACTAGTCTAAAAGACTCCCCCTGAGCAACAAACCCTGGTGGTTGCTCCATGTAAACCTCTTCGTCTAGATCACTATGGAGAAAAGTATTATTGATGTCTAGCTGATGAAGGGACCAATGACGAATGGCAGCCATAGATAGAAAAAGTCGAACCAAAGTCATCTTTGCCACGGGTGAGAAAGAGTCCTCATAATCCAAGTCAAAAATCTAAGTATACCCTTTTGCTACTAGACGAGCCTTGAGGCGATCAATCTTGCCATCAAGGCCAACCTTGATCATATAAATCCAACGATAACTTACAACGGACTTCTCAAGAGGAAAAGGAACAAGTTTCCAAGTACCATTACTTTGAAAGGCACATATCTCATCGATCATAGCTTGTCTCCACCTAGGATGAGATAAAGTGTCACCTGAAGAGTTAGGAAGAGACACAGAAGACAAGGAAGAAAGACAAGCATAATGCGAAGAAGATAGGCGATGATAACTCAAAGTAACATGGTGAGGAGAAGGGTTACGAGTAGACCATATACCTTTTTGGAGAGCAACGGGAAGGTTAGGCTTAGGAGGCAGTGTCGAAGCTTGTAAAGGAATTGGTGCCGGGGGAGAGTCCACATTGACCTCTGCAACTTCTGGTGGAGGTAAGGGTGGTGGAGGTGATTGTGGCGATGATGATAGACCTGGAAGGGGCGAATAGTAGTGGTGGGTTCCTTGACATGGGGGTCGGAGGTGTATCTGACTCAACAGTGATAAGAGGAAGAGGAACGGGTAAGACCTCAGAGATAGGCTTCAGAGTCGAGGAAGGAGATTGGAAGAATGGAATAGACTCAAAGAAGGTAACATCGGCCGAGACGAGGTAACATCGGATATCAGGGGAAAAACAACGATTCCCCTTTTGGGGCCTAGTGTAACCAAGAAAAACACACTTAATAGATCGGACGGAAAATTTATCAAGACCAGGAGTGAGATTATGAACAAAACAGGTAGACCCAAATATACGAGGTGGTAGGGAATGTAGAGGATGATGGGAATATAAAATAGAGTAAAGGACTTGGTGATCAAGCATAGAGGAGGGCATGCGGTTAATCAGATAACAGGAAGTAAGAACTGCATCGCCCCAGAAGCAGAAAGGAACGTTACCATGAAGTAAAAGGGTCCGAGTTGTTTCTACGAGATGTCTATTTTTACGTTCAGCGACCCTATTTTGTTGAGGGGTATGGGTACAAGAGGTTTGGTGAAGAATGTCATAAGAAGCCATAAATGATTTAAATGGTTGAGACAAAAACTCATGGGCATTATCGCTACGCAAACTACGTATAGGAACACCATATTGAGTTTTAATTTCATGATAAAAGTTCTTAAATATTGAAAACAACTCAGATCGATTTTGCATAAAAATATAACCAAGTGCAATGAAAGTAATCATTAATGAAAGTGACAAAATATCTAGACCCTAGAGTAGAAACAGTACGACTTGGACCCCAAACATCATAATGTACTAAAGCAAAAGGAGATGATACTCTACTGTTGACTTTATCGGGAAACAGACTACGGGTGTGTTTTCCTAGTTGACATGACTTACAAGGAAGAATCTACAACTTAGAGAGGTTGGGCACCAATTTTTGTAGTTTGGGAAGGCTAGGATGATCTAATTGTGCATGGATGGTGAGAGGGGAATCCTTGACAGCGCAAACACAAGAGGGATTGGAGAGCTGGTAGAGGACATGGGACTCGTATTTGGCGCCAAGTATCCGATCCGAACTCTGATCTTGCAGAATGACAGAGTCTTTAGTAAAAATAATCATACAATCAAGAGATCAAGTCAAATGACTAATGGAAGGCAAATTAAAAGGAGACCAAGGAACATAAAGGACAAAGTCTACTAAAAGGGAAGGAAGGGGATGGGTAGTGCCGATCCCTTGGGATTGGGACTTGGAATCATTTGCTAAAGTGATAGTAGGCAAATAACCATTGTGAGAAAGGTTGGAGAAAAGAGTCTTTATTACTAGAAATGTGGTTAGTCGCACCAGAATCAAGAAACCAAGTACCAATGGATGAGGAATGAAAGAGAAAAGCAAATGAAGTACCATGAAGTACCAATATGTGCAATAGAGGCAGTGGAACTAGAGGTCTGATGTTGCTCAAACCACTTCAGAAAGTTGGCATAGACAGCCATTGGAGCAGAGGAACTAGAGGACTTATGTTATGCAAACCACTGTAAAAAAATCTGCATACTCAGCCTGAGATGGTCTTGGCTGGGCAGATGAGTCTACGGTGTTCTTCGAATCAGTGGGGGCCATAGATCAGAACAAAAGATGATACGAATCAGATCTGAATGTTTCGAGTAAATGCAGTCGTTAATTGAGGTCATTAACGAAGGAGGTGAGAGTAGATCCAAGTAGAGGAGGCCAAGACAAGTCAGACGAGACCGGCGGCAGCTAGAAATATGGCCCGACATGAGGGAGGCACATGGATCTGCGCGCTGACAGTGGTGGTGGCATTTAGGAGCGCATGAGATGGTGACTAGAGGCGCGACTTCGGTGGGTGGCTGATCGAAGGCCGGCGGTGCAGTTGGTGGGGTCACCGGCCAGAAAAGGCGGCAGCGGAGGGTGGTGGCAACGACGGTAAAAACCCATAAAAGAAAGGTCGCAGTGAACGACAGCGAAGGAGATGGTGTTTGCTAGCAAACCGGAATGGAAACATAGTTGGTCGAAAAAAAAATTTCACTGGAGAGCAGTGGGCTCACCGAGCGTAATCGATTCTAGGGTTGCCTCTCTTTAGACTCTAGATACCATGTTCAGAGTGAAGAGTGAAAAGAGAGACATGATGAAACCATGTGTTTAAACTATACAACGGAGGCTGAATTATATAAGCCTTTTACAATAAATATAAAGATTCTAATTGATATGATTTGGTTAGCCTATATAATGAATCTACCACTAGTTACATAGTTTTCAACAATGTTAATTGGTTGGCTTTCACCTTTTTAGAAATGTAAACCAATGAGCCACAATGGCAGCCCTTTCGAGGGGGTGTAAATCTTCAAACATCTCCCAAAACAGAAAATCAAGTAAAATAAAAAGAAGGAAATCAGGCCACTACATTGAATATGTAATTTAGATGATATTAGATTTTTTTTCAATTCTTCCTTTTATTTCCCCATATCTGATGATTATTACATTTAGTGATTCTTTATTGACTTTTGATTTGGTTATCGGGATTGAGCATGCATAGCTCAATATAATTATTTCACTACTTCCTTTTCATTTTGCCAGTTTGGTACGCTTTAAGAAGAAAATAACTTTGTCTGTCAAACAAATGAGAGAATAACTACTTGAGCTAAGATATGATACAACAACAACAACCAAGCTTTTTCCCACTAGGTGAGGTCGGCTACATGGATCAAACGACGCCATTGTACTCGACGCCATTGTACCTTATCATAAACTAAGTCTTCAGAAAAGCCATTTGAATCTAAATCTTTTTTAATCGTTCCACTTATAGTCTTTCTTGGTCTCCCTCTACCTCTAGCTATTGGGTTATCTTCCACCTGATTTACTCTTATTACAGGGACTTTTAAGGGTCTTCTCCTTACATGTCCAAACTACCTCAGGTGAGATTCTCCCATCTTTTCCACAATAGGTGCTACTTCTGCTTTCTCTCTAATGCATTAATTCTTAATCCTATCTTGTCTTGTATGGCGCACATCTAGCGCAACATCCTCATCTCAGCAAAACTAATCTTATGCTCTTGCTGGCTTTTTACTGCCCAACATTCACTACCATACAACATCGCAGACCTTATAGTTGTGCGGTAAAATTTATCCTTAAGTTTGAGAGGTATTTTTCTATCACAAATAACTCTTGAAGCCATCCTTCATTTCATCTATCCAGCTTGAATCCTATGGTTTACATCACCGTCTATCTCTCTGTCATTTTGTATGATAGATCCAAGATACTTAAACCGTGTGACTTGTGGTATGGTATGGTCTTCGATTTTCACCGCTAAGCTAATATTAGCACGCTTCTTACTGAACTTACATTCCATATACTCTGTCTTACTCTTGTTTAGACAAAAGTCATGTCTTCCAAAGCTCGTCTTCTTAGCTCTAGCTTCCCATTTATTTCCTCTTTTGACTCTCCAACTAAGGCTATATCATCTACAAAAGGCATGCATTGTAGCACTGGTTCTTGGATATGTGCAATAAGCACATCCATGACCAAGGTTAAAAGATATGAACTCAAAGTTGACCATTGGTGCAGTCCTATAGTTATAAGGAAATCTTTTATGACATCACCCTATGTTCTCATGCTAGTTTTAGCCCCATCATGTATATCTTGGATTGTTCGAATATGAGTGATACAAACTCCTTTCTTCTCCATAGCCTTCCACAAGACCTCTCTCGGTACCCTATCGTAGGCGTTTTTCAGATCAATAAAAATCATGTGTAGGTCTTTTTGCTTCCTCTGATACCTCTCTATCGATCTTCGTAGAAGATAGATTGTTTCTTTAGTTGACCTCCCAGGCATAAAACCA
Organism: Ormosia semicastrata; assembly: GCA_029884595.1. Classification (NCBI taxonomy): domain Eukaryota; kingdom Viridiplantae; phylum Streptophyta; class Magnoliopsida; order Fabales; family Fabaceae; genus Ormosia; species Ormosia semicastrata. The sequence goes on from JAQQTO010000053.1 coordinate 37,079,127, forward strand.
AATTGATTATCTGAAATATGAGTTTCATGAGCTAAGATATGATATTGAAAATAAATTGAAATTCACTAATTCTGTATTCTTATTTCATAATGACAACTATCTAGCTGACTACTCTGTTTTGTTTATTGTTTCAGAATTCGTGGTACATTTACTGGACAAGACAATTGCGAGGTACACTCTAGTTTTACTAATACTGTGGTGCTTTTATTTTTACCTATCATCTAAAGGAACTAATTTACCTTGGATGAAAGCATGGCATTATAGAAGTTTTCTAACTGTAATACTTCGTGTGATTGATACTTTATCACTACTTTCAGTAGCCTAAAGCTAAATTCAGTTCTCAAACTTGTGGTTTGACCCGATTTTGATATGCCATCTGTAGTTCGAACTTTCTCACTTCCCCGCTGTGATTTGTTTTGTTCTGTTACATATACCAACCCATACTCTTTGACGTTCATTTTTAACAGAAATGACTTGTGAGAGGCACCAGGCACGTTTATGCATAAAATAAGTCTTTTTTGGGCATTGAAACGCCTTAAAATGACATAGTTTTGTGTTGCTCGTGTTCCATTAAAAAATGGATGTTAAAAAGTATAGGGTGGTTATGTGATAATGGAACAAACCACAGAGGGCAACATGCAAAGTTCAAAGGCAGAGTGACACATTGAAATTGGGACAAATCACAAGGTGGGAAACTGAATTTAACCCTTTAATAAAATTGTCGTAACCACAGTTGGTGAATAGCTACTTTGATGATAGCTATGGAGGCTCCATCTTTGTTTATAAACATTTTATCATACCGCTTAATATGTGCATTGTGAATTATGGAAGCGAGGGGGTTGTGTCCATTTTTGTGCCAAGTCACACAAACCACTGCCAAAAGGAGGTCCTTGAAGTATGCTGCAAAAGTAATGGAAGAACTACACAAGTTTCAGTCTGGACAAAGCTAGCTTGTGGCCGAGCATTCAGCTTTGTACTAGGTCTGATAAATGATCTAGTAAAAAGAAGTATTATTAAAGAGAGAAAATGCAACTGGGGCAAGGATAATGTATCCTTAAGGGCTAAAAAAAGCTAAAAGGAAACAAAGTTCCAAGCCAGAAATATGACTTTTTTCTTGATATAATTTTTTTCTTGACATTTTTTTTTTCTTGATATAATTAGAGATGTGAATTTGACTGATGAAGAACATAAACAGACTGTGTGTGTGTCAGAGAGAGAATAAATTTCTTTTTCTGCATTTTCCCCCTTACCCCATGCTATTTCTTGATTCATCTAAATATTCACAAATTGTTAGGAGAGAATTCTTACTAGGTAGAATTTTGATTTCAAGTTGGGAAGCGCATATATACTTGCTTTGTTGTTACAATATCTTTGCCTTCATTTCTAAGCTAACAAGGCAGTTCATTTGTATTTCATTCCTCCTAACAACAATATAGGTTTTATTAGTAATTTTCATCTGTGTTCTAACTTCTATTCTCTTTATCGTAGAAAATTGGGAAATTAATTGTCAATTCTTTTTTTCTTCAGTGCTTTCAAAGGAAAGGAGATAGGAAATGAAAAGTTGATTGGGGTTCTTGATCTGCAGAATATTTCATATAAAAACATTGATGCACGAGCGTTAATCACTGGATTTCAATTTTTACAGGTGACTTCCTTTGCCCTTTTTCTTGAAATTTTCATGTATATAATAAATGCCTATATATAAAATCACAGTATCTTTTTTGAATTTTTTTGTCAGAATCACTGTTTATATCATATCTGGATTAGTATAAATTTAGTGTGGCCTGTATCAACATTTATTGGAAAGTAACAACAGCATAGATTTTAATTTTTTTTTTCTTTTTTATGGTTTTTGGTTGAATTGCAGGCTTATTACCCTGAACGTTTAGCAAAGTGCTATATTTTATACATGCCATGGTTTTTTGTGAGTGTTTGGAGACTAGTTTCTCGCTTCCTAGAGAAGGCAACACTAGAAAAGGTACTTGTTAACTATCTTAAAGTTGAAAATTAATACTTGTGACTAGTAGTAATTCATTGGCTATATGCATCACATCTGTTCTAAATTTCTAATCTCCCAGCCCTTGGTCTCATTGGGTAAGATTTTGGTCATTTATTCCTATTTATGGACCATAGGCAAATTGACCTACAATATCAATGTTCCTTTTGAATGAGAACCGGGGACATTAAGTTTGGTCTTAAAGCAGATAAAACCCATCAATGTGACTTTTCTGAGCTCAAGCTAAATTGGGAATTAATGTACTCGGCGGATAGTATGCTATTAAAGCAGACAAAATGGGATGTTAGATATATTACGAAATATACTTGTTTAAGACTCTCATCCTGTTAACTAATATGTTAGTGTCCATATGCAATGTCCTTAATTCATATCTCATTAGGAATTTAGGATGCAATAATATGGCAAGAAAAACAAGTAATTTGTATGTGTTTCCATTTTCACATTTTAAGACAACTATTGACATTTTTCTGCTCCTTAAATATCTAAAGCATCGGAGCATAATACTGCAGAACATCTATTAAGCTTTTCAGTATGTAGGTATAATAACGCATGAAGGAAGACACAAGAGATTGGTAAACGATAATAAGTTTCTCTTGTTGTGCAGTACCATATCTGTTTTGTATGGTTCTAAAGAATTGCTTTGGTGTTTCTTTTGTTCTTTTCCAGTCCTGTTCAAGTTCATTGTCAATTGATCAATGAAATTGATGTCATGATTAATGTCAGTCGTTTTGAATATTTGCCCTTGTTCTTTTTAATCGAGGTGTATTCAAAATGAAGCCTACATCATGATTTTGTTTGGAGTATAGAAAACCTTTTACTATGGAATCTGGTGCTTTCTTGTTTGTGCGTGTGTAAATAAAAGCTATAGAAAATCTTTTTATGTGGTGATTTCCTCTTGCTGACAGACCAAAGTCCCTCTTTTGTTGTTCATATGGATGCAAAAATTAAATTTAAGCATTGATTAATAGGCAGTTCGGATCTCAGTCACGCTAATAATTTTTTTAACAAATATTAACTTTGCCAGTCATCCAAAATCTGCAAAATTTATGTATAAGCAAATTGGGGTCTATATCCTATTTGGCACACAACGAAACCCTTTGACAGTCATATCTTATGTGGTGCTTGCTGTTTGAGTGAACCACTCGTAAGCCTGCAGTTTTAGTAGCTTAAATATTTGAGATGATTCATACTTTGACATAACATAGAAGTTTAACTTCCATAATGTCTTTTATACGAGTTTTGAGAAGAACAAAACTTGGCTCTAACTGTTTCTCCCAACCCTTTCCTTCAACCCCATTTAATCTCCCTCCATGTGTCCATTAACTCAATTAAATGGGGTTGGAAGTAACAAATGGAGGGAGATTAAATGGGGTTGGAGGAAAAGGTTGGAGCCAAGTTTTGTTTTTTTGATAATATTGCATCATATAATTTTGTGGGAACATCTATGTTTCATACAATTTTCTATTTTCGTGTTTTTCTTTTCTTTTGTGGTTATGCTTCATTTAGTATCTGATTGCTGTAGAGTTGCACATAAGGGCAGCTGTTACTGTATTTTTTTTTTTGGTTGATTTTATTATTATTTGGCTTAACTGCACTCTTGGTGCCTCTAAGTTTACACAAGTTTTTATTTATCTCTCCTGGTTCCTCTTGTCAATGCTATCCTATTTTTGTATTGGTATGATGAAGTTCGACCATCAACAGACTGTTCAATTGTGACATGGTGCTCGTGGCCAGATTTTTATGATGCGGCACTTACATGTACTAACAGATGCATGATAGTCCTCGTCCTCAGACAGGTTCTTATTTCCTGCAGGAGTAAAATTTTTTCTTATACCATATCAATCAGAACAGAAACATATAATTCTGTTGCTTTCACTGTTTTTGTGGATCCACACCTGTGGGATCTACTGTATCAGATGCTGGTAACTTCTCCTAGGAGGAAGTAAGAATTTTCCTAGTCGTCATCTGCAACTGAATGGTGCAGAACTGCACATAGTCTATTTGTCAATCCACACCTGACATCTTCAGCACCACAAAAAAATGTGATCATTTCATCATCACACCATCATTTTCCTTATACAATTGGATGATCCATTAACAACGGGACTTAACTGAACCAATGAGAAAACTAGAAAGGAAATATTATCACCATTGGAATGAAGAAATAAATTGAAACATTTAAAAAACTAGAGGTACCACTTTCAGCGTCACATTGTTTTTTTAACTTAATATGGTTGTTGGGTTTTGTATGTTAGTTTATGCTTTGAGTAATTATTTATTTATAATATGATTTTGAAGCATAGTAGTTTATAAGCTACTGCAGTCAGCTTTTTGTTCATATGAAGAGAAATACTTTCTAGCTGCTAAGCTTAGAATTTGTTGGACCACTTACCTATGAATTTAACATCTGTCAAATTCCAATTTTTAGGCTCAAATGAAACATGTTTAATTTTCATGGGCTTTGGATGGTGAATGCAGATTGTAATTGTAAGCAATGAGGATGAGAGAAGGGAGTTTATAAGAGAGGTTGGTGAAGAGGTTCTCCCAGAAGAATATGGTGGAAGAGCAAAGCTTGCAGCTATCCAAGATGTTGAATTGACACCATCGGAAAATGGACCAACAAATTGATTAAGGTGACTGCTTGACAATCACACAATCGTTTAAGAGTCTTGTACGGGGCATGTGATGCTTATAGTCTAACCCTGCCATCTATCAGAACTTCCCTGCCCAATAAATTTGTTTAATAAAAGCTAATCTTGTTAAAGAAACAAATTCAAAATTCACCTCGTTATCCATTCATGTTTACAGCCCTAATTTCTTATATGCCTAATTAATGTGTCTTGTGGCTAATATTTTCATCCAAATTCATATTAGCGTTGCATTGATTAAGGGGGAATTTTAAAACAAGTGATGATACTTGTACATATTTTATATTCATAAATCCTTCATAGATATCAAAATGAACTTATCTGGACTATTTAAACAAAGTTATAGTGAGACCAATGTGTTATTCAATAATTTGCATTTGGGAGTTTGTTAGCATTTTCTGAGAAGTTTATTTGTATTAATATTATTTTTCTTTTTTTAAAAAAAAGGCACTTCTATTAAAATATTTGCCGAGGAGGAAAATTAACCATTTAGTGCTTGTTTAGAAAAGATTAATTTTTCCCAATGAAAAAAACTATTTTGAGTATATTATGAGATGTTTGAAAAAAAAAGGGGTAAAATTGATTATAATCCAAAGATTACTTATTTTACACAAAATTAAATATAATTAAAAGCTTTCTTTTTAGCATTTTGATTATAATTAAAATAATTATAATCATAATTTGAGATCATTATCAAGACTTTATTATATAAAAGTAAATTTTTTAATATAATTTAAATAAAATATATTATCTTAAAATTATATTTTAATTGACATATTTAAATATAAAATTAATATTTTCATAATTGATTATTAAAAAATTTAATTGTACATATAATTAATTGTTAAAATAATATTTTTTAAAAGTTAATTCAAATACACCATTGGAGACTTTTGTAATGTGAAAATTGAAAATTCCTTTGTGTCACTCTAGTTTTGTCACCTAGCAATGAGGTTTTGTTAAGTGGGTCCACGATTGGTACTTCTTATTACAATGGGGGGGGGGGTATGAATGTGTATAACAAATATCTTACAAGGATAGCTTAAGTGGGTCCAAGATTAACATTTCGTCTAGGGATACTTCAGCTATTTAATTAATGTAGGTCTTATTATGGGCCTGCATAGACAATAAAATTGAAAGTTGGAAATTTACTTGGTGAAAAAAATTATATAGGAATTCTCTATATCTTGGGCTAAATAATGTAAAAATTGTGCCAAATCACGTAGCATTTTTTTTGGTAATAATCACGTAGCATTTGAGTTAACGTGAAAATGAGAATCAAATTTTTCTTTAAATAAAAATAAAATAATAAAAAATAGAATAAATTCTCAAATTTGTCCCTTAAAATTTCAGATCTGGACACATTAATCCCTAATAAAAATAAACACATCTTGTGGTCCTTGAAGATCACAAACGTTGGACACGTTTGTCCTTTTGACAACCAACCTTTGTTACACTTAATAGAGTTAGGCACCTGGCACATTAACTCGCTTACTTAGCACTTATTTGGGCAAAAAACAATGCCATTACATCCCTAGGGTTGGAAACGCCTTAACCCCATTTTCCCTCCATCTAAAACGGTTTTGTGTGGAGGGAAAGAACCTAAGATAAAAAAATTCCCACTCCACCAGTACTAAATACCTCCATTTCATCATTGCTAGGGTAAAAACCATCGCCATCAACTGTTGCTTTACTAAGTGTTAAGTAATCAAAGCATTGAAGCAGTGTTTAGACATAAGAATCTTGGAGGTAAATAATTTCAAGCTCTAAACCCAAAATATTAATCCCTTTACTTGAAATATTTTGTGGTCCCAAAGTTGATGTGGTTGAATTTTAAATGTGTTAATGGTGTGTGGTCCTTGTGTCTATGTTTGTGTCTAAATTAATGGTGGACCATGTATGTGTGTTTAATAATAGTTGTAGTGGTGATTGTTGTGTTTGTGTGTGGATTATTAATTAGTGTTTGATTTTGTTTTGTGTGTATAATTAGTAAGATACCCGTGTAATGTACGGGAGCATTTAATTTTATTTTGTGTGTTTTAATTTTTAAATAATTAAGATTATTTTAAAACAGTTAAACATTATTTGATTTTTTTATATAATATAAATTTGTTCATGCACATTATCTAACTTTATTAGAGTCAAAATTAGAATAGACTTAAAGTTATTGAAATGATTATTTTAATTTAATATTAGAAATGGTACTTTCGATTTTATATCAGAATATGTGTTATATTAGGTCTTTTCGATTAGAATTGAAAACATGTCATTATGAGATTTTTTTATTAGAATAAAAAACATGTCATTTTGTGCATTTTCGATTAGAATAGAAAGCATTACATTCTGGGCGTTTCGATTATAATAAAAATATGGCATGCTGGGTCTACCTAATTGAATTTTACAATGACATTTTGTTACTGTTTCAATTTTACAATGTACGCGCAAAATTGTCTAAAATTGAAGAGTGTTATTTTTATTTCAACAAATGTCTCCCAATATTTATTCTTGAAGTATGAGTGATAAATATAATTATTTTGAGCATTACTTTTTGAACTTGGAATGACTATTTAATATGAAATGTTTATTTCATTGATTGGTCTATATTGTTTCAAATATTTGTCATTTATCGAAGTAATTCTTTCATTTAACATTTATCTCATCAGATTAGTTTAAGAGCCAACTTCTGACTCTTACAATTAACAAATTGAAGAAAAGTTTGATGAAAAACACCTAAAGAATCGAAATTGAAGATAGCAAAGATCAAACAAATTGTACTTTCACTCGTCAACTTTGACCAAGTTATACTAAACATGATTTGAACGCCACTAGATCAACAATCCACTTGAACAGAGTTATTAGAAAACTATGATAAATTATTTAAAATAAACTAATTTATTTAAATTGTTTTAAAAAATAATTTCATATAATAAAATGGACAAACAACTGTTGCTTCAAAATAATCATAAATTTTAATCAATACTCCTGAAAAATGAGATTATCAAGAAAAAGCTTTTTACCATTTTTATCTATCTTATCCAAACATCTCACTTTTATCCCAAAAAAACTTTTTTTAAAAGCGATTTTAGAAATAATTTCATTATTCCCAAACACACAGTGATTATATTTATAGAGCACCGCAATGGCAATTCCTTTTATGAGTCTATTATTTGCTATTGTTTCAGATATGTTTAGATACATGTAAAAAAATTCCAAATGAGCTTATTAGCGATGACAATGACACAATATCTCACTAATAAAAGTTACATGGGCTAGCTAGTTATGCCTTACCCAGTCCAGATGTTATTTGGATGGAAGAGGCATCGCAACATAATTGTAGGCTAACTTTTTTGGATAATTTTTTTTTTTTTGTGAATTAGAAATTTCCTTTTCCTTTCAAAATAAACTATATACTTCCCAAACCAAATCTCCCAGTAACACCAACAAGATGGAAGGAAAATATTAAAAATAGAAAATAATCCAAAATAATTTAAAAGAACAAAGCCATACTTACAGAAAGATTATTTTATAAAAGATATTAATCATACAAAATCAACAATAACCAAAATGCATTGGTCAAATTTCATGACATGGTCTCCATATTTGTATTATTAAATAAGCAAAAAACCATATCCTGACATTGCATCAACATCCGTTGCTTATCTATATAGCAATTATATGTGCAAATCTAGTCCAAAGTAGTAGGTATATGTACACGTAAATTTCCATAAATTAAAATGCATTTACAGTTAATTATAATTTGAAGGACACATTTTAAGTTTCTTAGTGAAATATTGATAAAACATGAAGATCAAATTTCATTGTATACTGCAGGGGAGTTTGACTTGGCTATCCCTAAAGTCCCTAAGAGAAACAAATATCTTGACTCAGCCTCATAATCCCATGGAGAAAAACTACCATGCTAGTCAGAACAATGACAAAAAAAAATCTAGTAAGCAGAGTAATAAAATAACAATAATAAAGTTCAATAGTGTACGTTATATCAAGCTTAATAGGACTATATAATCTAATTAAATGCCTTTACCCAAATGGGAATTATATCGTACTCCTTAATGTTCCATAAACAACCACAAGCCATGTCCCATTCATTTTCATAAGAACAACAATGCCTTTAGTAACACAACATTAAATAAATCTTATCATGTGAAGTCTGAACCACATCATAAGATAGTATTGACTATACTATTGATTTTCATTCATATGCATCATGAATACTACATTATCTAATTCAAATGAATAGCACTTTTTTCCCTTTTGTAATTGAGTCTCCATTTTCTCGTAACAACAATTCCTTTAATCCACGGCTGAATTATAAATTGAAAAATGCTTATAAGTACAAAACTAATAAAAAGCATTCATTTTTATTTCCTGTTTAAAATTGGCTGTAGTAGTCGAATAAGAAGCAAGCAAGCTACATTGCTTATAGGACTAAACAATGTTAAACATTTTGAGTTTTTACCTATTTGATACAGTCATGGGTCTCATCAGCAGGGTAGATATAGACAGCCACAGGTTTTCCTTTGAATTTGGTGAGGCTCGCATACTTTCCATCACAATCTTTCGGCGTGAATGATGGTGGCTTTGAACCTTTATTCTCCTGTCAAGGAAGAAATACAAACAAAATTAAAATGAAATGATATACAGACAACAAAAATTGAAAACTATTTTATATACAATGTCATAAGATTGCATTGATGAGAACATATAACTTGCCTAGACCAAACATTTGGAAAAGGTCAAAATGATATGCACCGAGACAATGAGCACTAAAAACAGAAGAAAAAAAATAAAGTTAAAGAAGTTGAAGAGAATAGATGAAAAATATGAATGAACAAAATGAAAATCAAGGCTTGAAGCCTCAAAAGTAAGAGACTGGACCCAACTCTACAGCACCTACAAATGGACCATTAGCAAACCTTCATCTTCTTCCTCTACCAAGCAATTCTCTTATCCATCCTCAAAATTACACATTAGTGAGTACACATTCAAAGTACAAACTACAAAGGTGTTGCATAAAGGGATAAATAAATGCTTATAGAAACAAGAGCAAGTCAATGCTCAAATTAAGCTTTACTTTGACCATGATCCACAGCCCGCTTCACCCATTTTCTTGCTATTTGACGACTATGTGTCAAACCTTCCCCCAAGGAGTAGCATAAAGAAATATTGTACATAGCACGCACATACCCACCTTCTGTAGCTTTCAGATACCATTTAGTCTGCTCCAAGGAAAACTTGTTAAAAGCAAAGATCAGAATATATCATGATAATAAAGGAACCTAAAATACCCAATATTATAAGCCAATTCTGAAACAGATCCAAATAGATTTCCCATCTTTTAACCCTTCCCCAAAAGAAAAAAAGTCCATTCATAATAAAAAGTAAGAGGATAGGAATAGGATAGAGCACCAACAACTTAATTCATATTACTACTCCCACCACCTCGATGTAGACAAAGTGCAAGCAGGTACTGGGCACGAACCTTACCACCAGTAGAAGTAGAAGCTTTATATAACAATTTCAAAGCTTGCTTAGTGTTTTGAGGTTCAGCTGCATAGCAAAGGTATAGCTTTGTCAAAGAAATGTAGAAGGAAAATAGGAAAATTAAAAACTATTATTGAATGGGTAAGGTGAATAAAAATGGTTAGTGAAATGTAGGGAGCTAGAAGAAGGCAAGAAGAGTCGGAGAGTGAGTGAGAAGCTTATGCGTGAATGACATTCCCAATGCTCATTTCTTTCTCAGTCTCACAGTCAATGGCTCGTCAAACACACCACATAAAAGAGGCTTCTCTTACAAGAAATATACAGTGATTGCACAGTAACCAATGCTCTTACAAGGAGAACTTGACACCTGTAAATTAAAAGTGATTGTATAGTATAATTTAAGGGTCTGCTTTTGTATTGTGTATTGATAAGCATTTCAAACTCAGAGAGTGGAATTAGTATGGAAAAAGCTAATATGCCTTATATGAATTCAACAAATGGAGTGGATTATTAAAACAAAGAACTGAAAGAAGTAAGAATTATGTAGTAGGGTTCGAAATAATAAGGTTGCATTACTATGCTATAAGGTTAAATAAAGCAAGTTTTAATAAAAATAAAAAAAATGCAGGAGAGAGAAAGATAAGTCCACATTCATTCACTTACAGGAAACAGAGCAACAAATGACAAATTATGTTAAGAATGCCTTAAGCTTACATAAAACAACATATGCACATAAATCAACACTCCACTTCAAAAGAAAAGCCCCTAAATTTAGTCCCTCCTTGGTTCACCAAAGTCCAAACCATTATTAGCCGTAAGCAAAAAAAAGCAAGATATAGAATGCCCAAAAAGAGGGATACAGTGAAAGCAATAAAAAAAATGTAAACAAAGGCTAACAAATAAAAACACGAAGGACACAAAATCGAATCATTGATTCAATAAGTGATTTATAAAAAATTCGTAGAACAATTTGGAGAACCTTTTTTGCCAGGCATTTGCCTCTCACCTTTAACATAAAATCCCATAATATCGACTATAATCCTGCCTTGCTAGTTCCTCACAGACACCCTCCTGTTCTTCAACATCTACCAAAAAATTTAAAATAAATATAAAATCAGCACATTTTACAAAAGAAAAAACTACAGTAGAGGATGATTTAGAGAGGGACCTCGTAGATGAAGATGAAATCAGAGTCATCAGAGTGGAGTGAGCATTTGGACATTAGCTAGAGTGAGGATTGCCAACCCCTTTCTCCTTCCTAGCATGCTCTTCCACAGTCATTGTGTGGGTTTTTCCAAGTTTACATGAAAGTTTTAGGAAGAAGGAAAGGAAAAATAAGAATTGTAATAAGATGTGAACTAACATTTCAATTAAGTGGGAAAATCAAAATCAATGGCAAATTTGGAAAAACAAAATCATAATAAGTTTTGGACCTAAAGCCATTTATTTCACTACCTCAGGCTACAAAATCAAAAGACCACCTAGGAAGTTAAATAAACAAAATACTCCACAACGTTTATTTGACTCATGAGCACTTATTTTTTATAATAAAAAAAAGTATAAATTTTTTTATGCAAATGACTCAGTCATTATTTAAGGAACCCTTTTACCTTAAATTAAGATTTTATTCACCACTTGTATATTTGATTAATACCATGTGACCACCTAGAAATGCATATTGTAATGAAGATTTCCTCACCTACATTCTCTAATATGCAACATAGTAGTACTTTGAAGCTCCTATGCCACCATTAGGTCCCTACACTCAAAAGAAGAGTTTGTTTGCATATATATTGAAAATGGTAAGCTCTTCCAAAATGTACTCATAAACAAATATTTTAAATAAGACTTTGAAACCTGAGCCCTTCGTAGTCCAAAGTCAAAAAAAGTTTTGGATTCTCTAGCAAAATAACGATGCCATGCAGCATCAGTAGACAGTAATGATGCACAAAGTATTTCCATAGAATCATGGCAAACACAAAATTTATTTTAAAAGAATAATCCAATAAATAAATGGCAGCAGTATTAAACTTTCCATAGAATCATGGCAAACACTATCATCAGCTAAATTATTTCAAATTTACCATTGGTCCAATGCTATTTATAACGAAACATAAAAGAAAATTATAAAAGGAAAGCAAATACCCCTTGAACAATCAAGTATCTTCATGATATTCATTCTTGCACATGCAAAACCAAAAAAAGAATAAAAAATTTTAAAACAATAGATTCGTTAACCATAAAACCAAAAGACTGACTCACTTATTCAAATGTCATTCCAATAAACTAGAAAAAATAATAAGGTTAAAGAAGATAAAAGAATGCCAGAAAAAAGATTAATAAGATCATAGTCATATGCAGCAAAATTGATCACCTTGCAAAACCTTTGGGCTTCAGCAATGAAAGAAAAAGAGAAGATGGCATAGAGAATGGTGAGGTACAAATGAGAAAAATAACAACACTCAAACATCTTTGAGCAATGATGACATAAAAGAAAGGACTACTTTGCTCAACAGAGTGAGTATAATGATTTCCATTAACAGAATATGTAGGTTTTACCTGCCATTGAATAAACAAATTTTTAGCCTTACTCAAAAATGGCAAACATGTTTTACCTGCAAAAATCAATTTAGAGATTTAATCTTGGATTAAATAAAGGTTGGGTCAATAGTTATGCTGCTTCAAAGAAGAATAAAGATTAAGAAAGTATATTATTTACTAACAATATCATGAAGATAAAAAAAATGTCTTATAAAAGGCATACTAAATAACTATTTGACCACGGAAAATCAGAGAGTCCATTACCAAGCACCATGTAAACTGGGAATTTTTTAAATCCTAAATTGACCAAATGTTCAAAGTTTGTGAACACCCATGAATTGATAAATTGCAAGCAACAACAACAAGCATATTATACAAAATATATTACCACAACAGAGATCATAACAGCAATCATACTGTATCACAATGACCAAGTGGGATCATAATAGCATAATGCTATCATTCAAAGAAAAACAAATACCTTACTGTGACATTTACTTAAATAGCTTGTAGGCATGTAGGAGAACTCTTAAGTGGAAATTAAAAAACCAACAAAAGTTGTTCCACCTTAGGAAGAAAGCTAGGGTTAATATATGCTTATTTAAGGATTTTTTCTTGTGCCTAACTAAGAAAGTTGCTCTACCTCTGTCGAGTCACCATCTCGGACCTCCATCGGCACCGAACTCGATGCCAATAACCATCAATCGTCCTCCACCATGATCCAGAACCCAAACAACACCCAGAATAGTGAGCCCCACCCCCACCCAATCCATTATGTCCTCGGACCATCTATCATGGCCACAGTCTAGCCCCTTACCCAACAACAAGCAACCACCATTCTGAGGTAGCAGCTATCTTAAATTACATATCTAATTCCTAACAAATAATAACATATTAAATAGAACCTAGTAAAAGTAGCACAATGTAGAAGACAAACCACCAAATCATGAAAGAGTAGTGTAATGCAGAATTTAAAAGATATAACATCGAAAGTCACCTCCCCTTAGACATTACCAAATGTGAGAACACCCCACTTATAGAAACACCATACAGATCATCCAGAATTTCAACCTTCAAATTGTGCAGCATAAACACTTGCTTTGTGGTTCAAATTGTTCATCTATGGAGAAAGTTCACCAATCACATTGGTATCGCTTTCTTTAGGATCACCTTGAACAGCAGCCTCTTGAAGTTGGACACATAGAGTTAGTAAACAAACTCATCACACACATTCATCACACACACACTAAAACTCTTATCTTGTTCTTCCTTTTTCTATTCATTATTTTACTCCAATCTCTCACACATGAAAGAAATTAGTATTCAGCAAATATAACCCATTGTTACATAAAAAAGAAAGAGAATTATAGATAAGAATAAAGATAATTCTAAAAAATAGATATTTGTGAAACCTTTATTACTTTAAAACTATTGGGTAGGTGCGTCCTTGGAATTGTTCTTTAGGCATCATCATGACAACATTGCGTTGGCCTTTCAAAGAAGATATACAACCTCCTAAATATCAAATATACAACAAATAAATCAATATTTTACTTAATGGATTTAATATAGTTGTTTTCGACTATTCTTGGTATTTGGCTCCAACAATAAAACAATAAGAAAGTATTCAAAGATCAATTTCAACTAATAAAATTATATTTGTTATTATTAAAGGCATATAAATGTGTAGTGCAAATAGGCATTGTGATGAAACATTAAAAATGATACCTATGCATATAAATTAATAAATGAGAATTTTACTAACTTATTCACCTGAAACCAAAATAAAAAATAAAAATTCATTAGATAAAAATCCTAATAAAAGGAATGTCAATAATTTATAACAAACATAACCATAACTCAGATCAAAAGCATTAAAAAAAAAAGTAAGTGAAGAGGGAACCCCATTTGTCAGGCTCCAAAGAAGATGCTCCCCATCCAGAGGGAAAGTGCAGGCAGTGCAACGACTCTTCTGGAGGTGAAAGTTATGGCGGCCGCACCTCACATAGAGAATGTGGTTCTTCTTCCTCCTCTTACCAAACGCCTTGTCCCCTTCCCTTGCATTCAAAATTAGTATATAAAAAATATTACCACCACCTCCAAGCATGAATTAGGTTCATTTGGATCCAGAAAGCAAGTACCATTGAAGCAAAACCTTAGATGCAGATGCAGTAGAGGAGGTGTGTGTGGTTGAATAACACGTGGTGGCTCGCCGCTTACTTCAGACCACTCCGATGAGATGCTCTTCGACCTCTCTGATGAGATGCTCTTTTGGATTGGGCTTTGAGTCCATTTTGCTAGTGGCATCAGTAGAAATCTCAGCAACCACAGCCATGGAAAAATAAAAGCCAACCCCACCAAAACCTCTCAACAATTTGGATTACTTAAGCTAAAAAAGAAGACATTTTGAGACCATAAATGGAAAAGCAAATTCGTGGAATTGAAGAGATTCTCTTGTTGTGCAGCAACCCAGATAAAAAATTCAGAGGAAACACGAAAGGGTGTGCGTACTTGATAATGTGAGGACAGAGGAGGCTAAGGAGGTAGCTGAAGCATGAGAATTTGAAGCCCGAGATGAGCTCCTCCATGACAAATGGATAGTAGAGGAGAGGAAGAGAAATAAAGATTTGGATTTTAAAATGGAAGATGAGTATTGAATAGTCTTCCAGAGAAGAGAAAGAGAAAGAGAAAGATTGAAAAAGATTGAAAAGTGACTATGTGAAAATTTGATGTTAACAAAACGAAGTGAAACGTGCAAACGGGACAAAATAAATGAAAGAAAGAGAGAGAAAATGAGGTGTGCATAAAATGACCAAATCACCCCAATCTTAAGGACAACATATGATTAGTTAACAAAAAGCAAATACAAAAGTGTAAATGAGAAAAAAATTCAAAATAAATAAATAATAAAGGAAAGACAAATTTATCCTCTACCCAATTGAACATATTTTATCATAATTAAAAGTTTTGGACAAAATGATAATTTGTTGTGTAAAAAGTGCTGAGAGATTGACACGTGTAATTGACCAGTAATTGAACAGTAAGATTTACGGGTTTGGTTTTGTATCGTTTATAGATGTGTGTTTACAAATAACTAAATACATTCAGCTTGTGTTTCATCATGGGCCAGTTTGTGAAAGACCCAAGAAGGGTGCTTGATAAATATAATTTTTATATATTAATTAATTTTTATATTTAGTCTCTTAAATTTTTTATGTACTTAATTAATTAGTTTTGATCACATTTTATAAGTTTGGGTTGAAATTGAGTTTAATTATATTTTTTAGTATTATTGAAAAATTTACACTATTTTTATATTTTGGGCATAATTTGAGTTTTAAACATTTAAAAATTATGAATTTTACCTTATAAGAAAGTTGAGAGAAATATCTACAACTTTGATGGGAGCTCGAAGGTTGAGTCGGATGTCTAGTAGGTCAGATTGGGTCTGAAAGTCACAATAGAGATGTTGTTACTAAAATCAAGACAATGAGCAAGGATTGAGTCATAATTTGGGCTGTTGGAGTCTTATGGAGTTGAAACTGCTACCATTGGAATACTGAGACATGGACCTTCAACTCATATGAAGACCATTTATCAAAACTGTGACGTTTTAATGATGTTCTTACCCTTTGAAGTCAGATGATGGGTCTAGAGAGCTGTTAAGAGTATTTTAGGCATAACTCTCTCATCCTAAGCCCAAATTATACAAATTAGGTGTTTAATTAAAGCTAAGAAACAGAGAATTAACCTTAAGCTAAGGCAAAACTTAGATTTTTAATTTTAGAGATAGTTATTTAAGCAACAATAATAACTCCAAACCAAATCCTATTTTTCTCTTAGCCAATCTTGATGTTTAATTCTGAGATCTTGTTTTGATTGTTTTACATTTAATTGTTAATCAAGTTTCTCTTTTACCTCTTTTGATTTTGTTAAATCGAGATTGAATTGCTGAATTTGATTTGGATGTTAATATAATAATTATAAAATTATCACATGTTTAATGAGGATTACATAGATTAAACAATGCATCAAATGTATTTGATGGATTGTTAAGCTTGGTTGAATTCTGCGTTTTAGATTAATTTAGGATTAGATGAGTGCTTAATTCATTAACCTTAATTAATTAAATTTTGGATGCTTATCTAGTAGAGAATTCATGAATCATCTTATGGCTTCTTGATGTGATCTAAGATCAAGAATCTAATTAGCAATTGAATGGATTCCTAGTTATCAATGATGAATTAAATTCAAGATTAGTTGACTTCCTTAGATTGATTGTTTACTTAGTTTTGTTTATAGTTTTTAATTACTTTTTTTAATTAATTCTGTAACTTTTCCCCTCTTTGTTAACTTCTTAATCTAATTGCTTAATTAGAGTGATCTAATGACTCAACCCAATTCTGCTTTATACTACAAATAATTTAGTGAATCAGCTTACAAATTAGTATAATTTGATAGTCACAGGAGCTATCAATTTTTGGTGTCATTGTCGAGGATCATTCTGAGTTTAATCAATTATATTAGAAGTATAATTAACTACTAACCCTTCACTAACCCATGTTTTCCTTATTTCAGGTGGTTTTATGCTTAATTACAGTCTCCAAGTGTAAGAACAAGTGTACAGCTCAAACCATCTCTGATTGAACAACATTTTGGTAGGCAAGTAAAGTACATTATTGGGTGTCGTTTGATGCTATTTAATCATATCAAGACCTTGCCTAGCCCCTAACACCCTTGTTTGCTTTGTTTTTTGTTGTTTTCAATAGAATTAGGCTATTTTTCAAATTTTTGTACAGACAAACCATCTCAAAATGGTTTGAAATTTGGTTAATTGAAGGAAAAATAGTGTGTACTACAAGTCTAACAACATCGCTATGAGCACTGTAATACCCTAAATGGTATGTTAGACTTGTTTATGTGTTCAGAATGTAACATATGACTTGTTTAGCATGTATGTATTATTTTATGACAATTTGAGTTCATTTTGGTACTTAGTTGCAAACTAAACTATGAAAAGTAGCTTAATATGACTTAGATAATAGAATTAACTACTTAGGAGAGAGAAATAAATATGAATAATTTATTTTTAAGTCACAAATATATATATATATATATATATATATATATATATATATATATATATATATATATATATATATAGTATATAGTTATAGTTATAGTTATAGTTATAGTTAAAGTTTCAAGGTAAACCGAAAGCTAGTTTGATATTTTTAGGCATACTGGTTATCTAATTATAGTTAGTTTGACTAGTAATAGATATGAAAATATTATATAATGTTGGAACAACTTTTTATATGAATCCTAATATTTATTTTAAAGTTGTTGGAAGCTGAAAATCTGGATTTATCTAAATTTAAGTATTTTTAGCAGATCAGAATTTATCAATTATGGCCTAAAGACCCTATAAGTCTTTTGCCCTTTTTCCTTATAAGCCTCACCACGACTGTGTTTCTCAAATAACAGAAATAGAAAACGTGGAAGAGCAAGAGGAAAGAGAGGAGACGGAAAATGAGGAGAAAAAAAGGAAAAACAAAGGAAAAACTAAGGTTTAAGATCTAACCAAGCTAGAATCTCTACAGCTGTTTCAGGTAGGGGTTCTGTGACCAAAAATCATTTCTTGTTATTCTTTTCTCAGTTTGTGTAATTAAGTTGCTTGATAAGTAATTAGGTTGGTTAATAGGCCAAATTGAGTTTTAGAGTTGTTTGATGTGTTTTGATTGCATGATTGCGTTTTTTTGGTTACTTGTGACTTGTTCAAAGCATAATTCTGATATAGAAGCTTATAATTTGTCATTTAAGCCTTTGAATCCCAAATTTAGGGGTTAGGTCATCCTAGGAAGATTTTAGTGCATTAATCCAAATTAAGAGGTTTTGATTGGTGATTGATGATTCCTATGAGTTAATGAACTGATATGGAACTTAGAATCACTTAGAAACTAAGTTGGAATGACCAAAATAAGAGAAAATGACTAATAAAATAGTACCAACAACAACAACAACCAAGCCTTTTCCCACTAGGTGGGTCGGCTACATGGATCAAATGACGCCATTGTGCCCTATCATAAACTAAGTCTTCAGATATGTTATTCATATCTAAATCTTTTTTAATCGTTTCACCTATAGTCTTTCTTGATCTTCCTCTACTTCTAGCTATTGGGCTATTATCTACCTGATCTACTCTTCTTACAGGGGCTTCTACGGGTCTTCTCCTTACATGTCCAAACCACCTAAGGTGAGATTCTCCCATCTTTTCCACAATAGGTGCTACCCCTACTTTCTCTCTAATGCATTCATTCCTAATCTTGTCTTGTCTTGTATGACCACACATCCAACGCAATATCCTCATCTCCGCAACACTGATCTTATGCTCTTGTTAACTTTTTACCGCCTAACATTCAGTACCATACAACATCGCGGGCCTTATAGCTGTGCGGTAAAATTTACCCTTAAGCTTGAGAGACACTTTTCTATCACAAATAACTCCTGAAGCACTGCTCCATTTCATCCATTCAGCTTGAATCCTATGGTTTACACGGTTTGCAAAATTATGCAGAACCTGATTTCTGCTGATAACGCCGCAGCGTGAGAGATGTCGTGCCACCGCATAAGGATGAACGACTTGAATGCCGCGGTGTTAGGAAGGTTACGCCACAACATGAGGCTCATTTTGGTAGCACGGGCCGTGGCATGAAGAACATCGTGCCGCAACGTGAGGGAAATGCTACTCCAGTACTAAAACCCATGGCTTAGGCGATGCGGCGTGCCCTAGACAGTGTCGCAGTGTGAGCACTAGAAACCTTAAAAATGTCATTTGTGATATTTTGATGTTCTGGACTAGAGGGAAATTGGTATATGTTTCCTAAGAAGTGTTAAGGCATCAATAGGGATAGTTTTCAAGTGGAGAATTATACCTATTATGAATGAAGGAAAAATGGTAGTGTTGGTTTTGTGATTATCCTTTGATGTTGTTCATGAAGGCCAAGGGAAATTGAAGGTTATTTGAAAGACTCTTTTGAGTAAGGACATAACCTGACGTTTTGGTAGTGCCAAGGCCAAAGAAGATAAGTAGGGGTCCTTAAGGTTCTTCGGAATTAGGATTTAGACTAAACTTCTCAGTGTGCCAGGATATATGTAATTGTGAGGAGATACCTCTAATTACCACAGAACAATGTATTAAACCAGTATTCCTATGCTTTTACATTTTAGTTCTGAGTTAAACTAGGTGTATGTATATAATGTAAGTTCACTTGGTTTATCTAAGTGTTATGGATAAACCTTGTATATGTTTTAAACATGTTTCACTAGTTTTAATTGAAAGTATGTTTATCTATATTATGTTTGGCTGGTTTTGATTACTCATACTGATAATATAGTTTCTCACCCCGCTGTGTAACATGTAAATCCAGGTAAATCTTCTTCCAAAGGTAAGAAGAAGAAAGAAGACAAATATTAGATTAGTTTATCTATTATATTTCAGTTGTTGTACTTTTAGTATTACTTTTGAAATGTATAGTACTTTAAGCCTTTGTTAAGGCTAGTGATGTATATACACTATGATGCATTATTATACACACACACACACACACACACACACACACACACATATATATATATATTATATTTCTGCATTTCATATGGTTCTCTATAGTGTTTCCAACAAATATTATGGATATAAATATATGGTTAGTACGTATGAAATGACATTGTAATGCTAAATATCCCTTATATTATGGAATTACTGAGATATTGGTATTAGGATGTTACAAGCACCATTATATCTCGGCCAAATTTCATCGTTTAGATCACTTTTCTATTTTTGAAGATTTTTTATTGCATTTTTAGTACCATTTTTTAGTAGTTTTCACCCTGTGGTGGTCCCATAATTTTTAAACTTGTGTAGATAGGGTAACTAGTGTTATTTTGGTAGAATTTTAGTGTTGTTTAGTCCATTTTGCATATCTTGTGTTTCTGCACTTTTCATGTTGTATGACCAAGTCTTCTAGTAATCATTTGTTTGACATTGACCCTAATATTGAGAGGACCTTCCATACACTTAATAGAGCTCATAGGCTTAGTAAAAAGATAGTTTTTGAAATTGAAATTGACATTGAAAATGAAACTAAACCTAAGAATATAAGTAACACTACAACCATGGTTGATAATATGCATAATAGGACTCTTAAGGAACTAGCAGCACCTGATGTGAATTACCAGCCTTTGTGCATTCAATATTCTAACTTAAAATATTGATTTTGAAATGATACACTTGCTGCCAAAGTTCTTTGGACTTGTAGGTGGTGACCCTTATAAGCATTTGAAGGAGCTTCTTGTGGTTTGTTCAACCATGAAGCCTCAAGGGAATTCTAAAAGAACATATCAAATTAAGAGCCTTCCCTTTCTCATTAGATGGAGTAGCCAAGGATTGACTGTATTACTTACAGTCAGCTGCCATAACATATTAGAATGATATGAAGAGGTTGTTCTTAAAAACATTTTCCCCTGCTTCCAGAGTTGCTGCCATTAGGAAGGATATATGTGGCATAAGGCAGATATCAGGAGAAACTCTGCATGAACACTGGAGAGATTCAAGAAATTGTGTTCAAGCTGTCCTTATCACTAAATCAATGACCAGTTGCTAATCTAGTATTTCTATGAGGGACTTTTACTCATGGATAGAAGCATGGTAGATGTTGCCTTTAGAGGAGATTTAGTGAATAAAACCTCTATTGCAGTAAGAGATTTAATAGTAAAGATGGCAACAAATGCACAGTAATTTGGCACACAAGTCATTATCTCAACCAGAGGAGTCAATGTAAAGGTTTCTGATACTGATTAATAGAGAATGGAGAATAGATTGGAGGAGTTGGCCTCCTTGGTTAGGCAACTAGCATTGGGACAAATTTAAATTTAGTCCCCAGCAAAACTTTATGGAATCTGTTCCTTGTCAGATCACCTAACATACCAATATCCTGCACTCCAAGAAAGTAGTAAAGCAGTTTCTAACATATTTCTTGGCAGACCATACCAGTAGCAACTAAAGTATGACCCTTATTCTAACACATATAATCCTGGATAGAGATATCATCTCAATCTACGATATGACAACAATTCTGGCCAATTTCAGCAGCAGCAGCAGACCAGATATAATGCAGCAAGCCTGAGCAACCAACAGTTTCAACAAACAATGAAACAACCTTTGCAGCAAAGTATCAATTCAGAATTTAGCTTGGCAGACTTGGTGAAGCAGTTAGCAACCAATAACCTTCAGTTTCAACAGAGAACTAAGACCACCATTCAGAACTTGGAGACTCAAATTATACAACTTGCAACTTCCATCAACAAGTTAAAGACTCAATGTTCCAGTCAATTGCCCTCCCAAATAATTAATAATCCAAGAGGTAATGTGAGCGTCATAACCTCGAGAATTGGAAAAGAAGTGAGTGTTCTAACCTAACTCTAACCAGAGATTATGCAGTAGGATTGTGCAGAAAAATTAGATCCAACAAACCAAAATTTTGTAGAAGATTCAATGCAGCGGAATATAGAACATACAGAGAATTCGAAGAAAAATTAAAAGTTAAAGAAAAATTCTACAGAAAAACCTACTCTCAGCATTCTTTTTCTTTTTCCCAATAAAATGACTCAATCAAAGAAGATAGTTGAAACTAAATTAGACAGGGAGATTATAGAGACTTTCAGGAAAGTGGAAATGAATATTCCACTGCTGGATGCAATCAAGTAGATTCCAAAATATGCTAAGTTTCTGAAAGAGTTATACACACACATGAGGAGACTGAAGGATAATGAAAGAATTAGTATGAGGCATAATGTTTCAGCCATCATTCAACTAATCCCTAAAAAATGCAAGGATCCAAGAACATTTATAATTCCATGCATTGTAGGTAATTGCAAGTTTGAGAATGCCATGTTAAATCTAGGAGCTTCAATAAATGTGATGCCTATGTATATTTCTAATTCTCTTGGACTTGGACCTTTATGAGCAATATGTGTTGTGATTCAATTAGCAAATCAGAGCAATACATACCTAGAAGGCTTGATATAATGAGCTAATCTTTCCTGCAGATATGTATATTCTAGATATGGAGGGAGAGTCATCATCCAACAAGGCTCCAATCATTTTAGGGAGGTCATTCCTCAAGACTGCAAGGACCAAAACAGATGTGCATGTTAAAATTTTTTCCATGGAGTTTAGAGATATTTTAGTGCATTTTAACAGTTTTTATGCAATGAAGCATCCCATGGAGGAACATTTTATTTTTCACATAGATTTGCTTGCTAAATTAGTTAAGGATACTTATGATTAGTTGTGTACCAAATTTCCTAATTTTTTTGATTTTCATGATTCTATTCATTATCACTCATGTACTAGTTGTGATAGTGATGTGATGTGTACTGCGTGTGCTGAAGTTTTTGCATTTTTTAGAAATAATGAGTCTATTTTCACAAATTATGTAACTGTTCCTAATTATGCAGAAATTCAGTCTGCAGAAATAGTTTCCACCGCCAGATTGCTTCCCTAGATAGTGCAACCACCCAAATTAGAGTTGCAGCCTATACTTACGCATCTTAAATATGCATATTTGGAAGATGATGAGAAGCTTCCAGTGATTGTAGCTAAGAACCTCTATGCTAAACAAGAAGAGAAATTGAAATAGATTCTGAGCAAGTATAAGAGAGCCATTGGATGGACATTTGCAGACATTCCTGGTATTAGTCTTTCTACGTGCATGCACCGAATCTTGCTTGAGGAGGGAGCTAAACCAGTGAGGCAGCTCCAGAGGAGACTGAATCCACTGATTCTGGCTGTGGTGAAGAAAGAAGTAACTAAGCTATTACAACCTGACATTATTTATCCCATCTCCGACAGTAAATGGGTGAGCCCAGTGCAAGTCATTCCGAAGAAATCCAGGATTACAGTAGTAGCAAATCAGAATAATGAGCTAATTCTTACCAGGGTGCATCATAGTTAGAAAGTCTGGATAGATTATAGGAAGCTCAACTAAGCCACCCGAAAGGATCATTACCCCATGCCTTTTTTTGATCAGATGTTAGAAAGATTTGCTGAGAAATCGCATTACTATTTTTTGGATGGCTACACTGGTTATTTTCAATTCCACAATACACCAGAGGATCAGGAGAAGACCATTTTTACCTATTCTTTCAGCACTTTTGCTTACAGGAAAAATGTCATTTGGCCTCTGTAATGCCTCTAACATTTTTCAGTGGTGCATGGTGAGTATTTTCTCTAATATTTTAGAAGAGTGCATGGAGCTATTTATGAATGATTTTACTATTTATGTGATGATCACATATTTTATACATTAATAAACTCTCATTTTTAGTCATTTATACTCTCTATGTACTTAATTGATTGAGCTTGGTTATATTTTGTAAGTTTGGATTCAAATTGGGCTTAATTGATTTTTTCCAGCATGATTTTTGTTTTACACTATTTCTGTATTTTGGCCATATCTTGAGTTCTAGATGTCTAAAAATTATATATTTTACCTTGTAGGAAATATAAGAGAGAGCTTTACAACTTTCATCAAGAGCTCTAGGTCAAAGTCAGACATCTAGTAGAACTAATTGGGCTTGGAAGTCAGAAAATAAGTTTTGTGATTGGAACCTAAACAATGTGCAGTAATCAAAGCATAACTTAGGCTGTAAGAACTGAATTGGGCTAAACTTTTGGCATATGCAAGTTAAGACTCATATCTACAACTTTTATGAAGAATATAAGACTCAGTTCGGATTGCTTAGAGGTCATATTGGGCTTGCAAGTCAGAACAGAGGAGTTATAGTTGGGCCTGAGCAGTGTGCAATGATTGGACCATATCTTGAGTTGTAGGAATGCTTTTAGGCTGAAACTAATGACATTTGAAAGCTAAGACAAAAGCCTACAACTTTCATGAGGACCACTTGGTGATAAAATGACGAATGTAATGAGTTCAATACTAAATGATTTCAGAGACAAAGAATCTCAATAAATTTTCACTCATCAAAAGTCATTTGGCATTTTTCACTCATCCACCCACTCATCTACTCACTCATTAATCAGCTCCCTTGTCATTTTGTATCCATAATCCTTTATAAAAGGCACCATTGGCTAATCATTTAGGAATCTTGGTGTTAGAGATCAAGATCATGCTATTGTGTTGTTGTAGTTTTCTTTTGTTCTAAATTGAAGTTATGTTCTTTTTGTAAAGTGGAGATCTTGATTCATTGTAGACAATAGGTTGGCATAATGAATGCTTGAGCCCATTTATAAGTGGTGATATTAATAAATAATTAAAGGAATCATAATATAATTACATATATAATCTTAAATGAACTTTGAATGTTGTATTTTCCGATTGGAACTTTCGCTATGCGTGAATTCTAATTGAGTTATAAAAAGAATTAATTTTGTCCTTAATTTATTTACCAAGAGTGGATCTCCTAACCCAAGTAAATCCTTTTTATTTGTGACCAAATTTAATCACTTTTATTGTTGTGACAAAATATTTACCTTATGTCAAAGAATTTTTCTTCATCAATTCCCTGTGGATCAAGCTCGGACTCCCGAGAATTTGTTACTTGAAGCAACCTGTACTTGAGTTTATAACTTTTAATTCACATCAAATTTTTGGCTCCATTGTCGAGAAAGTTGATTTGAAGAACAAATTTATTATGCAAAAATTTTGTATATATATATATATATATATTTATTTATTTATATTTATATTTTTTTATCCTTGTGAATCTTTTGTGTGTGTGTGTATATATATATTTCTACTCTTTTAATTTTTTTCTTTGTACATATTAATGTACTAATTTAGTGAGAGAAACTTTCTCTTCTCCCTTTGTAATTTTTAATCATTAATGAAATAATCTTTCTTCTTCTCTTCTCTCTCGCTGGAGCAAAAATTAGCTTGCCGATTCTCCGGTTTTCATATTTTAAATTTACTTTCTGCACTTTATTTTCTGTACTTTACTTTTTGTATTTTATTTCTGACTTTCTAACCTACTAACCTTTTAATTTTCTTGCTTACTAACTATCTAACTCTCTTATTAACTTTCTAACTTTTTAATTTACCTGCTTCTAACATTTTAATTTACTTGTTTCTATTTTTTTTAATTTATCAGCTTATTAACTTATTTGGTAGTTAGTTTATGTCACACCCTTGTTAATATTTAATGGTCGATTTATACCGCTAGCTTGTACATTTTTTTCTATTTTAAGTTACTTATTTATGCTTAAATAGTATCATGATTTAAATTTTAGTCGTTTGGTTAAAATTAATCCTGGTGCTTTACATATTGATTTGTCTGAATCACAATCAAACATATTAAACACAATGACTGAAAATAAAAGTGTACATAATGAACCTGAAAATCAACCGTTACGAACTATGCATGAATATTTGCAACCATCTCGAAATTCTAGTCCATAATGTTTTATCTTTCAACTCAATGCTAACAATTTTAGATTTAAGTCAGGTATGATTTCATTACTTCCTAATTTCTATGGTTTAGAATCTGAAAGCTCATATTTACATCTAAAAGAATTTGAGGAAGTATGTACCGCTTTTAATGATCAAACTTGCACTAAAGAGATTGTTAAACTTAAATTATTTCTTTTTTCTTTGAAAGATAAAGCAAAAACTTGGCTTAATGCTTTGAAACCAAGATCAATTGGCACATGACAAGAAATGCAAGGTGAGTTTTTAAAGAAATTTTTTTCAACACATAAAATCAATGCTTTGAAAAGACAAATTCAAAATTCTTCCCAAAATTCAAGTGAAGCATATTTTCAAAGTTGGGAACGTTTTAAATATTTGTTAAATTCTTGCCCACATCATGGTTTTGAAAAATGGTGCACTATAAGCTTCTTTTATGAAGGGTTAACACCTGAAACTAAATAATTTGTGAAAACAATGTGCAATAGTGAGTTTCTTGATAAA
Organism: Ormosia semicastrata; assembly: GCA_029884595.1. Lineage (NCBI taxonomy): Eukaryota > Viridiplantae > Streptophyta > Magnoliopsida > Fabales > Fabaceae > Ormosia > Ormosia semicastrata. The sequence goes on from JAQQTO010000053.1 coordinate 37,105,823, forward strand.
GAACTTGAAGAAATTTTAGACTATATAGACCATTTGGCTGAAAATTCTCAATCTTGGCATGGTACTAATCCTTCTGAAAATTCAATTAGATATAACCTTGCAAGTGCTAGTAAAGGAAAATATCATCTTAGCAAAGAAGAAGATCTAAATGCTAGGTTTGCTAATTTTTCTAGAAAGGTTGAAGCCATGAAATCAGGGGAAGTAAAAGAAATCAAATTTATGCAAAATGAAGAAATTTGTAGCATTTGTGATGAATTAGGACACTTAATAAATGAATGTCCAAAAATTCCTATTTTTAAAGAAGTTGTGCATGAGCAAGTAAATGCAATGAACAATTTTAAAAAGCCATTCACCTATTCTTTTTCAAATTCATACAATTCGGGGTGGAGAAATCACCTGAACTTCAGTTGGTGGACTAATAATCAGGCACAATTCATGCAACCACCACCTCCTCAGGCACAACAGGACACTCAAAATTCTCAAGGATATGCATATTATGTTCCAACATATAGGAAAAACTTTGAAGTAACATTGCATGCATTCATGAAAAAGTAAGAGGCCATTAATAACCAAAACACTCAAGCTATGATTGACATAAAAGATACTCTTTCTAAACTTTCTTCTACACTCACCATTCATGAAAAAGGAAGATTTCCTTCTTAGCCTCAACTAAATCCCGATGGTTAGTACAGCCTAAATGAGGGTTGTTTAGAAAGCCAACAAATAGATTAAGTCAACTCAGTGATAGCTCTTAGGAGTGAAAAAGTTGTTGAAAAATAAATTCCTGAACATTGTGAGAAAGATGATGAATTAAGTCCCAAAGATGAGGAAGGAGTTGATATGTCACCTAGCCAAAAGGAGATCAAACCTTCGTCTTCACCCTCATATCCTCAAGCATTAAACAATTCGAGTAAAGTGAACCATAACAGTGAAATTTTTGAAATCCTTAAACAAGTGAAGGTCAATATTCCTCTATTAGATGCTATCAAACAGATTCCCTGTTATGCCAAATTTTTGAAAGACTTGTGCATTATTAAAAAGAAACATAATGTGAAAAAAATGCATATTTAACTAAACAAGTAAGCTCCATTCTTCAGAACAATAATACGTTTAAATATAAAGACCCTGGTTGTCCTACAGTTTCATGCATTATTAGTGAACATAAAATTGAATGAGCTCTACTTGATTTTGATGCTAGTGTTAATTTGCTTCCATATTCAGTTTGTTAGTATTTTAACTTGGGTGAGTTAAAACCAACTTCTGTAACTCTTTTACTTGCAGATAAATCAATTAAAATTTCAAAAGGAATAATGGAAAATGTGTTAGTACAAGTTGATAAATTCATATATCATGTGAATTTTATTGTCTTGGAAACTAAACCTATGGAAAATAGTAGCAAGTCAATTCCTATTATTTTAGGTCGCCTATTTTTCACAACATCTAATGCTTTGATAAATCACAGAAATAGATTGGTGAAGCTAACATTTGAAAATATGACACTAGAACTTAATGTTTTCAACATGTGCAAGCAACCGCAGGAAGTCTATGATGAAAAGGAAGAAAATGAAGGGATTAAGGCCATTATAGATGATCATCCTCAAACCAGGAGTTCTTCTGACCCATTAAAAATTTGTATAATTAATTCATTTGATCCAGGTACACAATTAGATGATGATATTTATGAAGTATACTCTTTATTTGATTATACACAGGTAATGGAATACAAAGGATGTAAGCCAAGATTCGAAGAGCTAAAACTTATGAATGATGATACCCATGAAGAAGTACCCACATTGGAACTAAAGCCATTACCTGCTGGGTTGAAATACACATTTTTGGGAGAAGAACAAAGCTTTCCAATGGTAATTTCCTCATCCCTAACCAAAGAACAAGAAGGTATGTTGATAGAAGTACTTAAAAGGCATAAAAGTGTAACTGAATGAACATTAAAGGACATAAAAGGCATTGATCCATTAATTTGTACACATAGAATACATTTAGAGGATAATGCTAAAACACCTCAACAACCTCAAAGAATATTAAATCCACACACACATGAGAGAGGCAGTTAGAGCTGAAGTTCTTAAATTACTTAATGTTGGAATTATCTACCCATCTCTGATAGCCAAGGGGTAATCCCTACACAAGTTGTGCCTAAGAAATCTGGAATAACAGTGGTTGAAAATGAAAAAAGTGAATTAATACCTACCCGAGTCTCATCGAGTTAGCATATGTGTATTGATTTTAGAAAATTGAATGCAGCCACTAGGAAAGATCATTTCCCCTTGCCATTTCTTGATCAAATTCTGGAAAGAGTAGCAGGACATCCCTAATATTATTTTCTTGATGGTTATTCAGGGTATAATCAAATACCAATTGCATCAGAGGATCAAGAAAAGACCATTTTTGCATGCCCCTTTAGCACTTTTGCATATAGAAGAATGCCTTTTGGTCTTTGTAATGCTTCGACAACTTTCCAAAGATGCATGTTAAGTATTTTCAGTGACATGATTGAGTATTATTTAGAGGATTTCATGGATAACCCAATAGTTTTTAGAAATTCTTTTAAAAATTATCTTGATAATTTAGAAAAAGTTCTTAAAAGATGTGAAGAAAAAAGATTTATGTTAAATTGGGAAAAAGTTTATTACATGGTTACCTCAGGAATAGTGTTAGGTCATGTGATATCTTCTAAGGGAATTGAAGTTGATAAAGCCAAAGTTAAATTAATTGCTCATTTGTCTTCCCCAAAAATAGTCAGAGACGTTCGTTCCTTTTTAGGACATGTAAGATTTTATAGAAGATTCGTTAAGGACTTTAGTGTCATATCTAGACCATTAAGTAATCTTCTAACAAAAGATGCACCATTTCATTAGACTCAAGATTGTCAAAAATCTTTTAAAAAATTAATCGATCTTCTGACATCTGCTCCTATCATGCAATCTCCTGACTGATCTTTGCCTTTTGAGTTAATGTGTGATGTTAGTGATTTTGTTGTTAGCGCTATTTTAGGATAGAGAAAGGAAGGTAAGTCTCATGTAATTTATTATGCAAGTCGAACTTTGAATAGTACACAAATAAATTACACCACTACTGAAAAAGAACTACTTGTTGTAATTTTTGCATTAGACAAAATTTGAGCTTATTAAATTAGTTCTTCTACTGTTGTTTTCACTGATCATGCTGCTATTAGATATTTAATGTCTAAGAAAGATGCCAAAGCTAGGTTGATACGGTAGATCTTATTGCTTCAAGAATTCAACATCATAATAAAAGACAAGAAATGAGCCAAAAATGTTGTTGCAGATCATTTGTCCAGACTTACAACAGGCTCACCTTTTGATAACACACCTATCAATGATTCTTTTCCCAATGAATTTTTATTTTCTGTCAATTCCATGCATTGGTTTGCTAATATTGTCAATTTTCTTGTAATAGGTAAGATGCTGCCTCAGTGGACACACTAAGACAGAATTTTTTTTTTGATTGAGGTGAAAAAATTCTATTGGGATGACCCATATTTGTTCAAATATTGTCCTGATCAAATCTTTCAGAGATGTGTACCGGATAGTGAGGTGGGTAGTGTCATTAAATTTTGTCATTCAAAAGTATGTGAAGGTCATTTTTCTTCAAAAAAAATAGTTACAAAAATCTTGCAGTGTAGATTATATTGGCCCACTTTATTTAAGGATAACTATACTTTTTGCAAAAGTTATGAAAATTATCAAAAATTGAGGTCCATTTCTAAATGAGACATGATGTCTTTGAACCCTATCATTGTCATTGAAATTTTTTATTGTTGGAGAATTGATTTCATGGGTCCATTTCTATCATTATTTGAATTTGTGTATATTTTGGTTGCAGTTGATTATGTCTCAAAATAGATTGAGGTGATTCCATGTCGACACAATGATCATAAAAATGTTCGTAAATTTTTAAAAGAAAATGTTTTGAGTCAATATAGAATTCCTTGAGCTATCATCAGTGATAGGGGAAAACATTTTTGTAATAAACTATTTGAATCTTTAATGAAGAAATATGGCATCACACACAAAATTGCCACCCCTTATCACCCTCAGACAAGTGGACAAGTAGAATTAGCAAATAGAGAGATTAAAAAAATTGGTTAACCCAAATCGTAGAGATTATTGGTCTTTAAGATTAAACGATGCACTTTAGGCTTACCGTACTACTTTCAAAACATCTTTAGGCATGTCACCCTATTGGTTAGTCTATGGAAAACTTTGTCACTTACCTGTAGAACTGGAGCATAAAGCATTTTGGGTCATTAAAACTTTCAACTCAAATCTTGATGATGCTTGCAAGTTACGCAAATTGCAATTGAATGAACTGGAGGAATTGAGAAATGATGCATATGAAAACCAAGAAAGTTCTGCTTTATAATTCTCGTCTTCACCTATTCCCTAGAAAATTGAAATCTAGGTGGAGTAGCCCTTTTATTATCAAACATGTGTATCCTCATGGAGCCATAGACATTGAGAACCCTAGGAATGGTAATGTATTTAAGGTCAATGGACAAAAACTCAAACTATTTCTGAAAAACCAAGTTATTGAGGTAGAATTCATCTCTATTTCTAATCTATATTATGAGTAGAATTTATTTTAATTTTATTGGTTTCTTTTTACAGTTCTTTGTTTTCCAGGTTAAGTGGTGGATAACGGTACTCCGTGACTCTCAAGTCAGTTTATTTTTCAGTTTCCCATAATAAATGATTCATTATCCTTTTAAAATGGATTCCATTATCTTGAATTTAAGAAAACATTTTCCTTCTCTCCCTCAAAATGCTCTAACAAAAATCTACAAAGCTAGGTATGAAAGACTGAAACTGTTAATGTACAAGGACATCCCAGAAGATATACGTTGGATAATCGAAGCAAAGGTTCATTTAGCTAGTGAATCTTCAAATTCATTTGTTCCATACATGTTAGATCTCGGTAAAAGTTCGTATTCTAAAAGGAGAAAAGCCAAAAGAATGCAAGTTTGTTACAAATGTGTGCGATGGAATTGTAATACGCGATGTCATTCTTTGGGAGTGGTTTCTGCAAACTGAGAAGATAAAATATACTTTATTAAGAATGGACTGAGTAAGGAATCATTAGATAATATCTTATTGACTCTTGAGATGCATTCTTGTGGAGTTGTGCATCGAGAACTTCTTAATTTGTGAAATCTTTTTAGGGACAAGCAAAAACATTATAGTCTTAGGAATCTGACTCAAAAAGACATTATTTACCAATTTATAATAAAATTGGATGGGAAGCTTATCCTCGACTCATAGAAGGCGTTTAAGCTGTTACTGGATGCAAAATCAGAGGAAGATGTGAGCCACAATCACAATAACATGTATATATTTTCTTGTTCATCTCTTAAAAAAATGAAAAAAAATGAAAAAAAATGAAAAAAATGAAAAATGAAAAAAAAAAAAAAAAGAGGGTGATCGAAAAAGTACTATGCTCTTAATTGGGTGTCGAGCCCCTGCCAGTGGCAGACCCGTCATTGACTCAAGTGGACCTTCGCATGTAGGTCTATAAATAAGGTTCGTGTGCCATGCTCTGTAGAGAGCCACGCAAACATTCCCAGGTTTTAACCATAGGCCCTGCTTGTTGATGGACAGATAGAAGCATCTCGTGTTTGCATTCTCGCGTGACAATGCCTCTGAGCTCAATTCCAGGTATTGATTTATTGGGTTCCTGAGCGTAGCTCCACTAGCTGTGGTCACTGGTCGTCGTATTCAGATTTTCTCTCTTTAACTAGAGGGATGATGTATAGGTTGGGATATTCCACAAGCGGGAGGAGTGCCTTAAGTCTGAAATTCCTTAAGAGAATTTGATGTCTCTTTCAAGGGGCAGTAAGATTGTGAAGGCTACTGTACTCATGATGCGTAGTATAAAGATACGCCATGAAAACTGTATACAAAGGTGTGCCATCATTTGTTATTAGAATTTTATTCTTGTATGATTTTGTTTTATTTTGGTTTTGGACAGACGATCCTTTAGGAAGAGTCCTTCAGAGGTTTCTAGACTTTTTTACCCTGATGGTTTTCTTGAAGTCAAAAGATAAAAAATAAAAAAAAATAAAAAAAATGTGTTTCTTAATTTTAAACTTTTCTGACAGTAGCCAACTTACCTATATAGGAGCTATCATTACTTTTTCTATTTTCTTCCCTATTTAAACACTCCATTTTCTTCACTTTCCTCTAACTCATAATTATTCAAAGGGAGTGTAAGTGTAGAAATGGAATGAACTTCTTTTTTTGTTCGTAGATTTATCAGTATCTGTGTATTTTGTGGGACAAGTTATGGGAAGGGTTTAGAGTTTGTAAATGCAACAATCACTATTAGTAGAACACTTGCCACGAGGAACATTCATGTAGTATATGGGGGAGGTAGCATTAGGTTAATGGGGGCTGTATCACTTTCTGCATATATAGGAGGTGGTCAAGTTTTAGGCATCATTCCTGAACCTTTAACTCAAGGGAACATCATTGGAAAGACAATTGAGCTGGAAATTCAAGTATCATCTATGCATGGATGAATGAAGACAATACTTGAAAACTCTGATGCATTCATTGCCTTACCGGGTAATTTTGGTACTTTAGAAGAATTTTTTCAAATTATCTCTTAGGTCCAACTAAACATCCACCATAAACCCATAGGTTTGTTGAATGTTAATAATTTCTTTGATAATTTGTTATCTTTTGTTGACTATGTTGTAGAACAGAACTTTATCACACATTCGGCAAGACAACTTCTTATATCTGCTTCAACATTTGATGAATTAATTAATAAATTACAAACTTTTATTTATGAACCTGAACCAGTAATAGCTCAGATAGATTGGTCAGAAGGAAGTAGCAAAGGAGGCAGCAAAGAACGTGAATGTGATCTGACACTTCATCTATAACTTTTCTTTACCTTTGGTTTTATTCATCGTACTTTGTTTCTGTTTAAATTTGTGTAGGATTTTTCTTTTCAGTAATTGCAACAACAGGTATTATCTTCTATCCTTTACTTATCTATGTTTTGATATTGAGGACAACGTTGTGATCTGGTTGGGGAGAATGATAGTTGTGTGAAAAAAAATAAAAAAAATCTAAAAAAACTAAAAAAAAATAGGAAATGTGCTTATTAATATGTTTTTTAGTAAATTATTAATAGCAAAACTAATTATGGATAGCAGAGTAAAGAGTAAATTATTCCCTTGAGGTAAATTTGCTCTTGAGACGCATCAAAATTGATGGCAGAATAAGGAGTAATTAGGTAGATAACTATGTTGTGTGGAAATAACAATTTAAATTCAGGGAACGTAGCATGATTGAGTAAATTGTCTTCTTTCTTAAAAATCACATGATTGGTTATGGTTGTTGAATTGGTGGACTAAGAATAATAGAATTACACCTTGTGAGATTTTGAGCCTATTGAAGAATGGATCGAACATTTGTACCATTCGCTTTTTTCTTGTGTGATTTTCACTCATGGAATTGTTACTCTAGAACTTATTTTGATTCTTTTTTAGACTACATTTTCACATGCATACATAAATATGATTGAGGCATTTTTCTTGAAATAGATACTTTAACCAAATAGCCAAGAATGATTGGCGCACAAATAGGCAGTCGTGCTCAGTAGCATATTGTCTCAATATGATATCAAGCACTCTTATGACTTCTTGGAAATTCTTTGATTCCTGCCAACGTAAGGCATTAGAAATAGTCTATTTCCCTTTGCTTAACCCCTTTGAGCTTATTTGACCATTCTTTGTTTTGAGCTCATTATGTGCCTTAAATGAAAAACATTGTTCTTACCCATCCTTAGGGAATAAGAGAACATTAGCTTTGTCATTGGATGAGTTCTTGAACAAGTGTGGAGGTGTATATGCAGAATGGTTAAAAAAAAATGGTTAATTAAAAAAATATTATATAATTATATATATATATATATATATATATATATATTATGTTCATCTTGTAAAAAAACCAAAAAAATGTAAAGAATGGTCAACAAGGTAGTAAAGAAAAGAAAAAAATATGTAAAAGGAATTTGTATTAGGTGGAGTTAGGATGAACATTTATGCTTGTTAATTGAACTCAATTCTCATGCTCTCTTTTATTCTCTTTGGTATTTAACTTGTCATATCCATATTACCTCCTTCTTTACATTGACCACATTACAACCTTGAATAAAGTCCTCATGATTTGTGTGTGCATAAGTTCTGAGTAATGGACAAAATAGAAGATAAGCAAACTTAAGGTAGTGCAAGTTTCATGGGTTGAATTGAGTGAAATACCTATCTTTTAAACACTTGAGGGATTGAGAGTGAATCTTGTGAAGATCTATCATTCTTGACTCATGCTTTTCAATTGAAGTTTCCTTGCTTGTTGGTTTGAGATGTGAAGAAATGTTACCTCATAAATGTTTTGATCCCTTGAATGTTTGATCGCTCTTCATTCTTAAATATTATTAGAAATTGAGTCTTTTAGAATTTTTAGTTTTTGAGTTTGTGTTGTTTTTCCTTGTTCCCTAATTTTGGTCTTATGTGTTTTGCTTAAGAGTGCAAAAAGCTAAGTGTGAGAGAATTTGATGATCACATATTTTATACATTAATAAACACTTATTTTTAGTCATTTACACTCTCCATTTGGTTATGTTTTGTAACTTTGGATTCAAATTGGGCTTAATTGATTTTTTCTAGCATGATTTTTCATTTTACACTGTTTCTGTATTTTGGTCATATCTTGAGTTTTAGATATTTAAAAATTATGTATTTTACTTTCTAGGAAAGATAAGAGAGAGCTCTACAACTTTTATGAGAATTCTAGGTCAAAGTTAGACATCTAGTAGAACTAATTGGGCTTGGAAGTCAGAACATGAGTTTTGTGATTGGAACCTAAATAATGTGCAGTAATCAGAGCATAACTCGGGCTGTAAGAACTGAATTGGACTGAAATTTTGGCCTCTACAAGTTAAGACTCATATCTACAACTTTCATGAAGAACACAAGATTTAGTTCGGATTACTTAGAAGTCGTATTGGGCTTTCAAGTCAGAACAGAGGAGCTATAGCTGGGTCTGAGTAGTGTGCAGTGATTGGACCATATCTTGAGCTGTATGAATGCTTTTGGGTTGAAACTAACGGCATTTGAAAGCTAAGACAAAAGTCTACAACTTTCATGAAGACTACTTATGTGAAAATGATGAATGCAATGAGTTCAGCACTGAATGATTTCAGAGATAAAGAATCTCAATAATTTTTCACTCATCAAAAGTCATTTGACATTTTCCAATCATTTACCCACTCATCCACTCATTCATCCACTCACTCATTAATCAAGCCCCTTGTCATGTTGTATCCTAATCCTCTATAAAAAGGCACCATTGGCTAATCATTTAGGAATCTTGGTGTTAGAGATCAAGATCATGTTATTGTGTTGTTATAGTTTTCTTTTGTTCTAAATTGAAGTTATGTTCTACTTATTCTTCTTCTTTCTTCCTTTTTTCTTGTCTATGAGTAACTAATTTTCATTTTACTTAGGTAAAAGGGTGAAGCTCTTGGTAATGAAATAAGGTTAGATTCATTTCTTTCTTGTGTTTAAATGATATATTTTCAAGTGGTCATTATATGTGTTGCATTTTGTTTCTAACCAATTTAGAAACCCTCCTTGTAAAGTGAAGATTTTGATTCATTGTAAACAAGAGGTTGGCACAATAAATACTTGAGCTCATTTATAAGTGGTGGCGTTAATAAATAATTAAAAGAATCATAATATAATTACATATATAATCTTAAATGAACTTTGAATGTTGTATTTTTCGATTGAAACCTCAATTATGCGTGGATTCTAATTGAGTTATAAAAAGAATTAATCTTGTCCTTAATTTATTTACCAAAAATAGATCTCCTAACTCAAGTAAACCCTTTTTATTTGTGACAAAGTTTTATCACTTTTATTGTTATGACAAAATATTTACCTTACGTCAAAGAATTTTTCTTCATCAATTCTCTGTGGATCGACCTCGGACTCCTGAGAATTTATTACTTGAAATAACTTGCACTTGAGTTTACAACTTTTAATTCGCATCACTATGGTTCTTCTTTTGATTCCTATTTGGATAGCTTGGCTAAAGTATTGCATATGTGCATTGAGACTAACTTTGTTTCAAATTTTCATAAGTGTCATTTTATGGTAGAGCAAGGCATAGTTTTAGGCCATATAATGTCTAGCAAGGGCTTTAAGGTAGATCCTATAAAAATAGATGTGATTTTTTTCTCTATTTTACCCCACATGCTTGTAGAAAGTTCATTCTTTTCTTGGTCATGCAGGTTTATACAGGTGATTTATTAGAGATTTTAGTAAGATAGCCCTTGTGCTATCCAACTTTCTATAAAAGGATGTGGAGTTTGATTTTGATCAGAAATGCAAGGAAGCTTTCAACCATTTGAAGCAGGCTTTGACCAGTACCCCTATTATCCAGCCACCTGATTGGACACTTCCTTTCGAGCTGATGTATGATGCTTCGAATTATGCAGTGGGAGCTTTCTTGGCACAGAGAGTGGGTAAAGTGCCTCATGTGATTTATTATACTTCGAGGATATTGGATGTTGCTCAAAAAAATTACACAACTAATGAAAAGGAGCTCTTATCCATTGTTTTTGCATTAGATAAGTTTAGATCATATTTTCTTAGTTATAAAGTTGCAGTGTTTTCTGATCATGCAACTCTAAAGTTCTTGCTGAAGAAGCCAAGGTGAAACCTAGACTTATTCGGTGGATGTTACTCTTGTAAGAGTTTGATATTGAGATCAGAGATAAGAGCGAACCCAAGAACTTGGTAGCAGATAATCTGAGTCAGATCCCATAGGCAATGGACATTTTTCCTATCTAAGAGACCTTCCTAAATGAGTAATTTTTTCAGCTATGAGGTAAGGACCCTTAGTATGCTGATTTAGTGAATTATTTAGTTACTTCTGAGTTACCTGCTTATTTTAAGAAGCATCAGATTAATAAGCTTAAGAGTAAGGCTAAATATTACTTGGGATGATCCTTATCTGTGGAGACTGTGTATTGACTTGTGATTAGACATTGTGTGCTTGGTTATGAGTTTCAATGTATTTTGCATTTTTTTCATACCCTTGCATATGGTGGTCACTTTGAATCGTAATGCACTTCTAGGAAGATTTTAGACTCTAGAATGTATTAGCTCACCTTGTATCATGATGCTTACAGTTATTGTAAGAATTGTGAACAATGCCAATGGACAAGTAACATTTCCTGTATGAATGAGATGCCTTAACAACCATTATTATTTTATGAGATATTTGATGTGTGGGGCATTGATTTCATGGATCCCTTTCCCAATTCCTTTGGTTTTGTTTAAATTCTGTTAGTTGTTGATTATGTGTCTAAGTAGATGGAGGCAAAGGCCACTTGGACTGATGAATCTGATTCTCATGTTGTTTTAGACATTGTCAAGTCTCATATTTTTTGCAGGTTTGGAGTTTTGAGAGCCATAATCAATGACCAAGGCTCCTATTTTTATACTAAAAACATGGAGGCATTGTTGAAAAAATATGTTGTGATGCATAAGGTTTTGACTCCCTACCATCCACAATCCAATGGGCAAGCCAAAATTTTGAATAGGGAGTTAAAATAAATCTTGGTAAAAAATAGTCCAATCGAATAGAAAATATTGGAGCAAGAGGCTTAACAACGCATTGTGGACATATAAGATTGCCTTCAAGACTCTTTTAGGCATGTCTCCCTATAGGATAGTCTTTGGCAAGGCATGCCACCTTCCGGTGGAGATTGAGCACAAGGCCTATTGGGTGGTAAACAAGTACAAACTTGACCTAAACCAAGCCGGATCCTAAAGAAAACTCCAACTCCAAGAACTTGAAGAGATTCGACTAGAAGCTTATGAGAACTCTTGGATCTACAAAGAAAAGACTAAATCTTTCCATGATAAGATGATTGCAAGAAAAGAATTTGTGATTGGTCAGAAAGTTCTCCTTTACAATTCTTGCCTCAAACTCTTGCCCGACTGTAATTGGCTATTGGACATTGAAGACTTGTTTTGATGATAACAAACATGAAGATAGTGGTAAGACCAAGTCTAAGATCTTCAAGAATACCTTTAGAATTTAGAGTCTTTATGTAAGAAGCTTTTTGGATATCTCAAATGTTTTATAATGTGTTTGAAAAAGCTCTAAACTTGTTTTTAAAAGAACCCAGCACACATGGTTTCAAGGCTTTCTCCTATGTAAAGATAGAGGTTTTATAAGAAAAGAGCTCAAATATGTTTTCAAATCTTTACAAATTATTTTTTACATGCTAAAATGCCCAACAAGAAATTTTTGAAAAGCTAGTCATAGTGGTAGTTCAAAACTATGAAAAACAGTCAAGTTTGGGTTTTGAAAAATTGACCTTTGATTATTATTTTGATTATAACTTTCAAAATACTTTGATTTTTGTTCTGAAACTTCTTTCATTTGAAAATAAACTCAAATATCTTTCCAATGAGTCATTATTTGCTTTAAAGGGATGAGAAATGAAGAAGTTATAATAATTTAAAGTCAGTTTTTGAAACCATGGTGGTTTATTCGAATAAAGGATTCATTATTTGAATAAAAATGTTTAAAAATGTTCCAAAATGTGTTTTTTAAATATTTAATCGAATAATCCTTTGGTTATTCGAATAACAAGTTCCAGAAAACACTCCCTGGTGTGCTATAAGTGGATTTATTCGAATAAGACTTTGCTTATTCGAATAAACACGAGCAAAAACACTTAACGACTATTTTCTATGCATTTAATACTAAAATAAATTATACCCAATGACTCTTTTTCAAAGAACTCTATAAATACATGTTTTTGGGTCATCTTTTATATAGGCTCAATAATGTGAAACCATTCTTTTATGCTTTGATTCGTGATTCATATTTTAATATTTTCTGTGTTCTTTTTTGTCAAAATTTGAGATATCATGAAATAGCTTCATAGTACTTCAATTTGTATCAATTACTCTTTGTGAGAGTTTCTTTTCTTCTATGTTTTGATTCATTATAAATAGTGTGAGGTATCCCTCAATAAATTGTATAGGTGAGGCATCCCTGACTGTCGAGACTCAAACACGAGGGTGATGTATACCAAGTTGTGAATAGTGCTTTGGCTTGTAAAGGTTTCAAACACTTATTTAAACTTGAAGGTTTAATGAAAAATCTCAGGTGGTTTGCTTGAGGACTAGACGTAGGCCACAAGTGGTTGGTGATTGAACCAGGATAAATATTGTATTTGCTTTTCTCAACGCTATCTCCTTTACATTTGTGTTTTAATTATATATGCTTAAGTTGAATTTGATATTTGTTTATTTGCTTGATTTATCTCATAACCCAAGTTGTATTTAAGTAATTTACAATAGTTGTATCTTTGTTATACTTATTTTGCTGCATGTGTTGATTGAAAATATTAAAATGCATAATTTCTCAAAGTTGTTTTAAAAATTTGTATTCACCCAATTCGTACACCCTCTTGGGTGATGGTTATCATGGTTAACAAGTGGTATCAGAGTTTCGTACTCTGTTGAAAGCTTAACTGCTTAGAGTTAAAGATTCTTGTTTGTTGGCAACCATTGAAAGCTTTTAAAAAAGGAAGGTTTTGAAATTAATAAACTATCATTCTTTGATAGAGTTTTATATGTAATCTATTGATTTGGATTTATGGGATGTTGTGCTTAATGGATTTACTTGCAAATCAAAATAAACTTGGAATATTTATGACAAGAAATGTTTTTCCTTCAACATTAGAGTAATGAAAATATTAAGAAGTAGTTTGAATGATGATACTTACGCTAAAATTGAAAATTATTCTAGTGCTAAAGAAATTTTGGACATCCTTGATGCTATTTACATTGCTAACAATGATTTTATGTATAAAGTTGTATATGAAAAGTAAGAAGAGCAAAAGTAATTGAAGGAAACTTGTCATGGAAAACATCCTCAAAGAGATGTTCAAACTATTTAAGGGAGTCAAATGCCTCTTAGTGATGATGGTATTCAATTTGAAGAAGAGGCAAAGTAAAACAAAATTGATGAGGAAGAAGGTAATTCCCTTAAAGATCTAAGTATGCTAGAAATTGAGACTACTTCCTATATGGCTAAAAAGGACTTTGAGGTAAATAATGTTAAACTAGATTATAGTCCTTCCTATTATGAGTTACAATGTACATATGATGAATTGTATGATGATTTATTATTTTTAGAAAATAAAAATTTATTTTGTTTGGAAAACATTTCTTCTATTGAAAATGAAATTGAGACTTTGAAAAATGAATATGCTTTTCTTGATGAGGAAATGTCTTTGAAATATGAAACCTCAACTTCTTGTGAAAAGTGCATTGATTTAAAAAATCAAGTTGGGGACTTAGCTTTCAAATTTGCCAAAGCTAATGATTCTAATTGCTTACATTCTATGCTTGTTAATGAGAATAAAATTAATGTTATTCAATGTAAAAATTCAAGTAAGACTTATGGCAAAATTAATTTAGAATATAAATAAAATAAAATACTTAAGTTTTCAAAAATGATTTTCAAAGGACCAAGTCATCATTAAATTCAATTGTTTGCAGTTGTTGTGGTCATTTAGGACATATTTCTCATTTATGCAATTATAGAAGAAATTCTTATATGAGAAATTGTATAGTATGAGTTTCTAAAGATCTTAAAGGCTTTAGTACTAACATTCAAGAACCCAAGATGAAGTGGATACCAAAATGTCCTCCTAGTGTTTCAATTATGTAAAAAATTTCTCAAAAGGATAGACTAATTGGTCAAAAGAAAGAGGAATCATCAATGAGAATAATTCTAAAACCCAATGGTAGAAGTTTTAGTCAAAGAAGAAAGATGACTTTATGCAAAGCTTCTCAAGTACAAAATGTAGAATTTTTAAAATTCAAAACTCCAAAAGAGAAGTAATGGGTAAGAAAAAGTATTTCCTTGATTACCAAGGTCAATGTATCAAAAGCTTTAACTTCTTATGCACATTCACTTGTAAAGTCAATGAATTTGAGGTATATTCCTTGTAGGCCTTAAGTGTTTAATAGAATCATGTGTACTTGGTAAAATTTTGAATATTATGCTTAGCACATAATTATATTCATTTTTGTTACACCCTTTGGTCACTATTGTGCTTGTGCTTCTCTTCTCAATCTCTTTTATTTCATGCAATTAATTTTTTTATGTTTATTTTCTATGCTTAAGGCTCTCTATCTTCTCTATTTATTCACTTCATTTAAAAAATAGTGTCAATGAAATTCGTCTTACAAGTGTTTGCGTAAAGTTTTTATATACTCAATTCACTCCTATCTTGAGTACTGAAGTCATTTGGTAACAAGTGGTATCAAAATTAGTGGATACCAATGAAAGTACGCTAAATTGTGGTGTAGGGTGACTATCAGCTCATGCATGCATTAAAGTGAAATACAACTATGCTACTTGAGGTTGAAAATTTTGAAATGGTCCAAGTTCTCCAAGAGTAGTGAAAATATAAAAGGATGACATGGAGAACAACAACATTCTTAAGGAGCCTTGAGACATAGAAGTTGGAGTCACTTACAAAAACTCAAAGAGTACACTTTTGGTGACAACAGTCTCTTATCCTCATTTATGCTTTAAGTTGAATATCATGTGATATTTGAAGAAGTTTTAAAATGTTTTTGATTGATGGATTAATAATAAGTATCTTTATCCTCAAGCTATTGTGGTATTTTATATGCTATAGATTGTATGATACTTATAGATAAATTGATTTTAAATGATTAGATATTTTTCTCATATGAGAAGTATGTTTAGCATTGACAAAGTACCTAATTGGATATTAACTTGCTAATTTTGTCATTGCATATAAGGTTGATAATGTTAGTTCTATACATGCTTTGATCCATATAGCATATTTCATCAAGGTGAATGTTTGATATCTATAATTCTCTTGATTTATGATAGAATACTAAGAAATTGGTAAATGTAATCGAACTACAAATGTAAATGGTTGTTTTGATGACTATACAATGTAATTGACTGATCAATGAATGAATATATGTTCTTTTGAACTCCTTTGTGGTTGATGTGTTGAATATTGTGTTTGCCTTGCTAAATTTATAATATTCGACTTTGTTGTTATTTTGGTCTGCTATGAATAAATGTATCTTGTTGGACTTTAATATACTTTGTTTTAGCTCTATGCTTTCTTTTGCCCCATCTTTTTTATCATGACAAAAGAGGGAGAAAAAGCTTAAATACTTATGATTTGAGCATGTTTTTGAGAAAAGACAGGTTATTGTAAAATGATTTTTGGGATTTCAAAAGTAAGGGAGAGCTACACACATATCTGATATAAAATCACCTCTTACGAAAAAAAAGAGGAGTAAGTCTCTCAAATTGATTTTATGGATTCCAATTTATTTAAACTAACTCTTTTCTCAATGATAGTTTGTCATCATAAAAAAAAGGGAGAATGTAATTGCTATTGGATACTGAAGACTTGTTTTAATTAAGGGAAAATATGAAAGGTTAGCTAAATAGCCAACCTTTCATATTTTCTCTTAATTATCTTTATTGAGCTTATTTAATCATTCCTTGTTTTTAGCTCATTACATGTCTTAAATGGAAAATTATGTTTTTACCAAACCTTAGGGAATAGGAGAGCATGAACATTGTCATTGGAAGAGTTCTTGAACAAGTGTAGGGATGTACTAATTAGTGTGCAAAATATTTGGTGAAAAGGAAAGAGTGGCCAATTGAAAAAAAAACAAAAGAAAAATTAAAAAATTAAAAAAAAAGAGAGAAAAAAGGGGAAAAGAATATGTAAAAATAATTTGCATTACATGGATTTGGATTAAACTTTCATGCTTGTTATTTGAATTCATCCCCAATGTTCTTTTATTCTCTTTGGTATTTAACTTGTCATCTCTATATTATTCCCCTTACTTACCTTGACCTCATTATAACCTTGCATAAAGTCTTCTTAATTTGTTTGTGTATGTGTTTTTAGTAGCGAAGAAGTAGAAGATAAGCAAGCTTATGGTAGTGCAAATTCTCATAGATTGAATTGAGTGAAACACTTATCTTCTAAACACTTGAGGGATTGAGAGTGTGCCTTGTAAGGTTCTATCATTCTTGATATATGCTTTTCAATTGAAGTTACTTTCCTTATTGGTTTAAGATGTAAAGAAATGTTACTTAATGAATGTTTTGATTCTTTGAAGCTTTGGTTGCTCTTCTTACTTATAGACTTTTTCATTCTTGAACGTCATTAGAGAGTGAGTCTTTTAGAGTTTTTAACTTTTGAGTTTGTGTTATTGTTCCTTGTTTGCCAGTGTTGAATTTTTAGTTTTGCCTATGAGTGCAAAAGCTAAGTGTGAGGAAATTTAATAAACATAATTTTTATATAGTCTCTTAGACCTCTTATGTGCTTAATTGATTGGTCTTGGCCACATTTTATAAGTTTGGGTTAAAATTGTATTTTTCAGCATTATTAGGAATTTTACACTATTTTTGTATTTTGGGCATAACTTGAGTTCTGAATATCAAAAATTATGAATTTTACCTTGTAAAAAATTTGAAAGAAATCTCTATAACTTTGGTGAAGAGCTCAAAGGCTGAATCAGATGTCTAGTAGATCATATTGGGCCTGAAAGTCTGAACAAAGATGTTATCACTAGAACCTGGACAATGAGCAAGTATTTGGCCATAATTTGGGCTATAGGAGTCATATGGAGTTGAAACTAATGCCATTGAAAAGAAGAGACACATACGTTCAACTCTTATGAAGACCACTTATCCAAACGGTGATTTTTTGATGGTGTTCTCGCCCTTTGAAGTCAGATGATGGGTCTAGAGAGCTATTAAGAATTTTTTAGGCATAACTTTCTCATCCTAAGCCCAAATTATACAAATTAGGTATCTAATTAAAGCTAAGAAGAAGAGAATTAACCATAACCTAAAGGCAAACTTAGATTTTTAATTTTAGAGCATTTTATTTAAGCACCAATAGCAACTCCAAACTAAACCTTATTTTTCTCTTAGCCTCACTTGCACTTTCTTTATTCATCTCTCTTCTCTCCCTTTTTCTCTAGGTTTCTTTCTTCTCTGTTTCTTTACCCTCTTATCCATAGAGGGATAGAACCTTTTAATCAATCCTAGGGATTGACAATCTTGATATTTAATTCTAAGTTCTTGTTTTGATTATTTTACATTTAATTGTTAATCAAGTTTCTCTTTACTTGTTAATCAAGTTTCTCTTTTACCTCTTTTAATTTTGTTAAATCTAGATTGAATTACTTAATTTGATTTGAATGTTGATGTGATAATTGCATAATTATTATGTATTTAATGAGGATTACAGAGACAAAACAATGCATCAAAGGTGTTTGATGGATTATTAAGTTTGGTTGAATTATGAGTTTTAAATTAATTTAAGATTAGATGAGTGCTTAATTTATTTAACCTTGATTAATTAAATTTTGGATGCTTATCTAGTAGAGAATTCATAAATCATCTTAAAACTTCTTAACATGATCTAAGACCAAGAATCTGATTAGCAATTGAATAGATTCCAATGATCAAGATGGGTTAAATTCAATATTAGTTAATTTCCTTGAATTGGTTGTTTACTAAATTTTGTTTATAGTTTTTAATTACTTTCATTTAATTAATTCTACAGCTTGCCCCCCTTCGTTAACTTCTTAATCTAATTGCTTAATTAAAGTGATCCAAGGACTCGACCCGGTTGTTCCTTTTACTACAAGTAATTTAGTGAATCAACTTATAAATTGATATAATTTGATAGTCTTGGCAGCTATCAGTGCTTTGTATACATGGGAAAATAGATAAAATTCTTGAAATAGATGTGGACTTGGTGACATTGCTTGACATAGAAAAGTTGCATAAGGAGCTTGGTTACCATGGTTATATAAATTACTTTTAGTGTGTGTTGACCACCTTGACCTTGAATCGAGATTTTAGGTTATCAATTAGGATAATGACATTAATGATATGTGTGTTGCTACATTAAATAATAGGAATGAGATACATATTTGCTTTAAGCATCCCACATTGAAACTTGACATATTAGAAGTTAACAATCTCAGTAATGGGAATAAGTAGGGAGGTAGTGACATTAATGATGTTGACAATGAGGGGTAGTGAGTGGGCAAGGAATTGAGATGGCTGCGAGTGAAGAAGGACATAATGTTAATGACAAGGAGCATGAAAAGAGTGATTCCTCTTGGGATGATTATGACAGTGTAGAGGACTCACCATATAGGCCTCCCTCATTTGAAGATGAGGAAGAGAATGATTTAGATTTCAACCCTAAAAAGAATAGGGGAAAAAAAAAACACCACATTGCAGCAGGGTTAGGAGGGATGCTTAAGATTAGGATGTGAAGTTCATGGGTTTAGGGGCAGTAAGGTAATAATATAGCACATGACAGTAAGGATGAGGGGTAGTATGAATATGTTTATGAAGAACTACACACTCCAGCTTCATTTAATGACGATGATAATGATAATTTTCCTAAGCCAATGCATCCACAATTTAATGACTAAGCAGCATTTGGGCATGTTTATTTGGAACTTGGGATATAGTTTCTTAATTTGGACCAATTTAAGACTACAATCAAGGATTATAATATTAATCTTGGTAGGGTGATAAATGGGTGAAGAATGATAAAGTGAGGGGCCAAGTGTGATAGTGAGGTTCGTAAATGGCTTATTTATTGTGGATTTAACAGTGCTTCTAAGAGCTTTAATATCAAGACATATATGCTTAAACACTCATGTTGCAGGATTTTCAAGAATAACCAGGGTGATAAGGAGTGGGTTATCAAGAAATTGTTAGAAAGGCTTACGGCTCAACCATTGATGAAACATATTGAGGCATATGACCACCTGAAGGAAGAATATGGTGTTTACTTGAATGAGTAAAAGATTTACAAAGCACTTAAGAAAGCCAGAGAAATGGTGGAAGGCAATGAGATGGAGCAATATGCCAAGTTATAGGATTACTTGTTAGAGTTACTGAGAAGTAACCTAGGAACCAATACTAAGATTGACGTCATACCACATCCTCAGGCCCTACCCCAATTTTAGAGATTATATATCAATTTTGATGCCAACAAGAAAGGGTTCAAGACTGGGTGCAGGCCATTTATTGGCCTAGATGCTTGCTTCTTGAAGGGCTATAATGGAGGTCAACTAATATCTACAATTGGGATGGATGCAAACAACTAGTTTTATATGATTGCATATAGAGTTGGAAAAACGGGTTCAACCCGTCGGGTTAACTCGCCAACCCATTATTTTTTTGCGGGTTGAGTTCAAGGATTGAACCCATATTTTTTTTTCAACCCGCATAACCCGCCCCGCATAACCCGCGGGTTAAGCGGGGCGGGGGCGGGTTGGCCCTGCGGGTTAGCTCTCTTTTTTTTAAAAAAAAATGATAAGTAATACTATAAATAAAAAACTCTTTGATGTTATATAATTTATGTTTGAATATTTAATTAGACTATTTTAAAAATTATATTTTAGATATGTGGTTTGTAATTTTTTACCATTATTATTTATTATTATTTTATAGTATTTATTGATTTTTTATATTATTTTTTTTTATTTTTTAGGCGGGTTAAGCCGGTTGACCCGCCAACTTATCTATTTTTTCTCATTTTATCTTTTATGCGGGCCAACCCGCCAACCCACCTTAAAGCGGGGTGGGTTAGCTCTTCCAACCCATTTTTTAAAACGGGCCACCCCACCCCACCCCACATTTTAGCGAGTTAAAGCGGATCGGGGTGGGTCGGGGCGGGTTAGCCCATTTTGCCACCTCTAATTGCATATGTTGTGGTTGACAATAAGACCAAGGATAATTGGATGTGATTTTTTACCCTTTTCCATGAAGACCTGTAATACTACAAGAAGCATGGATGGAATTTTGTATCAGACATACAAAAGGTATATAAATATAAATTATGTCTTTTTTAACATGTTTTATTTGGTTTATGCCCAATTTTATTTACTATGTTTTTATGTTTTATATAAATATTAATAACTAAAATTTTCACTATTGAAAGGATTATTGCTTGCAATACAAGAAATGATGCCTAGTGAGCACCACAGAAATTATGTGATGCACTTATAGAAGAAACTTCATAAAGCAATGGAAGGACAAAGAGACTGGGGGTTCGGTTTGAGAATGTGCCAAGTGCACCATTGCTACTGAGTTTAAAGCTGCTATGGATAAGTTGAAAAGACTGAACTAGAAGGCTTGTGATTATCTAAACAAGTTCCCTCATTCCATATGGTGCAAATATTATTTCAGTGAATGGTCAAAGGTGGATAGTCTCACCAATAACAAGTGTTAGGTGTTTGATGGCAAAATTGTAAGGTTTAGGGGTAAACCTATTCTAACCTTATGTGAGGAGGTAAGATGCTATAAAATGAAGAAGATGGCTGACCATAAGATGAAATTGGCAGGACACAGGGGAATAATGCCATTTGTACAACAAGAAAGATATAACAATGAAAATATTGAAAGTAACAGGTGAACTCCAATATGGTTTGATAACCCAGAAAGGAAGAAATTTAAAGTGTAGAAGTGCATAATCAAGGTGGATGTGAACTTGGGGATACAGACCTGCACTTGCAGGTTCTAGCAACTGATAGGGTTAGCTTGCCATCATGTAATTACTGCAATTGTATTGAATAATAAAAGACCTAAAAGTTTATTCCACTAATGGTTGATAATGGACAAACTTAAATCAACTTATGAACACTTTATTCAGCTAATAAATAGTGAGTAGAATTAGGCCAACACATATTAGACCAAACTTGTGCTGCCAATTATCAAGAGGCCTATTGGCCATCCATAGAAGCAAAGATAGAAGGATGGTAAGGAAAAAATCCTTAGCTAAGCCCATAAGATGAAAAGAACATTCGAGGCAAAGTGCTCCAAGTGTGGAAACCTTGGTCACAACCACAAGAGTTGTAAAGGAGCACCCTGTTGTAGATTTCCCGTAAGCGCACGGATCGTACAAGTAGTAAAATAAAGATCGTTCCCACAAGGATAAGTTAATTACTAACTCTTACGGCTACTTTGATTATTTAAGCGAATAAAAATCAATAGTGAAAGTCCAATTAAATTAAGACAAAACGCAAAGCAATAGAATAAACAATTGAAACTAGAAAAGATGATATTTAACAAGGATTTAAAGCTCTAAGATTCAGAATCCTCTACACTACTCCCTACAATAAATTATAATTTTATCTTTATTAATGTTCAATTATGTTCTTGAAGGTGATTTGTCCTAAATTATTTAAAGCTCAATTTCTTGACACTATAAATGTGCTAAAACTTCACTAACCTCATTCTCATGGTAATTAATCCAAGTTCCAACCCATTAAGATTCATGACAATCGTTTACCCCTCGAAGGATTTAAGCTTATGTCTAGGTCTTAATTCCTAAGTTCAATTCTTGGATTTCATCTTTCGATCCTTCACCTAAAGCCTAAAATCATGTAAATATGGCGCGCAATATATCACAAGCATTAAGCATACCAAGAATGAATCAAGAACAATAATTTTATTAATAAATAATTAAATTAATAGTTTATAATAGAGAAATAAAGAGTTTTATCCTAATCTTAGAAAAAGGGGTTTAGCCGCTCATGGCAATTGTAGCACAAACATGAACAGAAGTTAAAGAAACAACCACGATTCCAAAGCAAAAAGAGAAGATGGAGAAGATGAAGATGAGGGAAAAGACTTCAATGGTTGATCTTCAATGACTCTTGCTCTTGCCTTCCAAGCCTTCACCTTTGAATCCTTGTGCTTCTACTCTCAAAACCTGCCATCACACAAGTCTCTAGCTAAGAATCCGCTTAGGTTTGGTGTTTTTGTCCTATTTATAATGATTTGAGGGCAAAACATCTTAATTTTCACGTTAGAAAGCTTCACACGGCCGTGTCTCCCTTCGACACGGTTGTGTCTTGTGAAATATGTGTTTCAGGATTTTAAGTGAGATAGGACTGTGTCTCATTGAGACAAGGCAGTGTGTCACTGAAACAGGGCCATGTGTCATTGAGACAGGGCCATATCTCATAGTCAAAAGCTTTTTTCAAGTTAGACAAGGTCGTGTCTAACTCTTAAATCGCTTTTAAGTTGACACAGGACCCTGTCTAAGCCAAAATTACCCTCTTTTGGCCTGAAAATGAGATATCTTTGCTTGCTTTTACTTCAAATGTGTTAAATCTCTCTTATTCTGTATAAACGAAGATAATTGATAAGGATCCATATGAAATTCATCAATAATCACAATCAAATCATCACAATTCATCCATTTAAGAGTTATAAAACACAAGCTTATCAAATTTCCCCACAATTGAACATTGCTTGTCCTCAAGTAAAGATATGAATCAAAATCAAGATTAAATTGAACATCAAGAAATAAGAGTCAAGGGAAAATTCCATAGTTTTAAAAATGTAATGAATGCTCAGTAATCAAATCCTATTAAACAAGAAAGTCTAGCACTTAATACAATTAGAAGCTCTTGAGTCTAGCTTGCACCTCTTATCTCTACCAAATAATTGATATCACTCATCTTTCTATCTCTCGAGTGTTTGAGGGCAAAAAGATCACTCAAATTTCTCTTGAAAAATGTAATACCATAGGCTTGGTTATCAATCTAATCTCCACTTCCAAGTTCACATACATAACAAGAATCAAAAGGACTTCCTTTGGTTGTAACAGGGCCAAGGGTAATAACGAAAGGTAGAAAAAAAAAGGTAAATAAAGGAAAAGAATGTTTATGGATAAATCAATACAAAATAGAATCAGGTTGAAAAGATGAACAATAGAGCATAATGCAAAATAGTATAACCAATTCTCACTTTCAACCAAATATTCTCATTATTCTTTACCACAATTTTTTTTTCTTTCTTTTTTCTCTTTTTTCATTCTTCACTTATTTTCATTTTTTTTCATTTTTGTGAATAATAAACTCCTTGAAGACAGAAATAATCCCTCATGACTTCTCCAATTAACATATCAGATGCTCCAAAGAATCTAACTTGATTATTCAATTTGGTATTCAAAGAAATCAATTTCAGGCTCAGATGTGGCAACTAAAAGATTATTTTATCAGTGCAACTCTGGAAGTCAAGAAAGAATTAAGTCTAATTGCCTTAATCATGTTCAAGTATGTATGTGAATCATTGAAGTCTCAACAACATATCAAAACAAGTACTAGCACACATCAATACAGAGAAATCTTACTCCAGAAGAAAAATAGGATTTTGTTTATGAAAAATTCAACCAATAAAGCTCAAAACTCACTTTTGGCTTAAGTTAGTAAAGAGAATAAATGCAAGTAGACATGACTAATTTCTTAAATAAAATGCTAAAATATTCAACATTCAATTGAAAAATATTATCTTGCACAAAAATAGTTCAAAAATAGTGTGGGTTCTCTTCTCATACAAATTTCTATCAACTCAGAAATAACCAAGAAATTAACACAATTCCTATTAGATTCACTGTAATGAACAAGTGCTCAATAATTCCCCCCCACACTTGAAAGAAACATTGTCCTCAATGTTTAAACAAGAAAAGTAACAGAACAAAGGACAACAAAACTTCCCTGAAAATGGAAACGCGAGATCACGAAGGTGGTGGGAGAAGGGTGGGAGAAAGAGGCGCATAACCATGAACTCGAACAGTTGGTCATCATGAACAGGCAAAATAGGGTCTGAAACAGCACAAGAAAAACAAATCAAACACTGAAAAACAAAGTGTAAGAACTAAATGCGAAAATAAAGAAACTAAATGAAAGGAAAGAAAAATCTTTTTGGGCGGTCAACAGCTATATACATCCCCCTACAAAGGTTCTGAACTCAGGGAGGCACTTAAGTCGACTCAATAATAGCAAACTCTAAAACAAAAACAGAAAAATGTTAATCAATAAAATAAATAATAAGAATCTAAAAACAAAATAATAAAAAAAGAGTAAAGAAAAAGAGAAAAAAAATTTGGATTAGCTCCTAAGAAGCGCTAAGTTATAGTCATTAGCTTGACTCTAGTATGGTTTCTATGCTCAGGCGATGCCAATGAAGTAGTACTCAGTCCCTACTCCTTCTTCAAAGTGTTTCACTCTCTGACCATTTATCATGAATGGCTCATGACCTTCTTTCATCACCTCAAGCATACCGTAAGATAAAACTCGAACAATCTCATATGGTTCTGACCATTTTGACCATAACTTACTAGGATAGAAACGTAGAAGTGAGTTATTGACAAGAACTTTATCCCCAAGTTTAAATTCATGCTCTTCGACACACTTGTCATTCTACTTCTTAGGTCCTTTCTTGCAGGGCTTGGACTTCTCAAATTTTGTGACAGCCTTGGGCAATGTCTTTTCTAGCACAACATCAGTCACTGATTCCTGCACACCTGAAAGCACAACACTATCTACAATATTAGTAGCATCTATGCGATTACATGAATTTAAGGAATTAAAATTATTTTCAGAATTAAAAACATCAAAAACTACTTCCTCATCATTCAATCGCAGAGTCAATTTCCCTTCGTGGACATCAATGATTGCCCTTCCAGTGGTGAGGAATGGACGCATAAGTATGATCGGTATTTTATCATCAACATCCATTTCAAGCATAACAAAATATATCGGCATGTAAAACTTACCAACTTGCAAGAGGACATTCTCTAGTATGCCACTAGGACGTTTAATTGACCTATCAGCCAGTTAAAGAGAAATGGTGGTCGGTTTGAGCTCCCCAATATTAAGTTTCTTACAAAGGGAAATGGGCATCAAACTCACACTTGCCCCAAGGTCACATAAAGCCTTATTAATTTGCATGGTCTCAATCGAGCATGAAATAGAGAAGCTACCTGGATCCTTAAGCTTAAGAAGAAGCTTATTCTGAATGAGTGCACTGCATTCCTCAGTTAAAACAACAATTTCATAATCCTCAAGCTTCCTCTTATTAGAGAGGATCTCTTTCAAGAATGTAGCATAGGTTGGCATTTGAGAGAGCACTTCCGTAAAAAGAATGTTTATATACAGCTTTTTAAGAACCTCTAAAACTTTCCAAATTACTCATCAAGCTTTGCCCTTTGAGATTTTGTGGGAAGGGCAAAGGTGAAACATATGCTGGTGGAGGAACATACCTTTTAGCGCTTTCTTCTTCTTTTTTCTTGGCCTCGCTCTTCTCTTGCTTCTCTTCCTTTTCTTGGGATTTCTCATCTTTATACTTTTCTTCCCTTGTGGGGCTTTTAACTTAATTACCACGTCTCAAGAAAATTGTATTTGCTTGCTCCCTTGGGTTTATCTCCAGTTGACTTAGGATTCGCCCCTATACCATGTTAAACAAGCTTGCTTGTTGGGCTATCTGAGTTTCAAGCATCTTAGCATGAGTCACCATTTGATCAAGGCGAGTATGAATTTATTTGATAGGCTCCCCATGTTGTTGCACTTGAGTTTGAATGACATTATTATGCTTTTTTTGAATGATAATGAAGTTCTTCATGAGAGCTTCTAAATTGGATTTCCCACCTTGAGAAGATTGTTGAACCTGTTAGAATCCATATGGGCCCCCATTATGTTATTGATTGCCATAGGAGAGATTTAGGTGGTTTCTCTAGCTGGGGTTATATGAATTGGGAAAAAAATTTCCTTGAGCTATGAAATTGCTATTTTGGACGTAATTCACTTGGCTCATAGACTGGTCTTGAGAATACGTCTCCACTACATTGCACTCTGAAGTCAAATGCCCTCCTCTATATGTTTCACAAGTTTCTTTAGGAGTATTTATAGCATTGACTTTCAACTTTTCAAGTGACTTGGCTAAGGCATCAAACTTGAAATTCAACATGGTAACGACCTCAAGCTCTAAAATTTCGGCTTGCTTCCTTGAAGTAGATCTCTCACTTGGCCACAAATAAATATTCGAAGCCATTTCATTGATCAAACTCCTTACCTCTGTTGGAGTCTTGGCCATCAAAGCACCACCAGCTGTGACATCAAGAGCTGCCTTTGTAGAGAAAGACAATCTAATATAGAATGTTTGGATGACAACAAAATCTTGTAAGCCATGATGTGGACACTGATGAATAAGATCATTATACCTCTCTCATGCTTCATAAAGAGATTCATCTTCCTTTTGAGAGAAGGTACTGATATATTGGTGGAGCTTGATTATCTTTCCAATCGGGTAATACTTGTCCAAGAAGGCCTGCTCCATCAAGTTCTAGGTGGTGAGTGGATTAAGGGCCTCTGAGTGAATCCACTTCTTGGTTTTCCCCCCAAGAGAAAAGGGAAAAAGTCTGATTTGTATAACATTCATTGAGACCCTATTAATCTTTATAGTGTCACACAACTCCAAGAACTCATCCAAATACTGATTTGGGTCTTCAGTTAGTGACCCGCTGAATTGTAATTATTGGACCATCTAGATCAATGATGTCTTGATCTTGAAGTTGTTGGCTTCTATCTGTGGTCTAACAATGGAAGACTGACTAGCATTAGCATTGAGAGTTCCATAATCCCTCAACCTTCGCTCAGGATTAGCGACTTGATTAGTGTTGCCCGCCATGTTGTCTTTCTTAAATTCCTGTGTTCTTTTTTCTTTTCTAATATTACGAAGCGTTCTCTTGATCTCAAGTTCATTAGGGATAATAATATCTCCATGATTCCTCGTTTTACGCAGAAGAAAGAAACAACACCTGAAAAGTCAAAGAAAAATAAGAGAAAGTTAAAATAAAATAAGATTAAAAAATAGAAATAAAATAAAATAAAAATTACTTAAATCAACCAAATTGCCACTTGTGTCAATATCAACACGATGCCAAAAACTTGTTGTGGATTTCTCGCAAGCGCACGAATCATACAAGTAGTAAAATAAAGATCGTTCCCATGAAGATCAGTTAATTACTAACTCTTACGGCTACTTTCATTATTTAAGCGAATAAAAATCAATAGTGAAAGTCCAATTAAATTAAGACAAAAAGCAAAGCAATAAAATAAACAATTGAAACTAGAAAAGTTGAGATTTAACAAGGATTTAAAGCTCTAGGATTCAGAATCCACTACACTATCCCTTACAATAAATTGTAACTATCTTTGTTAATGTTCAATTATGTTCTTGAAGGAGATTTATCCTAAATTATTTAAAGCTCAATTTTTTGGCACTAAAAATGTGCTAAAACTTCACTAACCTCATTCTCATGGCAATTAATCTAAGTTCCAACTCGTTAAGATTCAAGACAATCGTTTACCCCTCGAAGGATTTAAGTCTATGCCTAGGTTTAAATTCCTAAGTTCAATTCTTGGATTTCATCTTTCGATCCTTTACCTAAAGCCTACAATCATGTAAATATGGCACGCAACATATCACAAGCATTAAGTCATAATAGAGAAATAGAGAGTTTCATCCTAATCTTAGAAAAAAGGGTTTAGTCGCATATGGTAATTATAGCACAAACAACAACAGAGGTTAAAGAAATAACCATGATTCCAAAACAAAAAGAGAAGATGGAGAAAATGAAGATAGGGGAAAAGACTTCAATGGTTGATCTTCAATGACTCTTACTCTTGCCTTCCAAGCCTTCACCTTTGAATCATTGCGCTTCTCCTCTCAAAACTTGCCATCACACAAGTCTCTAGCCAATAGTCCCCTTAGGTTTAGTGTTTTTGCCCTATTTATAATGATTTGGGGGCAAAATAATTTAATTTTCACGTCAGAAAGCCTCACACGGCCGTGTCTCCCTTCGACACGACCGTGTCTTGTGAAATATGTGTTTCACGATTTTAAGTGAGACAAGGCTGTGTCTCATTGAGACAGGACCGTGTGTCACTGAGGCAAGGTCGTGTCTCATTGAGATAGGGTCGTGTCTCATAGTTAGACACTTTCTTCAAGTTAGACAAGATCGTGTCTAACTCCTATATCGTTTCTGAGTTGACACAGAGCCCTGTCTAAGCCCCAACTGCCCTCTTTTAGTCTAAAAATGAGATATCTTCACTTGTTTTCACTTCAAATGTGTTAAATCTCTCTTATTCTACATAAACAAAGATAATTGATAAGAATCCATCCAAAATTCATCAATAATCACAATCAAATCTGTTGGGAATTGCGGATCAAAAAAAAATCTCGCAGCGGAATAATAGGATTCCCACACAGGATCTATGCGAAAAGTCCATAATCCGAGTTTTTAAAATTTACCTCTTGAAGCGTGATAAACACAAGCGAGGTGAATCACCAACACCGTAATAGCGACGATGTTTCTGCGGTATCCACACGAACAGGACTTGCAAAAGGAGTCACTCTGTTTCGCGGTGCTAGTCGCGAATAGAAGAGAAGAACCTTTCACTGTCTCTCACTCACTTTCTTAGGTGCGGCTAGGGTTGTGATGTAACATCTATAGCAGCCCCCTTAATAGTATTATTTATAATAGTGGCTGCCTTAAGTGAGTGTGAGCAGTAGCAAGGTAAGCTGTGCAACCCTAAAACCCATCTGTCATGAGTTAGGCCCACAATTGAATCCGAGTCCAACTTGGATCCTTATTGCTCCAATTTAGTCTGTTCTAAGTGTGCGACCCTGCAGGTTCTCATGACGTTGGTAGTAATATTAAAATCTCATTTTAATATTACAAACAACGATGAGTGTATCTAGCAACACATCACTTGCTACCCAAGTAATGAGAATGTCGGTGATTTGACATAACCTATCCGTGATCAATGTTTAGTGTAGTTTAGTCCCTTTGTCCGGATATCCAGATTGAACACAAGGCATGGAACGTGTCACCCTTGTTTAATTCAATCTTCAGTTTCCTGATTCCCGAGTAGACATAGTAATAACAAATGAGATCAATATCTCATATTGACTCATTTGAGCATGGCCATGCATTTCATAGTCTCACTCAATTAAGGGGCCCGAAGATATCACTCCTGTTATGTAGGAGGGACAAATTCCATCTAGGTCACTCACATTCCTCCACATGCATCGCAATATGTCTAATAACCAACTTTATAATCATCTTGTTACAGATGACGTTTGATGGCATTTAAAACACATAACTCCTCATGTAGGAATCGTAGTGATTTCAGGTCAAAGAACCACATACACCATTATCACTATGAGAATCGCTTATGACACTCACATAACGATCCACGTAGCGTTCTCATGGCGGGTCTGTCCAATACATCATTACTCTAATATGTATCCATGTGTAGACTTGATATCTCATATCCATGACCCGTGAGATGTGCTCATCAGTCTACGAACATACTAGTCTCAATGCATTATTGTTGTCCTAATTAACAATAATACTTGACTAGGGACATTTAAGAATAGTATTTTATCCAATAGGATCTCACCATCAAGTCATCCACTTGATGTCCTATGGTATCAAACTTACTATTCTAAGGACTTTATTATGTCTATCAAAAAGAACACAATAAATGAAATGCCTCATATATCAAAAATAGCATAATATAATGTATGTCAATACAAACAAAATGTATTGGCCACTAGGGCATACACCAACAAAATCATCACAATTCATCTATTTAAGGGCTATAAAACACAGGCTTATCACACCCCTGAAGAACAAACCTCATCAGCTAAAGGAAAAAAAAGTAAGAGAAAATACCCAGGATGAAATCCCTCTAAGCTAGACACATCCTCAACCTAAAAATTTATCATAGGTTAGTACTCCTACACCATACTTGGATCCATTTTTGTTTATGGTTTCTGTTTTATGGATTTGGTTTCATAATAACCAATCTTGATTTGTTTTTAACCTAAGTAATAGGGGTGGGCATAGTGCTGTTCGACATGAAAGACTGAACTGAATTAACTGAATCGGTAAAACGGTTCAGTTTGAAAATCGAATTGGTTCTCTTTTGGGGCCTAACTGATTTTGGCTTAGCAAACCAGTTTAGAACTAGTTTAGATTTAAAACTGGTTTAGGGTTAGAACCGTTCAGAATCAGTTCAGGTTCAGAACAAGTTTGGGTTTCAGAACTTATTCAGGTTCAAAATAGGTTTTCTACATAACCAATTCAAAAAACTAGTTAGAATTGATTTTTCCATAGAACCATTTCAGAAAATCAGTTTAAAAACTAGTTCAAAGTCTATTTTCCATAGAACTAGCTCAACAAAACTAGTTCAGAACTAGTTTTTCCGTAGAACCAGTTCAAAAAACCAATTCAGAACTGATGTTTTCATATAACTAGTTCAAAAAACTAGTTCAGAATTAGTTTTTCCATAGAACCAGTTCAAAAAACCATTTTTTTCATAAGAATAACTTAATAATAGCAAGATTGGGCTTAATAATACTTTGCATTTTAAAGGAAGGAAATATCCATCAATACATAAATTCATGCATTCATGTATAATAATCATGCTCCTCTTCTGCTTTTCGCTCAGTTGATGCTAGTTCCTCTCTTAGAGCTTATAAAATATTTTACCTTATGAATGTCAAATTGTAGTATACTTACAATAATCTTACATGCAGGGGAGAACCTACACCTACATCATCCTTGTCTTTGTTAGTTCTCGATTTCTCTTCATAGACTCTATGCTTAATAGTTATTCCTTAAATCTCATATTTTATACTTGATAAAATTTCAACAGTATTTCCCATTGGTCTTCAAGTGCACGACTTGAACACGATGAGATCTACCGTGATTAAGTATGCACCCAAAGAACAAAAGGAAATGTAGAAGACTGAAATTTCAATAAGTATAAGATATGAGATTTAAAGAATAACTATTAACCATATGAAGAAAAAGTTTTTTACTAAATTGTCCCACTTGAGCAATTCAAGATTCAATATAATAAGCAGTATAGTGGTGAGCATAGTGGTGAGTATTCCTGCCTGTCACACGGGTGACCTGGGTTTGATCCCCAATAACGGCACCAAAAAAAACTTATTTGCCCCTTAATAGGCCGCAAGTGCACAGATCGAATAAGTAATACAATAAAAGATTAGATATCATTCCCATGAGGATAATGAAACTTCTAATGCTAAATATCAACCAATAGCTTACCCAATTCTATTCAAGAACATAAAAATAGAGAAAAACATATAAACTAAAGACTGAAAAGTGATAAATTGGAAATAAAGATAATGGATAGAGATTAGAGAATCCTTCTTCACCTCCTACTTCAATTGGTAATATGCAATCATCTTAATCAACATAAATGAATTATTTAGTTAGTTGGAGAATCTAATTTAGTTAAAAGCTTATGTCTAGGTCAATCAACCATGCTTCAATTGCCCAACTCACTATGTTTCCATGAGAGCTAGGGGTATGCAAAGAAGCCAAATTACACCAAAAACTGAACTGAACCGGATTACAAAATTCCATTTTACTAAAACTGGTTCATATAACTTAACCAAATCTTACCTTGATAAACAGTTTTGTTAACTGATAAAACAAAAAGGTTTGGTTATTTTTAAAATAACCAAACCAAACTGGATCTGAATTAAAATCCAAATCTACTTTTATTTCCATGGTGAAATACTATAATCTTCTTTCAAAGAATCAAAATAGTAAAATCCATTTCACTTTCAACCAAACCTGATTGAACCCTAACCCATAATTTCCACCACCATACGAACCCTAGAATCCCAATCCGACAATTGATTCTGCAATGAATCCCATTAACGAACCCCAATCATGATTCGTGAAGTATGTGCTTCTTATTCTCTTGATTGTGAGTTCTTGTTCACGATTGCAGATTCTTGTTCGCGTATAGCTTCTTGTTCACGGATTTTGTTTGAAGATCATTTGCATATTACTTGTTTTGAAGATTGTGTGTGGCTTCTTAGTCTCTCACTCTCGTTGAATTAGCTCCACCGTTCTTTCCTCTATGGTCCGTGCATACAATATTTTGGTAAAATACTCTTAGTTTCTCCTTATGCTTCCCTTAAATTCCAATTGCTAAGGTGTTTTTTGTCCTGTTACCAGGTTATTGCTGCTTGCTAGATTGTGGGTTTTCTCAGTTGGGTTCAATTTTCTAACCTAGGTAAGACTTCATGCATTACAGTGTTGAATGATGGTGCTATGTTTTCTAGTTTTCTGGTTTTAGTGCAATGGTTGTGTGTGGTGTGGGGCTAAGAGCTAACACAAAATCCACTCATTAAGGTCTATTCTCAAACACCTGCTATGCATGGTTAAGAGGTATATTTCTATTCCATTAGCGAATCAACTTATCCCCTCCATGAGAATGAAATCGAACATACATCAACTATATATATGATCTTAAATTCAAATTCTTATGTCTAGGTTCATCATATTTTAACAAATCACTTAAAAGTTGATCAAACAATCAAGAACATTAAGAATAATATGATTGAACAAAACCAAACATATATATCAACTCAAAGAAGTTCAAAATCAATAATATTCATAAAAGGATCCAAAGTAATCTCTTATATAGCTGAGCTACTCATTGAACACAAAAATATACATCAAAAATCATGTTCATGATACAAGGGAAATAAGGAAGAAAAAGGAAAAGAGAAGGAAACTCATGGATGTGATCTTTGATGCTTGAATCCTCCTCCAAGAGGAAGATAGCCTCCAACCTTAGCTCCCCTAGCCTCCTTTCAGCCTCCAATGTGAAAACCGAGCTCAGCTTCTTTAAAACATCAAAGCTCTTCTTTACAAAAAATAATAAAATAGTATTTATAGGCTCAGAAAATAGAGTCACACCGTGACATTAGCATGCCTACGCCGTGGCGCGTATTCAATTTAGGTCACCAACATCATGGCATACTCTCCTTTGCACTGCGGTGTTCAAGCCTCGGGTCCAATATACTGAAGCAGGGGATGCACCACGCCGCGGCATAAACATGCCTACACCGCGGCGTGAGTTGCTGATATACAAACTTGGCTTCCTCTTTCACTTTTGGTCCAAATCCTCCAATTTTCTACTTGTTTGGAGTCATTCCTAAAATAGAGAAATCACCAAATTAATTATAATTACAAATCCACTTAATCACTTACAAAATATGCGCAATTTGTTCAAAATCATATAGGAAGATATCAACATTAGAATTTGACAAATATAAACTTAAGACCTTTCATATATGCACAACAAACAAGGACTAAACATTGTTTATAGCACAGATATAAGACACAAATAACTAAATTTCATGAAGTTATCGAGCAGTACCTTGAAAAGGTACGTGTGCTCATTAATATTGAATCTCAAATGAGAAACTAAGGCTTTGCTCAAATTTTAACTCAAATAAGAAGATAAAACTTTAACCATATGTGGCAGTTTTACCCTTAGTACTTGAAATTCAAGTTCATAGGGTATATGCCAAAAGAGTTACCAATAACAGTGGCTAAAAATAGAGCTACTGTTACCAATAACCCAAAAGAAAAGGAAACATAGCCAAGTGCTTAATTAGGAATCTTGCATGTTTTTGTGACTAAAAGTTCTTAGCATTTGGAAATAGGCATAATACCATGAGAATCTCCCTATAGCTAATTGAATTTCCTAAGTATCTTGTATAAGGGTTGTACATAGTTTTACCTTCTTGTATGTTTTGAAGATAGAACATTTGAGATGTATAAGTTAAGCCTTGCTAGGACATAATTGGAAATTTTGCAGAAATTGCATGTTATCATGGTTCTGGCAGCTTTTATGTTTCATAACATAACTTTGACTACAAAAAACGAAATGACATGTTGTTTATTGCATTTAAAAGCTTAAAGATAAGACTTTTAGTAGTATATATTTTAGAATTTTTATACTTGTCATGGCTTGGTTATGCTTTTTCAATTCCTGCATGTATACGATGAGAACCTTGAAGTGACTTTAAAGTAGGACTCACTGCTTGGACTTGTTCATGTATATGTTGGTGTCTATTACATCCTTTATTCTTATTATCTTAACATAGCTAATATGCCTTTGTAGATTCTTGGAGTACTTGATTTAGTTAGGGATGCTTGGATAAGTCGAGAGGATTTAACAAATAGGCTATTAGAGCTATCAAATGAAAGTATTTCATATAGCAAATAAAATACAGTAAGCAGAAAACTCAACTCTTCCTCTCAAATTCACTCATAAACAACAACTAAAATCCCGCAAATGGCATTCTATAGAAAATACTCATGCAAGCAAATAACATCCCAGATTAAACAAACCTTAATCCCTAACTGAACACTGAACTCTCCCAAATCAAATAAATAAATAAATATATTGAGCTCTACCTAGTCAATTCATAAATAGATACCCAGATTAAAAATTCCACAATAGAAATTTAGATATCTTTGTGCTGCTATGGAAATGGCAACACACTGCAATGGAGGCGTTGTAAGTAGAAAAACTTTCACGCACTTTCGAAGGATGAAAGAATGGGAGTGTGAATCAACAATGCAGAATGGTTGAAATCCTTTTGTGCAAAGTGTGAATTTAATTATAGCTGATTGAGATGTAAGAGCGATCTAAAATAGTGGAGAAAATTCAAAGATGAATAGAGTGCAGTGAAGAATGATGAACAGAGCGTGATCCAGATCGGGAATGGATTGTGGGTGCGAACTGGACTGTGTGGTTCTAGGGTTCTTTGTAGATGGTAGAAAGAGAGCTAGAGTTCTTAGTAAATGTGAATTTGAGAATTTGAGGTTGAGATATGATTTTGTGTAATGATGTTCTAATTTGGATGTGGTTCAATTTTTACCAAATAATTGAACTATATTTGATATCAATTAACCAAATTATTAGAATATTAAAAACAGTTCAGTTATAAGAACCGATTCTTCCTAAAATAGATTTAAATGGTTTAATTTGGTTCAATTTATAATGTGGTTTAGTTCTTTTGGATTTTGTACCCATCCCTACTGAGCAGGGTGGTAGAAGCCCTACAGCTATCTTGAACTAGTTATGGAAGAAGAAATCAATATTGGATGAGTTCTGTTCCTAGGATTCATTTTTTTTACCAATTATGTCTTTTATTTGGGTTTCATAACAAATGTTGATTTGTTTTTTATGTGAATATTGGCAAGTGCACCAAATCGACATAAGTAATAAAGAGTGAATAAAATATCGTTCCCACGAGGATTATGTTATTAATTACTAAATTTGCCAAATCAACACTATTTAAGCTATCGAAAAGAGAGTTGTTGCAAATTTAATTAGAAAGAAATATAAAATCAGCAAACAATAAATCAAAGGATGAAAAACAATGATGTTAAGGAGTTAGGGTTCAGATTTCACTTGAACTCTTCAGATGCACATTCAAAAATTGCTTTAACTATGTTCTATTTCAATGATTTATGATCAATTCCCAAAATTAATTAATATCCAATCCCTTGGTATATTAATCCTCTTACGCTGATTGGAATTAACTAATCCATTAGTCTAACCCCAATTAGAAAGGCATTATCAAGAACGAGGGAATTAAAAGAAAGACCACATAACCCACAACGTCTATTCCTAGCAATTACAAAAATTGGTGTTTATCACAAGTTCTAGATTCACGCAAATTTTCCCAAATCATACATCAACTCAAAAGATCATTCCCAAATTGGTCAGATTTATAAAAATATTAAGAAAAGAGATAAACACATAAATCATGAAATAGAAATATTGATTAAACCCATAAAAGAAGTTACATCAACCAAGGACAAGATCCATCATCCCCCTAACAAAGGAAAAATTAGTTACACATGGAAAAAGAAGAACACAAAGGGAAGAATATACAAACTCCATTGTAGAAAGCTGGAAAGGTTGAAGAAAATTCCTAATCTTCAAGCCTAATTACATCCACACCACATTAGGGTTTGTGCCTCTTGACGGTTGCTGCGTTCTATCCATGTGTGTAAGAGTGTGTAAAAAGTGTGTTGTATTTGGCAAAACTTTCTTTTTTATAAGAAATTCACACTGCTGTTTACGCGTTCAGCGGTCAAGTGCTCAGTCTCCAGCGCTTAGGCGCTGGCCCACTAATCAGGAAACTCATCTACACCCAATGCGCGCTCAAGTGGTGATGAAGCGCTGGGCTTCTGAATTAATTTTCTTCTTTTTTTAGCTTCTTTAAATGCCAAGTTTTCTCCATGTGCAATTACCTAATAAAAACATATAAAAAAACATGTAATAAGAACACAATTAAAATAATAAAAATATAACAAGACTTGAGAACAAAACTAAATCAAAAAGATTAAAAGAGAATAAAAACCCAAGATTTTGAATTGTAAAAATATGAATTTTTAAAGGTTCATCACTCTCCAAAACTTAAGCTTTTGCTTGTCCTCAAGCAAAAAGAAATCAAAATAAAAAAAAACTAAAACTCAAAACAGACTCAAACATGGCAATACCGGGTATTAAAAATCATTCATATCCTCAGAAACTGCTTCACAATCTAATTTCAAAGTGTCAAACATGAACAATCCAATTGTCACATCGTCTCTCACATGCAACTCTCATGCACAAATGACTTCCCAAAAACATGAATAAAAGATTCAATTTCTTCATAAAGTAAAAATCCAGATATGTTCATAAAACTGCAAGTGCACATCAAACCCACACCTGTAGGGTTATTTTTCATCTCTCTCTCCACTAATATAAACAACACACAACCAAGGATCAAAAGGGTATTTACAAAGCTTGTAATGTAAGGCCAATGGTATAGGTTAAGGAAAAAGTGGGAAGAAACTGAAAACAAAAATTGAGATACAAAATCATGCAAATTTCAAAATTCAAGCCTCAAAATATAAGACAAGTGCAAAACGGAGCATAAGAAACAACACATCATTCACTTCCTTTCTTTCTTTCTTTGCTTTTTTCTTTTTCAGCAACCTTCACCCCTAAATTTATTTTTTTGCAATACTTTGGGTGCAAATTTATTCCACAAAACTTCATGCACAAAAATAACAATATCTTGAATAATAAAATAATACAAGATATGCACTCAATAAAAGTTATATAAGAGAAGACTTTTTTTTTCTTTTTTTTTATGTGGGTATGGGAAAAGGAAAATGTGGGTAAAGAAAAGAAATAGAGGTCAAACAATAGCAAAGCTGCAAAAGGGACCTAGGGATATACTATGTATATAGGTTGGCTTGAAAGGCTCAAACGTCCAAAGAATGCCCTTATCATTTCCTTAATCACGCACTGCCTAGGATTTCGCCTCAAATGAGAATCAAACAACTTCTAGAAGCAAATCATTCACACACATACATTCCCATAAACTTTCTCTAAGCTTGCCATACAATTAAATTCTCTATCAATCATAAAGATGAGAAAAACATCCATACACAATTGAAACAATAGAGATAAACATAACTCATAGATTTTTATGTACTATCCCAAGAAATCAGATTAATTCACAATTCAAACAATCATTGGATATTCAATTCAATACACCAACATGCACAATATCAACACAAAGACTCAAAACACAAAGTGGGTGATGATGGTAAAATAAAATCAATAAAAACAAATAACTAAATGAAATAAATGCAAGAAAGGAAAAGAAAAACTCTTTTTGGCGGCCGACAACTATATACATCCCCCTACAAAGGCTCCGAACTCAGGGAGGCACCTAAGTCGACTCAACATTACCTTCAAAACAAAATTAGA
The DNA here is from genome assembly GCA_029884595.1 of Ormosia semicastrata. NCBI lineage: Eukaryota > Viridiplantae > Streptophyta > Magnoliopsida > Fabales > Fabaceae > Ormosia > Ormosia semicastrata. The sequence continues at coordinate 37,144,497 of JAQQTO010000053.1, forward strand.
GAAAAAAAAGTCAGTCAAGAAAATAAGAAATAACAAAATAAAAACAAAAATAAAAGAGAAAAAGAGAGAAAATTTAGGTTGCCTTCCAAAAAGTGCTTATTTAACGTCATTAGCTAGACGTTGCCTTTTCAACTAGTCATGGTGGCTTGAAGTAAGAGAAGTAGGATGACATTTTTCTTTTATCAGCTCTTTGCCTCCAGATTCTGTCACTGCTCTTGTAATTCTCACAGGCATTTGGAACTTGACTTAAACCTGATTGTTCTTAACACACCTTAACATGCGAAATCTCATCAGGCCATAGAGGTCTCAATTTTTCATCAAGTAAGGGATTAACTTGCAATGAACCATGGATAAGGGTAGGACCCTTCTCTGTCTCAACAATCTCAAAGATAGGAGGACCTTTCTCCTTTTCATCAACAAACTTGGAACTGCGAGAATCATCATTAATTATTGAAAAAGGGTTCTTACTAGCCAAATCCTGTAGAGGCTTATCTTAAATGCATTTAATAAGAGCATAGAGATCTGATATCAGTGCAGATTTATCAAAAATGTTGATGGTCACCTGATCTCCATCTACCCTCAAAATAAGCTCACTTCTTGATACATCAATCAATGCTCCTGAAGTAGCTAAGAACGGTCTTCCAAGAATCAGAGGAATATCAGCATCCTCATCCATATCTAGAATCACAAAATCACTTGGAAAAATAAATTTGTTAACCTTCACTAGCAAATCTTCTATTATACCATATGAATGTTTGATTGATCGATCTGCTAATTGAAGAGAAACCATTGTAAGCTTAACTTTTTCAATTCTCAGCTTACGCAAGATAGACAATGGCATCAAATTAATGCTAGCACCTAGATCACATAGAGCTTTCTCAATAGTCAGCTTTCCAATGGTGCAAACAATAATGAAACTACCTGGATCTTTCAATTTAGGTGGCAGTTTCCTCTGAATTATAGCACTGCACTCTTCAGTAAGTGCCACAGTCTCATCTTCTTTCAGCTTCCTCTTCTTTGATAGCAAGTCCTTTATAAATTTTGCATAGGAGGGCATCTGCTCAAGTGCTTTAGCAAAAGGGATGTTTATCTGTAGCTTTTTGAAAACTTCTAAAAACTTAAAGAATTACTTTTCTTGAATCTCCTTCCTAAATCTTTGAGGGTATGGAAGTTTAGCATAGAGTGAAGGATCAACTATTTTCTGCTCACATTCCTTCTTCTTCCTCTGCCACTTTGGTTGTTCTTCTTTAACTTCAACCTCTTTACTATCATCCTGAGACAAAACCTCTTCAATCAGAACCTCAATACTTTCACTCTGATTTTCTGCAGAACCAGATGTTGTATTCTTATCTTCTTCTAAAGTCTTGTCACTTCTCAAAGTGATTGCATAACATTGCTCCTTTGGATTTACCATAGTATCACTTGGCAAACTACTTGGAAGTCTTTCTTGAAGCTATTTCACCATTTGCCCCATTTGATTCTCAAGACTTCTAATAGCGGCCTCATGATTCTTAAAATTAGTTCTTGATTCCTCCATGAAAGCTGAAGTCTATTGCACAAAAATAGAGGTCTGTAAATAAAGTTTCTCCATTATAATCTCAAGAGGAGACTTCTTCTCTGGTTGAGGATTCAATGGCATTGTTTGATTGCTCCAAGAAAAGTTAGGATCATTCCTCCAGCCTGGATTGTAAGTATTAGAATAATGATTACCTTGTGGCCTTGAAGGGTTTCCCATATAGTTCGCTTGCTCTGGAATGTTAACACCTGAATTCCTTGCCTCATATTGACCATTGACATGGTTACCTCCACAAAAATTATAAGTCAGGCCTTGACGATTAATTGTATTTACCTGTAAATTTCTAACTTGCTTAGTAAGGTTGACAATGTGTTGCATCATAGTCTGATTCTATGCAAGTATAGTATTAATAACACTAAGCTCCAACATTTCCTGTTTGACTGTAGCTCTTCCACTAGGAACCTGATACTCATTAGTGGCCATTGTCTCAAATAGTTCTTGGGTCTCTTCAGGAGTTTTGGTATTTAAAGACCCACCTGCAAAAACATCCACCATAAGTCTTGTGGAATGATTCAAACCATTATAAAAGATCTGCACCTGCTGCCAAACCTCAAATGCATGGTGAGGACATCTTCTTAATAGCTCCTTGAATCTCTCCCAAGATTCATATAATGACTCCCCTTGATTTTGAGTAAAACAAGCAATTTTGCCCCTCATCTTCACAAACATTGATGGAGGAAAGTATCAAGTTAAAAATTTGCTAACCAGGTCCTCCCAAGTAGAGATGCTCCTTTGTGGCTGGGCTTGTAGCCAGTTCTTTGCTTTGTCTCTAAGGGAAAATAAGAACAGTCGTAATCTAATGGCATCATCAGTAACACCATTATACTTAATAGTATCGCAGAGTTACAAGAAATTAGCAATGTGCAAGTTTGGATCTTCTGCCTGACTTTTCCCAAACTGATTCTGTTGCACCAGCTGTAAAAGAGCTGGTTTAATTTCAAAATTATTGGCCTGAATAGCAGGGCGCACAATACTGGTAGAAATATTTTCAGCAGATGGAGTAGCATAGTCAGTCAACGTGCGTCTTTGCTCTGTAGTTACAAGTATTTCTATCATCTTTTCTTTTGCTTTTTCAAATTTCTTCCTTTCTCTAATTGCTTTCCTGTTTGCTCTAGCTGTTCTCTCTATCTTTGGATCAAAAAATAATTCTTTTGACTCTAGAGAACCTTGCATAAACAAACAAGCAAGCAAATCAAAGTGAAGTAAATAAGGAAATTAAAAATAAAAATAAATGACTAATAAAAATAAACAAAGAAAATAAAAATAAAAGGAAATAAATTAAAAAGAAAATTAAATGAAGAAAAATAAAATTAAAAAGTAAAATAAACAATTAAAAATAAAATTAAACAAAGAAATAAATGCTCAAATTAGTGTCTTTTCAACTACTATTTAATATTAATAACAATAATTCTTGGCAACGGCGCTAAAAACTTGATGTGGATATTGACAAGTGCACCAAATCGACATAAGTAATAAAAAGTGAGTAAAGTATTGTTCCCAGGAGAATTATATTATTAATTACTAAATTCGACAAATTAACACTATTTAAGCTATTGAAAAGAGAGCTGTTGCAAATTTAATTAAAAACAAATATAAAATCAGTAAATAATAAATCAAAGGATGAAAAACAATGATGTTAAGGAGTTAGGGTTCAGATTTTACTTGAACTCTTTAGATGCACATTCAAAAATTACTTTAACTATGTTCTATTTCAATGATTTATGATCAATTCCCAAAATTAATTAATACTCAATCCCTTGGTATATTAATCCTCTTACGTTGATTGGAATTAACTAATCTCTTAGTCTAACCCTAATTAGAAAGGCATTATTAAGAACGAGGAAATTAAAAGAAAGACCATATAACCCACAACATCTATTCCTAGCGATTGCAGAAATTATGGTGTTTATCACAAGTTCTAGGTTCATGCAAATTTTTTCAAAAATTATACATCAACTCAAAAGATCATTCCCGAATTGGCCAGATTTAGAAAAATATTAAGAAAAGAGAAAAACACATAAATCATGAAATAGAAACATTGATTAAACTCATAAAAGAAGTTACATCATCCAAGAACAAGATTCATCATCCCCCTAACAAAGGGAAAATTAGTTACACATGGAAAAAGAAGAACACAAAGGGAAGAATATGACAAACTCCATTGTAGAAAGGTGAAAAGGTTGAAGAAAATTCCTAATCTTCAAGCCTAATTGCACCCACACTACATTAGGGTTTATGCCTCTTGACGACTGCTGCGTTCTGTCTAAGTGTGTAAGAGTGTGTAAAAAGTATGTTGTAAAAAGTGTGTTGTAAAATTACTGGTTTGAAATATAAAAAAAATGTAAGCTTGCAGTAGGCAAATAGTAAACAGCATATTTGATTAGAGAATGCATAGTTAGTTTTGATTGTGTGCTGTTGACTTTATTAATTGTTAGCTGCTAGTCCTTTCCTTTCATGCTGTATTATTCGTAAACAAATCCTTGCTTTTAGCTTGATCATATCATTTCTTGTTAAGCACTTGGTTGCTAAGTCATCATGTTGTTTTTATTGTTCTTTGTTTGTCACTTATTATTTTTTTATGCTTGGCTATTTGACTGTTTGAGCTAGACACTCCAACTTGGTATGTTGGTTATTTGTTGAGAAATCTAACACTGTGTTTAGATGTTTTTTCATTAATGGAATGGAATGGAATAGGTGGGGATGGAGCGAAAAGGAAAGGAAAGGAATGAAACATAGTTTCCATTTTCTTTATTTAGAAGTTTCATTAATGGAACAGAATGGAACTTCATTACCCATGTGTTCTCCTATTTCACCTCAATTTTGGGGGAAACAAAAGTTGGGCATTTGAGGGGAAAAGGGGAGAAATGGTTCTCCATGTGTTCCGTTCCCTTCTTATGTATCTTAAACTCCTAAACAAGAAAAGTTATTTCCGTTTCTCTCATTCCCTTTTTGTTTCCCTCATTACCTGTCATCCAAACATAGTGAAAGACAAAATTCTCTTCTGCTGAGTTTGCTGCCTTAACAGTGGTAATGTTTCATGAGGCATGCTCATATGTTTCCCCACAACTTTAGTTAATTTAGGTTGAAATCATGCATTTGTTATTTTCTTGCTTATTTCCTTTTTTGGCACCATAAACAGTATACTGGAAATATGCAATACAAGTTTTATTTTTTGCTTTAGATGACTATTTGCAGTTTTAAGGTTAATGTTTCAAGTGGTATTGAGAATTTGTTCCAGTATGGTCTTGATATTTGAGAGTAATAGCAATTCGGTTTGTTTGGTTGAGTGATGCATTTGGGGTTCATGATGAATAATGGATCATTTCCCTTTGCTATGTTTACTATTTGATTAGTATGTGATGTAGATGGATGATAACTCCTTGAAATGTAGTTATTTCTGCCCCTATATGTGTGTTTTATGATTGCTTAGTCCTTGTTTTGAGGTATGAATGGAAGACTTTAGCTTTATTTTCATTCAATTTCATGATTGATGTTTTCCGTTCTACTTTTCAGAAAATCTTTCCAATTCATTGATGAATTAAGTAGATTGTGTACTTATGCTTAACTGGGTGAAATCTTAAATGTAGGTGGGCTCAAAATGGATAATTTGATGCAAGTAAAGGCCCAGCATAGGGTGGAAAAGCCTATGGAGCATCCCAGCATAGAGGACCACGACGCTTGGTGCATCAGCAGCATTCCAATACTTCAACCCAAGGCTTCAGGGTCGTGGCGCACATGTAGTGAGGGCCGCGGCCCCAGTGACCTAATTGAGAAGGGCCGCGGCGCACAAAGATGAGGGCTGCGGTGCGCAGAAGTTAATTTCATCTATAAATACTGTTCTATTAGTTTTTCCTGGGATTATTAATCAGAAATAGAATACGACTGCTAGGGTTATGATTTTTGGGTAGAAAAGAAGTAGAAATAGCCAAGATTGGAAGCCTTCTTCACCTTGGTGGAGGATTGAAGCTTGAAGGATCATCTCCTTAAGCTTTGTTCTTTCCTTTTCTTCTCCTTTCTTATCTCCATCTCCATGACTATGATTATTCTTGTTATATTTTTATTTGTCATGGTTGGCTAGGCTGTTATAGGGTTTTTCTTTAGATCTTCCTATGACTATTGATTAATCTTGTAATCCTTTGAGTTATATACATGATTTGGTCTTTGTTCAATTATATAGTTCTTAATGCTTTGATAGTCTGATCAGCTTTCAATTGATTTGTTTAAATCTAATGAACCTAGACATAGGAATTTGGATTTAAGATCGTATGTATAATTGATGCATGTTCTATTTCATTCAATTGGGTTAGATGCAATGATTTGTTAATAGGATAGAAATATACCTATTGATCATGCATAGTAATTAGTTGGGAATAGATCTTAATGAGTGGATTTACTCTAGTTCTCATGGAAACATAGTGAATTAGGTAATGGAAGCAAAGTTAATTGACCTAGACATAGGCTATTAACTAATTATGATTCCCAAGCTAACTTAGCCATTTCATTTATATTGCTCGTAAGGATTACTTGTTATCAATTGAAATAGGAAGTGAAAAAGGAATCCCTATTCTCGAAATATCAACTCTCACATCAATTTAATAGTTTTTAAGTTCTTATAATTAACAAATACATGAATTTTCCAATTTATAAGTCCTTGAATAGAAGTACTTGAATTATTGGTTTATACTTAGCACTTAATTTAACGTTTTTTCCTTGTGGGAACGATATCTGACTCCTAGCAATACTACAAGTGTGACCTGTACACTTGCGGTAAACAAAGAGCGAACAAGTTTTTAGCGCTGTTGCCGCTAAAATTAACGGTTTAAATTTAGATTAGCTAATATAAACAACGAATTTAAGTATCTCTTGTTCAAGTTTCTTTTGTCCATATTGATTTAATTTTTTTTCCTTAATCTTAATTGTTTCAGTAATTCATTATAAGATGGCAGAAGATAACGTCACGCTCCAGTTAGAGGACGATAGTCGCTCCAAACCATTGAGGGAGTTTGCTACTCCTCAAATGGATAATCTACAATCCAGCATCAGACGTCCTACCATCCGGGTAAATAATTTTGAGATAAAGCCGGCCATTATCCAAATGATTCAAACTTCTGTTCAGTTTGGCGGCTTATCCAAAGAAGACCCAAATGCGCATCTCTCAAACTTTCTGGAGATTTGCGATACTTTCAAGCATAATGACATTTCTGACGATGCCATTCGCTTAAGGCTCTTCCCGTTCTCACTTAGAGATAGAGCCAAAAGTTGGTTACATTCTCTTCCAGCAAGATCCATTACAACTTGGGCGGAGGTTTGTACTAAGTTCTTGAACAAATATTTCCCCTCTGCTAAGACTACAGAAATGGTGAATGATATTACCTCATTCAGCCAGACTGAATCTGAATCTCTGCATGAAGCATGGGAAAAATATAAAGATCTTCTAAGAAGGTGCCCACATCATGAGATACCACCTTGGCACCAAATTTATTCTTTCCATAAGGATTTGTTACATCATCACCGTCCAATAGTAGATACTGCAGTCGGTGGTTCTTTGTTGAGTAAATCTTTTGATGATGCCTTTGAGCTTTTGGAGGAATTGGCAGTCAATAGCTATCAATGGCAGTCTCCAAGAAGTACCCCAAGAAGAGCAGTTGGAGTGCATGATGTTGATGCAATCACATCACTTTCCGCTCAGGTGGCATTAATTGCTAATAAATTGGATAGTCTGGGGGCAAGCCCACATCAAAGCCTTTTTGTTCTATGTGACCGATGTAGGGACAACCACGCAACCGATAGATGCACTTCTGCTTCAGAAACTGCTCAATATGTTAGCAACTATCGGCTACCCCAGAACAACTCATATGCAAATCAGTACAATCCTGGATGGAGGAACCATCCCAATTTCTCCTGGAGGGACAACCAAGGACCCTCTTCCTCCTCCAATACTCCTGGAAATGAACGTCAGTATAATCCTCCTGGGTTCCGAGCTTAACAGAGACAACCAATGCAAGAAAGGAAGCCTGCTTTGGAGGATATATTCATGCAGTTGATGGCCAAGAATGATGCTTTTATCACAAAGACTGATGCCCACATGGCAAGGACAAATGCACACCTATCAAAGAATGATTCAATTATTCAAAGCCAAATGGCTTCGATGTGAGCATTAGAAACTCAAGTGGGACAGTTGGCAAATGTAATCAACAACCGACCCCCAGGCTCCTTCCCAAGCAACACAGTTAATAATCCAAAGGGTGCCTCGAATGAGGACTATAAGGTCATATCACTGAGGAGTGGCAGAGACATTGAGGATAATCTAAAGACTAGGTTGTTGGAAGATGAAGTAGCCGAGAGTCAAGACCAAAGAGAAATAGTCCACAAGGAGGTGGATGACAAGAAAGGTGAGGAAAATGAAAAGGATGAAGGTATAGTCCAAAGGAAGCCCGAGGGCAAGAAAGTGGAGAATAGACCTTATGTACATCCTCTACCTTTTCTTAGTAGGCAAATCAAGCATAAGATGGATGAGCAGTTTAAGAAATTCTTGGAAGTTTTCAAGAAATTGCATATTAACATCCCTTTTACTGAAGCCTTAGAACAGATGCCCAGCTACGTTAAATTCATGAAAGATATTTTGTCTAAGAAACGTAAGCTGGGTGAGTTTGAAACGGTGGCCTTATCTGAGGAATGTAGTGCTGTTTTGCAACAGAAGCTTCCCCCAAAGCTGAAGGATCCAGGAAACTTTACTATCCCTTACACCATAGGAGAGAATTTCCTAAGCCAAGCATTATGTGATATGGGGGCAAGCATTAATCTCATGCCCCTGTCCATATTCCAGAGGTTAGGTTTGGGGGAATGCAAGCCCACAACTGTAACCCTCCAGCTAGCCGATCGTTCTTATATGTATCCAAGGGGAATTGTGGAAGATGTCCTAGTTAAAGTGGACAAATTCATATTCCCTGCGGACTTTGTGATTCTGGATATGGAAGAAGATCATAGGGTCCTATTAATCCTAGGCAGGCCGTTCCTAGCCATAGGGAGAACGCTCATTGATGTACAAAAAGGTGAACTAACAATGAGAGTTCAAGATCAAGAGGTAACCTTCAATATATTCAAAGCAATTAAGTTTCCTCAAGATCAGGAAGAGTGTTCTTATGTCGGGATATTGGATGACATCATTAATGACTCATTCCAAGCCAATATCCAAGAAGACTCCCTTACTGTAGCGATGGCTTCATCAACTGGTAATGATGAAGAGCGTAGGGACGATGTGAAATAGATTTTATTAAGCACCTAGAGGCAGTCCCTAGGCAATATCAGCCACCCAAGTTTGAAACCTTGGAGTCCGAAGCAATTAAGGAGGCATCTAAGCCTTCCATTGAGGAACCTCCGAGGCTTGAATTGAAGCATCTGCCTAATCATTTGCAGTATGCATATTTAGGAGCAACCTCCACTCTCCCAGTAATTATATCATCATCCCTTTCAGATGATCAAGCGGATAAACTTCTCCGTGTGCTGAGGCAATATAAACATGTTATTGGATGGACTATTGCCGATATCCAAGGCATTAGCCCTTCTATCTATATGCACAAGATCCTATTAGAGGATAATCAAAATGGAGTTACGGAACATCAAAGGAGGCTCAATCCAATTATGAAAGAAGTGGTGAGGAAGGAAATGATCAAGTGGCTGGATGCAGGCATAATATATCCTATTTCTGACAGCCTTTGGGTCTCACCGATTCAATGCGTTCCCAAGAAAGGTGGCATGCCGGTAGTCACCAATGAAAACAATGAGTTGATTCCCTCTCATAAAGTCACAGGCTGGAGGGTATGCATGGACTACCGCAAGCTGAACAAGGCCACTCGGAAGGACCATTTTCCGTTTCCGTTCATAGACCAGATGTTGGATAGGCTAGCAGGAAAGGCTTATTACTGCTTCTTGGATGGTTATTCTGGATATAACCAAATTGCCATAGTGCCTGAGGACTAAGAGAAGACAACTTTTACTTATCCCTATGGTACATTTGCATTTCATAGGATGTCGTTCGGGTTATGCACTACTCCTGCAACCTTTCAATGTTGCATGATGGCCATTTTTGCAGACATGATAGAGCATGGCTTGGAAGTGTTTATGGATGAATTTTCAGTGTTTGGGGATAATTACAATAGTTGTTTGCAAACTTTATCATCCGTGCTGAAGAGGTGCAAAGAAACTGTGTTTGGATGCATACATTTGAAGACTTGTTTTGATGATAACAAACGCGAAGTATAAATGAAGATGATAAAAAGACCAAGTCCAAGTTTATATTTGATTAGCATTAGGACTTAAGATCTATTGTACGGAGCTCACATTGATATCTCTTTGTTTTTGAAAGAAAAGATAAAACTTGGTTTTGAACTTAGTGTATTTGAAAACATCTTTTTCAAACCCTTTTTGAACTGAGTTATTCGAATAGAGCTTAGCCTATTCGAATAAACATCCTCTCGTGGTTTGTTTTCTAAAAGGTGTTATTCGAATAACTATCCTGTTATTCGAATAACTATGGTTTTCCAAAACACTATTTTTAAGTAGCTATTCAAATAAACTATCCTTTATTCGAATAATTGAGGTTTTTCAGAACCGTGTTTTAAGTGAGTTATTCGAATAACTCATACGTTATTCGAATAAATCTTTTTGTCTGAACTGCTTTTAAGCTATGTTATTCGAATAAATAAGCTATTATTCGAATAACCCCTTGTTTTTAGAACTCTGGTTTTAACAGAGTTATTCGAATAGCATATTGGTTATTCGAATAACCCATTTCAAATGAGTTTTTTAAATTGGTTTCAGGAACAGTGTTATTCGAATAACCAGTTTAGTTATTCGAATAAACACGTTTGAATACGCAGTCTGATATGGAAACTTTCATACGCTTTGAATTCGGTTAATTTGTTTTAAATGCTATTAATTATACCTAAACGATTGTCTTCGTGTTTTTCCCTATAAATAGCAAGCTTGGGTCACGAATTTCTTTGCCCATAACTCTGAATTATTTTCTGAAAGCTTTAATTTGTGAAAACTATTTTCTACACTCTTTTTGCTTAAAAACTTTGAGATATTTCTGTGAGAGCTCCATTAGCACTTCAATTTGTATTACTTACTCTGAGTGAGAGTTTCTCTTCATCTATATTCTGATATTCTGTATCGAGGGTGAGGTATCCTCAAGGTTTGTATAAGGGTGAGGTATCCCTGCAAGCTGAGACTTTAGCACAAGGGTAGAGTGTCCCTGTGTGTGAAAAGTGCTCTATTTTGTAACGGTAGCAAGCACCTATTAAAGCTTGTATACTTAGTGAAAAATCTCAGCTTTCGAGAACTGGACGTAGACCACAAGTGGGTTAGTGGTCGAACCAGGATAAATACTGTGCCTGCTTCTCTTTTCCCTAATCTCTTTATTTTATGCAATTTAATTTACTGCACATTTATTTTTCGCTGCTCTTTATTGTTTCTTTTCTTCTTCTCGTTCCTTCTGTGCATTTATTTATTAAGCTTTTAATATTTATCTTATTTAAAAAGAGTTTTTGCGAAAAAGTTTTATACTCAATTCACCCCCCTCTTAAGTACTAGAAGCCACTTGATAACAAGTGGTATCAAAGCTAGACTCTTGTATAAAGAGCTTAGCAGCTTCAAGAGAACATGGCTTCTTCAAATGGTTTTTCAGAAGGATCCTCCATAAACCGACCACCCTTTATCAATGGGGATGGTTACATATATTGGAAGTAAAGAATGAAAATCTTCATCGAAGCTATTGATCTAGATGTTTGGGATGCTATCGAAAACAGTGCTTTTATACCCACACATGAGGTCGATGGCATAAGGACCGAAACACCACGAAATAAATGGTCTGATGAAGACAAAAGAAAAGTTCAATTTAATTTAAAAGCTAAAAATATTATCACTACTGCTTTGGGATATGATGAGTTTTTTAGAATTTCAAATTGTAAAACTGCTAAAGAAATGTGAGACACTATGCAAGTTACCCATGAGGGTACTAGTGAAGTTAAGAGGTCGAGAATCAATTCTCTAACTTGTGAATATGAACTATTCAGAATGAACCAAGGAGAAAGCATTCAGAAAATGCAAAAGAGGTTCACTCACATAGTTAATCATCTTGCATCTTTAGGCAAAAGTTTTTCTAACGAAGATTTGATTAACAAAGTTTTGAGATGTCTTAGCAGGATTTGGCAACCCAAAGTGAAGGCAATATCAGAATCAAGGGATTTGTCCACAATGACTTTAGCTACCCTCTTTGGAAAACTTCATGAGCACGAATTGGAAGTAAGCAGATTAAGCCAAAGCGAAGAGAACGATAAAAAGAAAAAGGGAATAGCGCTCAAAGCCACTTCATCAACATTCGACAATGATGATGAAGAAAATGAAGAAAGTTTAGAGAACATCGAGGTAAGTGAAGAAAATCTAAGTTTGCTAGTTAAAAGGTTTGGTAAATTTCTCAGGAAAAATGGAACGCAAAGAAGACCTCCCTTCCCTCCTAAAAAGACACACTTCAAAGGCGAAGGAGCTTCATCGACTCCAACCTGCTATGAATGTGGCAAACCTGGTCACATGAAAATGGAGTGCCCAGTTTATCAAAAGAAGAAAGAGAAATTTGAAAAGAAGCCCTTCAAGGAAAGAAAAGGAAGAAAAGCCTACATAGCATGGGATGAAAACGACATGGACTCAACTGACAGCTCAGATAGCGAAGAAGCTCAACTGTGTCTCATGGTAAAAGGAGATGAAGAAGAAAGCGAAAACGAGGTAAGTTCTAATACTACTTTATTACCTTCTTACGATGAGTTACAAGACGCTTTCGAAGAATTACATGAAGAATCATTAAAATTGACAAAAATTATTTCTTCTTCTAAGAAAACAATTTCTTCTTTAGAAAATCAAATTCTTGTTTTAAATAAGGAAATAGAAGAATTGAAAATTGAAAATGAAACTCTGGGAATCATTGATGTATGCACAAATCATCCTCCACATGCTTCTACTTCTTCATCTTGTTCTTCATGTCATACACTTGAAAAAGAAATTGAAAACTTAAAGAACACTCTTTCTAAATTCACCTTTGGAAGGGATAACTTAAATATTTTATTAGGAAGACAAAGAGTGGTTTTTCAAAAAGCCAGGATAGGTTACAACCCGAAAAATCAACAAAAACTCTATAAAAATTTCTTTGTGCATTCTAGTGTTTCAAGTAGTCCTTTTATTAAATGTTTTTATTGTGGAAGAAAAGGACATAGTGCTTCAACATGTAATGCAAGGAAAAACATAAATACAAAAGTTGGAACAAAAATGGTTTGGGTTCCCAAGGGTACTATACCCAAAACTGACACACAAGGACCCAAAAAAGTTTGGGTACCAAAAGTTAAAAACTAAACTTGTATTGTAGGTGTGCTTGAAAGCTAGGAGTTCAAATTGGTATCTTGATAGCGGCTGTTCCAAGCACATGACCGGGGACGACTCAAAATTCACCATGCTTATTCCAAAGAATCATGGACACGTCACTTATGGTGATAACAATAAAGGAAAAATCCTTGGAATCGGCAAAGTCGGATCTTGTTGTTGATGATGTTGCAGAAATCTTGGCAGAAACACATTTGGACAGTAAAGAAAAGGAAATCAAGGAGAAAGAGGATGAACAAAGACAAGAAGATTCGCAAGCTTTGGAACTTCCCAAAGAATGGCGAACTTCAAAATATCACTCTCTTGATCAGATCATCGGTGATGTATCTAAAGGTGTAAGTACTCGTAACTCCCTTAGAAATACTTGTAATCACTTAGCTTTTGTTTCTCAAATTGAACCTAAGGATTTAATTGAAGCTTTTGATGATGAACATTGGATCTTAGCTATGCATGAGGAATTAAATCAATTTGAAAGAAATCAAGTTTGGGAATTAGTTGCTAGACCTAATAATCACCCTATAATTGGAACTAAATGGGTTTTTAGAAACAAACTTGATGAAAATGGGTTAATAACTAGAAACAAAGCTAGATTGGTTGCTAAAGGATATAATCAAGAAGAATGAATAGATTACGAAGAAACCTATGCACCTGTAGCTAGATTAGAAGCTATAAGAATGTTACTTGCTTATGCTTGCATCATGGATTTCAAATTATATCAAATGGATGTCAATAGTACTTTTCTAAATGGTTATATTCAAGAAGAGGTATACGTTGAACAACCTCTGGATTTTGAAAATCATGAACTACCCAACCATGTTTTTAAACTTAAAAAGGCTTTATATGGTTTAAAGCAAGCTCCTAGAGCTTGGTATGAAATGTTGAGTAAGTTCCTTTTAGAAAATGGTTTTTCAAGAGGAAAAGTCGACACTACCCTTTTTATTAAAAATAAAAAGCATGACATTCTTCTTGTGCAAGTATATGTGGATGATATTATATTTGGTGCTACTAATGAATCCCTTTGTAAAGAATTTGCTAAGTCAATGCAGAATGAATTTGAAATGTCAATGATGGGAGAATTGAATTTCTTCCTCGGACTTCAAATCAAACAAACGAACGAAGGGACTTTCATAAGTCAAACAAAATACTGCAAGGAATTGCTTAAGAGATTCGAAATGGAAAACGCTAAACACATGGCCACTCCGATGGGCACGTCTTGCTACTTGGACAAAGATGAAGGAGGTAAATCAGTAGAAATAACAAAATATAGAGGTATGATTGGATCTCTCCTTTATCTTACTGCTAGTAGGCCAGATATTATGTTTAGTGTATGCATGTGTGCTAGATATCAGGCAAACCCTAAGGATCTCACTTAAGTGCTATTAAACGAATAATGAAATACCTAGTAGGCACTTCACAAATGGGCTTGTGGTACCCTAAGGGTGCCTCTTGTAGTCTAATAGGCTATTCTGACTCTGATTTTGCTGGGTGCAAATTGGACAGAAAAAGTACTAGTGGGACATGCCACTTGCTTGGTAGTTCTTTAGTTTCTTGGCATAGTAAGAAACAAAATAGTGTGGCTTTGTCTACCGCTGAGGCTGAATACGTTACAGCCGGGAGTTGCTGCACTCAGATCCTTTGGATGAAGCAACAACTCTTAGACTACGGTCTTCAGCTTGATCACATCCCGATAAGATGTGATAACACTCTTGCAATAAATATCTCTAAGAATCCCATATTGCATTCTAGAACAAAGCATATAGAGATAAGACATTACTTTATCAAAGATCATGTACAAAAAGGGGATTGCATTCTTGAGTTTGTTGAAACATCTAAGCAACATGTAGATATCTTTACTAAACCCTTAGCAAAAGAGGCTTTCTTTTATATTCGAGGAGAATTAGGCATAATTGATCAATCAAATATTTAAATTGCTTGTTTGTTGCTAAATATTATCATGAATATATGCTTTCAATTTCATAAACGCATGTCTTTTCTATGCTTCTGTGTTAGTTTTATTCGAATAAGCAAAGCTTTATTCGAATAAGCTCATTTACTGCTTGTTAAAATGTGTGTTGAACATCAGCCTTATTCGAATAGAACTCATTTTATTCGAATAAACTGATTCCCCTGTTAATTCCTGTGTGTTTTTCTTCTCTGTTTATTCGAATAACACCCTCCCTATTCGAATAACTAGAAGCCTTCATTTATCAGTGTTTCTTTCTGCCCTCTGCTTATTTGAATAAGTCCTTCTTTATTCGAATAACCAGAATCCCTCTTTTATCAAGTTCTAGTCTTGGTCTCTGTCTATTCGAATAACCTAAACTTGTTTCTATCAGTGTTGACTGATTGGCCTCAGTCTATTCGAATAACTTACATAGTTATTCGAATAAACCCTGTCAGCTGGCCAAAACGCTTGGCTTTCCCAGACGTTCTATTCGAATAGATCCCCTTCTATTCAAATAAACCCTAGCCGTTTCACCTGTTCAGGTCCCTGCGTGCCTGTCTGTTCAGCTTTTTGGCATGGCTTATTCGAATAAACCCACTTTTATTTGAATAAACATGGGTGTCCTTTAATAAACCCTACGCGCCCAAAGGTCTCCACCCTCTTCTCTCTTCTCTGTTCTTCAAGCTTCCTTGCTTCTGCCTCTTATACCTTTTTCACCCTCCATCTTCTCTGCTCCTTAACTCTTGCCATCTTGCTTAACCCTGTGTTTTCACTCTCTCTCACCTATCCTCCATGGCCTCCTCCTCCAGCAAGCGTCCTCGCACGAAGAATGCTCCAGGCACCAACCCTCTTGATCTGAGAAGGCTCTCCTCCAACGAAGAGCATCGTGCACGCTTCATCTCATACTTCTGGGAGCGCAACTTGGTTCAACCTAAGTACCTGGACCTTTCCTTCTTCCAGCAGCAGTGCGGCTTTGACTTCCTGACTCTACTACAAAACCAGGGAGTTCTTCAGCTTTGCTCTCACCGGGCCACCATCTATCCAGCTTTGGTGAAGATGTTCTTCTGTAATCTGGCTTTCGATGGTCAGAATCTCCTCTCCGAGGTATGTGATCAAAACATTGTGATCACACCGCTGGACTGGCTGACTTTGTTCGGGCTGCAGTTCTCTGGTGCCCTTGTTGAAGATGACGACACTCCATTTCTCGAAAAGTTCAACAAGCTTCAGGCGGTTGAAGACCTGTTGAAGCCCGGTCTAGCCCTGCCTGACAAGGGTCTCAAGGGTGGAATGCTGAAGAGCCAAGACAGGCTTCTGCATTACGCCTATGCTCACATCCTGGCTCCTCATGGTAGAAACTACGCCTATCTCAGCGAGGAAGATGTCTTCATGTTGTGTTTCTGAAGAATGGCCATCAGATCAACTGGCCTGTGTTCATCATGAGGCATATGATGAGGGCCAAGGGCAAGGAGAAATCTGACTTACCTTATGGCATTCTTGTCACTACCTTGCTGAGCAAGTATCCTCAAGTCTTGGAGACTGAGCGGGCCTTTGCTCTGACTCACCACAACGTCTTTGGAGCTCACACCTTACGGAAGATGAAGATGATCCAAACCGATGAAGGCTGGGTATACCCAGATGAGGTTGTTGAGGATGAGCTCGACCCTGCTGATGCCCCTGCTGATGTACCTACTGGTGCGCCTGCTCTTGTCACTCTAGAACAGATCATGGCCACCTTGCAAGACAACCGAGCTTACATGGAACATACCTTCTCTATTCTGTTTGATAGAATAGAAGGCGTTGAACGTGAGGTTGCGGCCCTTCGATCTACTTCTCCTACTCCTGCACCAGCTTCTTCACCACTACTTCCGGATGCTTACTTCTAGGACTTTAGTTCTTAGGTTATCTGTTTTGGCTTCATGTTATTTATTTTCTGGCTTGTGTAATTGACTTTCTTTTGTTATTAATGCATAAATAAAATTTTTGGTTAATCTATTGCTATGAGTACATTTCCTTTTATGCATTCTTATATATGTTTATGGGACTTACCCCTCCTTTTTGCTCATAACAAAAGTGGGAGAAATATTTGATCATTTGACTTTAATTGAGAAAAGACAGGTAAATTTAAAATGAGATTGGATTCAAATTAAAAGGGGGAGCTGTGCACATATCTGATATACATTACTTCTTATAATTAAAGAGGGGCAGTAAGCTTTATACCTTTTTGTGAATTCCAATTATATGCACTAACGCTTTTCTTATTGCTAGTCTTATTGATAGTTTGTCATCATCAAAAAGGGGGAGAATGTGTTTGGATGCATACCTTTGAAGACTTGTTTTGATGATAACAAACGCGAAATATAAATGAAGATGATAAAAAGACCAAGTCCAAGTTTATATTTGATTAGCATTAGGACTTAGGATCTATTGTACGGAGCTCACATTGATATCTCTTTGTTTTTGAAAGAGAAGATAAAACTTGGTTTTGAACTTAGTGTCTTTGAAAACATCTTTTTCAAACCCTTTTTGAACTGAGTTATTCGAATAGAGCTTAGCCTATTCGAATAAACATCCCCTCGTGGTTTGTTTTCTAAAAGGTGTTATTCGAATAACTACCCTGTTATTCGAATAACTATGGTTTTCCAAAACACTGTTTTTAAGTAGCTATTCGAATAAACTATCCTTTATTCGAATAATTAAGGTTTTTTAGAACCGTGTTTTAAGTGAGTTATTCGAATAACTCATACGTTATTCGAATAAATCTTTTTGTCTGAACTGCTTTTAAACTATGTTATTCGAATAAATAAGCTATTATTCGAATAACCCCTTGTTTTTAGAACTCTGGTTTTAACAGAGTTATTCGAATAACATATTGGTTATTCGAATAACCCATTTCAAATGAGTTTTTAAATTGGTTTCAGGAACAGTGTTATTCGAATAACCTGTTTAGTTATTCGAATAAACACGTTTGAATACACAGTCTGATATGGAAACTTTCATGCGCTTTGAATTTGGTTAATTTGTTTTAAATGCTATTAATTATACCTAAATGGATGTCTCCGTGTTTTTCCCTATAAATAGCAAGCTTGGGTAACGAATTTCTTTGCCTATAACTCTAAATTATTTTCTGAAAGCTTTAATCTGTGAAAACTATTTTCTACGTTCTTTTTGCTTAAAAACTTTGAGATATTTCTGTGAGAGCTCCATTAGCACTTCAATTTGTATTACTTACTCTGAGTGAGAGTTTCTCTTCATCTATATTCTGATATTCTGTATCGAGGGTGAGGTATCCCTCAAGGTTTGTATAAGGGTGAGGTATCCCTGCAGGCTGAGACTTTAGCACAAGGGTAGAGTGTCCCTGTGTGTGAAAAGTGCTCTATTTTGTAACGGTAGCAAGCACCTATTAAAGCTTGTATACTAAGTGAAAAATCTCGGCTTTCGAGGACTGGACGTAGATCACAAGTGGGTTAGTGGTCGAACCAGGATAAATACTGTGCCTGCCTCTCTTTTCCCTAATCTCTTTATTTTATGCAATTTAATTTTATCGCACATTTATTTTTCGCTGCTCTTTATTGTTTCTTTTCTTCTTCTCGTTCTTTCTGTGCATTTATTTATTAAGCTTTTAATATTTGTCTTATTTAAAAAGAGTTTTTGCGAAAAAGTTTTATACTCAATTCACTCCCCTCTTGAGTACTGGAAGCCACTTGGTAACAGAAACCAACCTCATCCTGAACTAGGAAAAATACCACTTTATGGTCCAAGAAGGAATAGTCCTTGGCCATAAGGTTTCTATTAGAGGGATGGAGGTAGATAAGGCAAAGATTGAGGTAATAGATAAGCTTCCTCCGCCTAACGCAGTGAAAGGAATCCGCAGTTTTCTTGGCCATGCGGGTTTCTATCGGAGGTTCATTAAAGATTTTTCAAAGATAGCTAAGCCTCTTTGCAACCTTCTGGAGAAAGACATCCAGTTTACCTTTAATGATTCATGCCAGGTTGCATTTGAGGAGCTGAAGAAGAGACTGGTCTCAGCACCAATAATTATTACTCCAGATTGGCACTTACCATTCGAGCTTATGTGCGACGCCAGCGATTATGTTGTGGGTGCAGTGTTGGGACAGAGAAAGGATAAGATGTTCTGCTCCATATATTATGCGAACAAGACACTTAATGATGCCTAACTGAACTACACAACAACAGAGAAAGAGCTGCTGGCAGTTGTGTTTGCGTTTGATAAGTTCAGAGCTTATTTGATAGGGACCAAAGTGATAGTATATACAGATCACTCTGCCATAAAGTATTTAGTGAGCAAGAAAGATGCAAAACCTTGATTGATTAGATGGGTTTTGCTTCTACAAGAGTTTGATCTAGAGATTAGGGATAAGAAAGGTGCAGAAAATCAAGTGGCAGACCACCTTTCAAGACTTGAGAATGAAGAAACCCAAGTTGAACCGATCATAATCAGGGAAACATTTTCGGATGAGCAGCTGTTTGTAGCCACCACTAAATCCTGTCCATGGTATGCAGACATGGTGAATTATATTGTGAATGGTGTGCTGCCGCTTGATTTAACCTATCATCAGAAGAAGAAATTCTTGTACGATGTCAGGCACTACATTTGGGATGAGCCATTTTTGTTTAAGCAGTGCTCTGACCAGATGTTGAGGAGATGTGTACCCATGGAGGAAGTGGAGAAAATCCTGAACGAATGTCATGCTTCTCTATATGGTGGACATTACAGTTGTGTAAGGACTGCAGCGAAGGTGCTCCAATCTGGCTTTTATTGGCCAACGATATTTAAGGATGCAAATTTGCATGTGCAACGATGTGATCGGTGCTAGAAATCTAGAAACATTTCCAAAAGAAATGAGATGCCTCTTAACTTTATTTTTGAAGTTGAGATCTTTGATGTATGGAGCATTGACTTCATGGGCCCCTTTATTCCCTCCTTTGGGAATCAATACATACTTGTGGCTGTGGACTACGTGTCCAAATGGGTGGAGGCATGCGCATTTCCTACCAATGATTCAAAGGTAGTAATTGGCTTTATGAAGAAGCAAATCTTCACCAGGTTTGGAACACCTAGGGCCATCATTAGTGACGGAGGGTCATATTTTTGTAACAAGTACTTTGAAGCCCTCTTAGCCAAGTATGGTGTAAAGCATCGGGTCGCCATTGCCTATCACCCACAGACAAGTGGGCAAGCAGAAGTCTCTAACCGTGAAATAAAGCGGATCTTAGAGAAGACAGTGTGTCCAACTAGAAAGGATTAGTCAAGGAAGTTAGATGACGCACTGTGAGCTTATAGGACTGCTTATAAGGGCCCCATTGGGATATCTCCGTATAAGATGGTATTTGGGAAAGCATGCCACCTACCGGTTGAGCTTGAGCATAGTGCTTATTGGGCAATAAAGCGGCTCAACTTCAATTTACAAGCTGCTGGTGAGAATAGACTTTTGCAACTCAATGAGCTAGACGAATTTAGGCTACAAGCTTATGAGAATGCAAAAGTATATAAGGAGAAGGTCAAATATTGGCATAACAAGAAAATAGTCCAAAAAAGATTTACTGAAGGCCAGCAAGTTCTCCTTTATAATTCCAGGCTTAAACTCTTCCCTGGAAAGCTTAAATCAAGGTAGTCGGGGACCCTTTGTGGTGATAAAGGTATTTCCCCATGAAGCAGTGGAAATAGCCCCACTAGATGGATCAACAAGCTTTAAGGTTAACGACCAGCGCCTAAAACCTTATTTTGGAGGAGAAATTGACAGGGAGAAGTCCTCCCTCATATTATCAGCTCCAGCTTGAATTCACCAAAGTCCTGCCGGGACTATAAATTAGGCCCTTCTTGGGAGGGAACCCAAGGGTTTGTTTCTTTACCTTCAAGTTTTTAAATAGCTTAATAAGTAGATTTAACATTTTCAGCCTATTTTTATAGTCCAATTTGTAAATAAATACTTTGGACAAGTTTTATAAGTGTGGAAGGCCTAAAATAGGCAACAATTGGCCAGAAATGAAGTCTGTTGCAGAACTCTGCAGTCATACTTCATGCACCGCGGCCCCCACAAGGTTGCGCCGCGGCGCTCAATGTATTCCAAGCCAAAAACCAAGGGCCTCAGGGCCGCGGCCCAAATATCTTGGAGGTTGCGGCCCCACATGACAGCCGTGGCCCTTATTGATGACCGCCGCAGCCCTCAAATAATAAAAAAAAATCCTTAGAGTGAAATACGCGTTTGACTTTGATGCGCGCCGCGGCCGTGACACCATGAGGGCCGCGGTGCTCAGCGGTGAACCGTGTTAAATCAGCCTCCCCTCCCATTTCTGTCACTTTCCCTTTCCCTCTCTCGGATTCTCTCTTCCCCTTCCCCATTTCTCTTCCTCTCCCGGTGGATTTTAGGCTCCATTTCATCCCCATTCTCATTTTCTCCACGAGGTAACACGAGCTTACCCTTTTTACTGTTTGTTTTTATGCATTTTCTTCCATTTCTATATATTTCTTAGTAGTAGGAGATAGATTTTAGTTATTTAGTGAGTAATCTTGTATGATGTAGGTTGTTTGTTTATTATTATTTGTTGATTGTTGTTGTTGAGCCGTTTGGAGTAACCATGGAATAGGGCAGCCATTTCTGCGCTTCTGGGCTTGCGCGCCGCAGCCATGCCCTATGGGGGCCGCGGCCTCTCACTCAGAATTGCCAAAAATGGTTATTTCCACTTTTGGTTATTTTTGGGTGGCCCTTTTAGCTTCATTATTGCCTTATTCATATGTTGTTACCCTGTTCTATGTTCTACTTTCCCTTATCTTTTCTATTTTCTAATTTTAGGCATTCTTTTTGCAAGGTTAGGTACCCTGTAAGCTACATTATGACTTCCAGACGTAGAGCTTCCATCAGTAGGTCACAAAGGGAAACTTCTCCTCCTGTGTTTGATAGGTGAAGGTTTATTTCTACCAAAGCGGCTGAGCGGTATAGCATCCTGGTTAAAAAACCAGTTATTCCTGAGCGAGGTTTCGATTTTACTCAGGGTATCCACCGTGATATCCAGGACCTCATCACTCATCATCACTGGCAGAGGTTTACTGTTCATCCTGAAGTTACTGTTCTACCAGTTGTTCGTGAATTCTATGCGAATACCGCTTTCTCGGCCAGCCATACTACTGCGTGGGTGCACACTCGCACTGTCTCTTACTCCCCTGATGATATCAGGCGCATTCTGGGGTTGGACCCGGCGCCTGAGATATGTGATTATGAGCAGTTTATGTAATGGGAGTCAGAGGAGGGGATTGACCTTACTATTGTAACTGCTAGCATCTGTAGTTCAGAGTCTCTACTGTACCTTGGACCTTGACGGTGGATACTCAGCGACCTCGTTTCTTTCCTCGGCGCTGCTTGACCCCCGAGGCCAAGGTGTGGTATCATTTTATCTCTCACCACCTCACTCCTTCTGGGAACATGTCCCAGGTTACTCGGGACCGAGTGATCCTTCTTTATGCTATCCTCGAGCGCCACCACATTGATGTGGCTCAAGTCATCCATTCTAGGATTTAGAGAGCGGTCGAGGAGGCCCGGACTTTGTACTTCCCTTCCCTCATTCAGGAGCTTTGCTAGGCGGCACATGTTACTTGGGAGCCTCATGAGGAGTTATCTGAGGTGAAACAGCCCATCACTGACTCCATTATTGAGCAGTTGGGAGCACATCCTGCTCCTGCTCCAGCTACTGCTCCTGCGCCTCCGCGACCTCGGCGATAGTGACAGACTCATGAGGCGTCTAGTTCAGCTCTTGTCCCAGATGTTACATGGCGCGCCTCTGTTGATGCCCAGCTTGCCTATATTATTCAGACCCAGAGGTGGATGGCTCAGCAGTCAGGCTTACCCATGGATCACTACCCTGTGCCCCAATTCCTACCCGTCGCAATGGCTGGCCCGTCTAGACCGCCGCAGGATTCTGATCATGATGAGGATGCTGAGAAGGCGACTTCTTCCGATGAGGATCTTATCTGATGCACACAGGGCATCTTTCCTTTTATTTTTTGTTGAAACTTGCTCATACTATGTACAGTGAGGACACTGTTTCCCTCAGGTTTGGGGGGTGTCTATAACTGCTTTTGGTTTTTAATTATATAACTGATTATAACTGCTTTTTTCATACATGCTAATCATAGTGCTGATAATTTCTTTTGGTATATATGAAGTGCACATGATGAATTTTTTTGATACATTGTGCACAACATAGGTTTTGCATGATTCTTTAGATGAAATTAATGGCTTGTGCGAATTGCTAGTATGGTAATGATTGTCCGATGATATGAATGTTTGCAATTTTCCTCTCTTAGCGAAACCTTGCATGATTTTGAAGTATAAGAATCATTGTTGTTCTCTTCATATGCATGGTTTTGTTTCCCACTTGTATGCTTGTGTAGCTTGAAAATGAGTTGTATGCATGTTTAGAAAATGTTTATGGGAAGTACTTGCATAGATTTCATTTTTCTGTAATATTGTTTTGAAACTCTCTTGAAGCGAAATCCTAGATTATTCATGATTGATGAAATGATAAGGGCATTCTTTAGACCGATTGAGCCTTAAAAAGCTTACCTTGACATGATCAAATCCTTAGGTCCCCCTTTGAAGCTATAGATATGTTGGCCTTATTTCTTTTATCACCTACACATACCATACCATGTAACCATTCTTGATGCATGTGAAAACATTGCATTTATTATCTTACCATCATTGTTGGTTGAGTTCATACTATATGATTTCTTGTTATGAGTTCAGTAATTAGGGGTATTGTGTAAATTAAGTTCAATAATGAACCTGGAAGAACCATCTGCAAATAGAAAAACATTGCTTTATGAAGTCTAAAAAAAAAGAGAAGAAAAATAAAGAAGAAGAAGAAGAGAGACAAGCAAAGCAAAAGAAAAGGAAAAAAAAGTTAAATACAAAATGCATTGAATGGTTCTAAGGAGTTCTGATATTGAATACCCTAATAGTTTTAATTGAGCTCATGTCTTGAAATTGTATGAGTATGATTCTCAATGTTTGTGTTAAATCCATTCCCCTTTGTTCTTTATCCCATAATTCCTGGCCTTACATTACAAGCTGTGAAAGACCCTTTTGATCCTCATTTATGTATAATTTACATTAGCGGAGAGAGATTTTTATGGCAATCTTGTGGATTTTGTGAATCATATGCATGTATGCTTATAAACTTATCCGGATGTGTATGAACTAAAAAGTAGAAGTTTAGCTTGCATGCTTGTGGGAGATGTCATTTGTTGGATAAGAGACCTTGAATGTTATCATGCTAAAGATGTGCATGTGTGAAGTTGATTATGATGCATGAGCAATCTTTGAGGCCTATACAATCATTGAACACTAGATTAGGTTAAGTGAAAATGAAATTCATGATTAGATGTTGGATGAATGCTGATAATAATTTGTTTTGCTCGAGGACTAGTAAAAATCTAGGTTTGGGGGTGTGATAACTCCTTGAAATGTTATTATTTCTGCCCCTATATGTGTGTTTTATGATTTCTTAGTCCTTGTTTTGAGGCATGAATGGAAGACTTTGGCTTTATTTTCATTCAATTTCATGATTGATTTTTTCCGTTCTGCTTTTGAGAAAATCTTTCCAATTTATTGATGAATTAAGTAGATTGTGCACTTATGCTTAACTGGGTGAAATCTTAAATGTAGGTGGGCTTAAAATGGATAATTTGATGCAAGTAAAGGCCCAGCATAGGGTGAAAAAGCCTATAGAGCATCCCAGCATAGAGGGCCGCGGCGCATACTCACGAGGGCCGCAGCACTTGGTGCATCAACAGCATTCCAGTACTTCAACCCGAGGCTTCAGGGCCGTGGTGCACATATAGTGAGGGCCGCGGCCCCAGTGACCTAATTGAGGAGGGTCGCGGCACACAAAGATGAAGGCCACAGCGCGCAGAAGTTAATTTCATCTATAAATACTATTCTATTAGTTTTTCCTGGGATTATTAATCAGAAATAGCATACAGCTACTAGAGTTACGATTTTTGGGTAGAAAAGAAGCAGAAATAGCTAAGATTGGAAGCTTTCTTCACCTTGGTGGAGGATTGAAGCTTGAAGAATCATCTCCTTAAGTTTTGTTCATCCTTTTTCTTCTCCTTTCTTATCTCCATCTCCATGACTATGATTATTCTTGTTATATTTTCGTTTGTCATGGCTGGCTAGGCTGTTATAGGGTTTTTCTTTGGATCTTCCTATGGATATTGATTAATCTTGTAATCCTTTGAGTTATATACATGATTTGGTCTTTGTTCAATTATATAGTGCTTAATGCTTTGATAGTCTGATCAGCTTTCAATTGATTTGTTTAAATCTAATGAACCTAGACATAGGAATTTGGATTTAAGATCGTATGTATAATTAATGCATGTTCTATTTCATTCAATTGAGTTGGATGCGATGATTCGTTAATAGGATAGAAATATACCTATTGACCATGCATAGTAATTAGTTGGGAATATATCTTAATGAGTGGATTTACTCTAGTTCTCATGGAAACATAGTGAATTAGGTAATGGAAGCGGGGTTAATTGACCTAGACATAGGCTTTTAACTAATTGTGATTCCCAAGCTAACCTAGCCATTTCATTTATATTACTCGTAAGGATTACTTGTTATCAATTGAAATAGGAAGTGAAAAAGGAATCCCTATTCTCGAAATATCAACTCTCACATTAATTTAATAGTTTTTAAGTTCTTGTAATTAACAAATACATGAATTTTCCAATTTATAAGTCCTTGAATAGAAGTACTTGAATTATTGGTTTATACTTAGCACTTAATTTAACATTTTTTTCTCGTGGGAACGATATCTGACTCCTAGCGATACTACAAGTGCGACCCGTGCACTTGCGGTAAGCAAAGAGCGAACAATGGATGAAAGCAGGAATAAATTATACCGATTATTGATGTTGAGAGTTCCATGACATGTGGATTCTACATCTATATTGCTAAAGTGAGTGATACTAGCTTTTGAGTTTTGTTAATGTCTTAATTGCCATAAATGGGTGCTGTTTTGAGAAATCTTAATACTGTCGTGTTGTTGGTTGGCAGTTGACATTAACCTATTCGATAAATATCAAATTTGTTTTGCTAGAACCCACAATGTGTGCATGGCATATTGGTTGGGATTCTATGAATTGTATCTGGTTGTTTAGGTGATTAGAATTACCTTTGCCTTGATAAGATGTTAATGAAGTATCTAATGACTAGTTCTCTTATTTTTGGTATTTAATTTTGTTATTTTGGGAATAAAAAGATGTATATGCATATTTATCTTACTAACTCTCAATCCTGTTGAGGAAGTTTAGTATCCTTAGGCATTTTTGTTTCAGTGGTCCAGCAACACTTATGCTTGACGCGAATTAAATAGCTCACGTCTAGAAATCTGTGATAAAAATCTTGAATTTGTGAGGAGATTGACGTTGATTGTATAGCTATATGATATCTTCATTGTCACTTGGTTTTATAAGGATTTATTTTATAATTCAATGTTATATTGAATCCTACCAAATAATAAAAATAAATTTTCTTTTTTAAGCTCACATGAGTACCTTTTGAAACCAATAAAATATCTTTTTTTTAATATAGTTGATTTAACCCACACAATGGCTAGTGATAATGAGTGTATAGCTCTATGTTATCTTTAATATTGTTTAAGTCATAAAGATTTATTGTGTAGCTCAATGTTATCTTATGTTTTTTTAATTATTATTACTATAGGAAAAAGGAAAGGATTAAATAAATAAAATAAAAAATGAAACAATGAAGAAGAAATAATAAAAAGAGGTAATAAATGATAAATAGATTTTTTTTTAATTTTGCACGATGACTAATGGTGGTAATTGTATAATTCTATGCTATTTTTATCATCCTTTTAAGTCTTAAAGATTTATTGTATAATTCAAGTGCTATCTTAGATTTGTGTGAAAATCATTTTCTTTAAACAAAATCAAATGTACAATTTTTTTCAGTTCTTTTTATTATTTATTTATTTATTCAATTAAATTTAAAAAATAAAAAATAAGAAATAAAATTTTATTTATTTCAAAAAAAGGTGAAACAAATAATTTTAAAATTATTAAAATTGTAAGTATCTTAGGACGAATGTATTAGGAGTGTAATAAGATTAAGTTTTTTCTTTTCCCTATCTATAATGGTTTTTGGAGAAATATTGGGTGTAGCAAGCAGTGCCATAACATCAAGATTATTCAAGTTCATTCAAACTCTAGGCTTCATCCCATAAGTTAGAAACAATAAATGAGGAGTTACTTAGTAGTTACAACTGCCTGTTTTGGTTTTTTAAGGTGTGACAGTCACCTAGTACTTATTTAGGGGATGAAGAAGATTTTGTGTATGGCATTCTGATTAGCAAAAGCATGTTTTTTTTTTTTACTAGCACATAGGTAGTGCAGATATTTTTTGGGGTGCTTTGTCTTGGTATATATATTTTGTAATTATACAACATAGCAATTGCTGTCATGACAAAATTTGCCTTATCAATGAAAGTTGTAATCAAAAAATTTGCAAGATCAATGAAAGTCCACATTACCCTCTATTATCTTGTGCAATTCCTTTAGGTTTTTAGTTATGTTGTTCAGATTGCTTTTGTTATAGTGTTAGTTAATATTAAAAGTTACAAAATCATAGGAGACCTGAGTGCCAAACACTACTTTCATTATAATAAAACTTGCAAATACATTACATTGCCAACATTGTATTACATCAATGGCATTCCTCAAAATACAACTTCCAAATACATACCAATGCACATACCTTATCTAAGCCTACATTCCATTGCACCCCACCAACCCTACTTCCAAATATATACAAATATAATGACAATAACTACCATAATCCTTAACATCCCAACATAGATCTTCAAACACCTAATATCAATTTTCACCCTAACAAATTTCCTACTTATCTCCATGTCCATGTCACCCATCTTCATGTCCAAGACATTAACTAGGGCAAGTTCCATCTTTGAAAGCCCCAACTCAGGATCAGTAGCATCATCCAACCATAAGAAATAGCCAGATGTAGACTTTTTCTCCTGAAAATATACAATTACTTAGTACTCAAATGGAGGTACAATATTGAAGTAAATTTCACTTTCACTCTGTTAGGAATCTAAGTGTGAGTTAAAAGAAGTCCCACATCGAAAAAGAGTGGAAAAAGTAAAGACTATAAAAGTGGATAGATTTGTGAACCTCTTAATACCTTAAGGTTTTATATTAAGATGTGGTGTCAATCCCACTATTGTAACTTCTTGCTTAATCCATGGAAGAATAACACAACACATGGAAGAAGATCTTCATTTTATTTTGGGCTTTCATAATTCAAAATGTGGTATCAAAAGCCGATGGTTGTTGTTGCCCCCATTAAGAAAGAAAAGCTATGGACTATTGAAGCCTAAGTAGAGTGGTAAGGCATGGCTTCGATGAAAAAATGATTCTGGATAATTGGCAGGGGTGCACACTCTAGTAAAGTGCGGGCTAAGGTGGTATGGATATATACGGATCTCACTACCCGAGGGGGAGCATACCCTTGTGTGAAGGACTCACACTTGGAGAAAGAATAGAAAAAGTAAGTATTATATAAGTGGATGAACTCATAAACCTAATACTTTAAGATTTTGAGTTAATATGTGGTGTTAAACCCACTATTATAGTTCCTCACTTAACCTGTGAAAGAATAGCTATGCCCACAGAAAAAAATCTCCCTAGTATTTTGGGCTCTCCTAATCCCAACACATGACATCAGAGACGATGGTTCAACTCCCGGAACGAGTATCAGAGACTATGATTGGTGCTCTTACGGTTGTTGCTCTCATTGAGAAAGAAGAGCTATGAACTACTAAAGTTTAGGTGGATTGGTAAGGTGTGGCTCCATTTAAAAAAATGAGTCCAAGTCATCTTGTGTTATGGAGAATTTGGCAAGCACACACTCGACAAAGTGTGGGCTAAGGTGGTATGGATATATATAACTTTTACTAGGCTAGGTGGTCAATGATACTAGGCTAGGTGAGAAACTAGGCTTGATGATACTGGATCTAGGTGAAAAATAAGATTGAATGCCGTCAAGATACTTGAAAAACATAAAAAGGTACTGCTTTAGAGGGAGCATACTCTCAATTACTCACACTTAACCTTTGGGGTTTTTCTAAAGGAGAAAACTTAGGTAAAGTTCCTTAAGTGCTTGTAGTGCTTGTCTTCAACAGAAACATGAAATATGTTTCATTTTTTAGTTACTTAATTATTATTTTCAAAATTTTCATTAATGAGTTATAGAAAAATGTACACATGTCATATTTTTATTGGAGACAAACACCACAAGCACCTAATGAACTTTACTTAAGTTTTGTCCTTTTCCAAACACTAGTCAGGATTGCAACCATCGTGGCATGTTCCCGAGGTTGGTCTAAGTAGAGTTTTCCTATCAAACATTGTCGGGAGGTCTCCAATTGGGTGGACAGATCCGTTTTCATCTATCACCACAGTCTCTTCCTCTTCCTCATGTAGCCTGATGGAGCTTGGTGACGCCATACGCATATGATCATAAGCAAGTTGTAAAACAGTCACAAATGGGATCGGAACTGAGATAACAACCCCAAAAAGGGATCAATTGCTCTCAATCAAAACGTGGAATAGGTTGGAAGGATTAATAGCATGAACGCAATGGCGAGGTTGTACCGAGGACTCCTTAGAGGGAGAAGAAAGCAACAGTGACACTTCCCAGGAGTTGTACCGAGTCCTGAATTGGACTAGAGTGGCTAAGAATTGTTCGTGGCCTGAGAACATAGTGGAATGCGGCCAAAGTGGAACACTGACAGAGACGATCTACAGCGATGCGGCAATGAAGACCAATTTGTTGTGGCAATTGGCAATGAAGGCTAGGAACAAACGAAGAGAAGATGTTAGCATCTGGTGAGCTAGATAGATATCTTGTATTGTATGAGGACAGGCTACAAACGGGAGGCAGCAGCCAAACCTTAGCACAGAGCTTCTTCTTCTTCTTATTAGTGCTATAAACACACTCTTTAATACATTTCTTTCAATACATTCTTTGTTATTGATTCACGTCATCCACTAAAATATACACTCAAATTTGATTACACATTAATCAAATTAATTACATATTAATCGAAATTAAGTGTGTGATCAAATGATGTGCAAAATCGACTATTTTTTACCATGCTATATGGATTCTGCACATGGTACTTGTTATCTTAACTAATCAAATGATGTTCTCATTTACAGGAGAATTCTACTTTCGATGTCAGACATCCAAAGAATAACTTGGTGTGCTCTGGAAACATCCAAATGCTTCTGTTAAATTTGGGTCAAGATTAAGAAAAATGTATATATATATATATATATATATATTATTTGTCTGTGGATTCTAAGCTGCAGATTTCTTCTGATTGTATTTTGTGTATTGAGCTACATCGTTCACATGGTCTAACCGGACAGTTACTACTTTTCAGTTAGCCATTTAAATGAGTGCTGTCAGACTTACGCCATTATAACCACGCTATACCTTCTTCACTACTGATTAATTTCTATTTGGCAAAATAATCAGGCTTGACCACCATCATTCATACGAGTAAGCGTCCAAAAGGGGGGGAACAAAGATATGGATATGTCTTATAGGCGTTGCTACATCAATTCAGAATGCAGTCGAATGTGTTGTTTAACATGAAATGTTTTTATTTTAAAAAGTAAATATAAATTAAATAATTGTGGAACTACTTTTCATTGTACATTAGCTGGGATTCGTCCGGTCTCTTACAGCGGAGTTCTCTATGATTTTTCAGGTTTTTTTACTAAACTGTCACTGTTAGTAAAATTATTTATCAAATTATCATTTTTTAACTATTTATCAAATTACTATTTTTTTTAACTATTTATCAAAATACCACTCTTTTGAAATTATATACTAAAATGTCACCTTTTTGTCTTACGTGATATTTTTTAATAATTTCTGCCCAACCAGGATGCGTCACGTAGGATGGCGCATCCTGGTTGGGCTTTACACTGAAAGCGCCACCCTTGTTGGCGCAAGCTTCTAAAATTGAAATATTTATTTATAAATTATTTAAATTACTTAATAAAATTTGTAAGCATTTATTAATGAGTCCATACTAATTACGGAGGTAAAATATAAAATATAAAATTAAAAAAGTGACAAATTTAATATGTTGATAATATTTAATATTGTTTTAGTTATTATGAGGATTTATTAATTACATAACACATATGCTTCTTCTTTTGTTATTTTTTAAAAATTTGTTTCAATTTATTTTTCATTTTAAAAAACGAATGAGGTATTAATTATTTTCTTTTAATTTTGTCTTTATTTATGATTTTTAAAAAATTAAAAAAATAATGTAATCAAATGTACGTACATATCTTATTATTGAAGTTATTGAATATATTTATTTATTTTTACACAAATATTTTAAACAACATATCATAAAAATTAAATGATATATCCTCTAGAAGAGACGTATCACTTATAGTTTATACTTATACTTTTACTTAGTTAATATAATTTTTAAAACAAACTTCGATGACTTTTCTTTTATTATTAGTCAAATCATAAGAAAAGTTAGTATTGATGATATGGGCATTAAATGCTTCCTAAAAAAGCCTATTATTAGTTATATCAATTAAATTACTCTTGCATTAATTCAAATAAATAAATAAAATTTTTTGAGTAGGATTCGGATGATAGTGAGTAGGATTCGGATCCCAATAATCCCCCTCTCAAATTTTTAGTAATTCGAATTAGTAAAAATTTCGACAGAGTTTCCCCTAAATATTAAACCTCCACAAAAGCCAATGATCCTATTTAATGTAACCAGTTACCAGAATCTTTAATAAAATCTAAAATAGTGTGAAAAACATATATAGTCTAATCTAATAAGGGTACCAAACTGACAAGAAGATATTCTCAATAGTCTTTTACACAAAATCACCAAATATAATTGCATGTCAATGTCAATGAGATGGGCACGCATCAGAATGCGGTGGCCTGTGAGATGGTTCGGAAGAGGGACATGGCTATGATGGGTATGGTGGGTAACCTGGTGGTGGGTAAGGATATGGTGGGTAACCTTGTGGTGGGCAAGGATATGAGGGGTAACTCGGTGGTGGGTATGGATACGGTGAGTAAGGGTACGGTGGGTATGGTGGGTAATATGCGGGTGGTGGGCCGAGCAGGGGTACATAGCGGTGGTAGGAGGGCCGAGTGGGGGTATGTAGCAGCGGTAGCTGCGGTAGGAGGCTGAGTCGTATGCTGGCTAGTAGAGTTGGAGTCCTCGGGATGTCGAAGTCGTGTCCGACTGCTCGCTAATCCTCTCCTCCGTCTACGCCGCGTTCCTTGTTGGCTCGACTCCTCGGCGGCCCCGAAATGTCTCTCTTTACATCGCCGGAGCTGGACGCATTGTTCCATCGTAATGCGGTCATGCTCCCGCAATGAGTGTAGGATTTGTGTAGTGAGCCCTCGAGTGACAAAGTGTCGGTAGTTGAACTGAGCAAATACTCTGCAATGTCCGCCTAATAAACAGATATAATTTATGTCATTATACTGAATACAAAATACATAAAGTCACTAACGAATTGGTAAAGAGCTTACCACATTCCTAATAGATGCACCTGTGGGAGCAATCCAGCGTCTGGTAATTCTTTTATACTAACGCATGTACTCAGAACGCGAACTGAGGGGTGCGACCAATGGGACTCCCCTAACAAGCTTCTCCTTATGACTATCACAGGTGGCTATATAAATAGCATATGTAGCTGGCTAATCCTCATCATGCCTACCTGCCAATGTAACCGAGTGCAATCTGTCTAGCTGGAGCGGTCTCCGTGGAATGGGCTAGTCAAGACCAAACTGGCGCATGACGCAGTCTAGCTGGTGCCACTCAACAATATGGAAACATATGAGAGGGACTACTGCCAGTGCAATGTCCCTACCAGCCACACAAAAAGGTGGCAATGTTGCCACCTGCTCATCCGTGTATGGTTGCCATATAAATTGAAAAAAAAAGATGCACAAAATATTAAGACAGCATATGCATAAGTAAATATCTTAAAGGAATGTAAACGAAGACATACCTCATCATTTTTCAATTGATCGAAGAACTGGCGATAATATGTAAGGACGCCAATCACAGTATCACTCAATACTTTATGTTTATGCCACTTATTTGGTAAATGAAAGTATTACAAACGTAAGTAAAAATATTAACAAAGTATGTCATGAACGCAATGTAAAAATACGAAATGAAATAGAAACTTACTCCCATCCTAAGGGACGTAATTGACCACGATCAGCATCGTAAAACACATCAGGCTCATCATGGTCAGCTAGTGAAGGGGCAAGCCGGGGGAATCTGTACCATGCCCAGTACTGCAATAAGATACATGCCCCGCCGATCTCGCAAGCGTCATAGTCCGTAGCTTTACAAAGCTCTCTATACAGGTACGCCAAAACTGCAGACCCCCAACTATACGTCCCGACAACAGCAAAGTCCTCCAACAATGGGAGGAACATCAAGTGCACGAGCTTACCTGAATGATCGGGGCATAAGAAACCCCCAAGCAAGCGAAGTATGTAATGTTGTGCATGCTGTTGCATGTACTCATCATCATCGTCCTCAAGGACTGCAGTAACACTCGGCTGCCACAGGTATGTCATGTCAATGCGTGCCCCAGCTATGAGCGAGGGAGTCTTATCAATCCCTAACAACTGGGCACACAAACTGAGCCAATCATCCCTATGCATAACACCAGTGACTGCAGCGCCATCAATGGGAAGACCCGATATCATTCCGATATCCTCCAACGTAATGGTGTACTCCCCGGTAGGCATGTGAAATGTATGCGTCTCTGGGCGCCATCTCTCAACCAACGCAGAGATCAGGGAGTGATCAATGCTGCAATAGCCCATGTGGGCAACTCCCAAGAAACCAGCCTACTGAAGATACAGAATTATCAGAGCAGGGGGGTCTATATGTTTCGTCTTCTGAGCACGTCTAACACGCAGGTGTCGGTCCTCATGTCCCTGCCATACATGCTGGGAAACATGGTACTCCTACAACTCTAAGATCGAGCCGTCCTCTGGTCCGGGGTTTACACGGAATGCCATCTGTCAGCTGTATGCCAAACAATAACAACAATTAGTAGGATTCTATTATTACTATAATAAAATATGATATAACCATATGATAACCATACAAAAATATAATATGGAAGAAATGAAGATAACACTGAGAATCAACTAACATATATAGGAAAATAGTATTCGAATACAACTGCATAGATTAGTGATATAAAACAATACAACTCGTAAATACACATGATTGCTAATACAAGATTCTGAAAAATGAAAATAGGTCCTAGATCAACTAGATGGGCGCAGTTGATGGCCCCGCTCCATCATCCCCCAAGGAACTCGATCCACCGACCCGACAAGTGCGAGAATTATGTCCAGGTTGATGGCATCTTGTACAGGTCTGTCCTGGCCCTGCTTTGCGCCAATCCATCTCATTCCTGAGTCGGGTTGATTTGGCTCGACCTTTGGATCTAAGTAATGCACGTGGTGGTACCAAAGTGGTGTCGGGAGCTGCAGGCCACCATGGTTCAGCCCGGACCGATTCAAAGTCAAACTCATAGGCTCTATAAATGCTTTCCATCCTATAAACCCTATGAACAAGTTGGAATGGGTCAACTGCCACTGAAGCACACGCAGTAATCGCATGCGAGCAAGGATAATGCAAGGCTTGAAACACCCCACAGTCACACCGCCTTTCTTCCAGGTTCAAAGTATAAGAAAGTCCACCCTATTGTGTTACAAGATTAAAAGCCTTTTCAACCATGAACCATGTGTTCTCTCTATTATACCGGCGAACTTGGTGTGAACTGGCCTTTGCCAGGTTGACTCTCCAGTGCTTCAATAAGTCATCACTCCAGACCTGGTTAAATTAATGTGAACAACAATATTAAACCATAAATAGATACACGTGTGCATTTAATTTACGGATATTGTAAAACAATATCAAACCTGGTTAAATGTCATCAATTTCGAATTTGCCTCGTCCTTTCGGTTGACGAAGTATTCTACTAACTTCGTATATGTCAATTGAACCAATGCAGTTATAGGTAGATTTCTGTTACCCTTCAACACTCCGTTAATGCACTCTGACAAATTGGTAATCATATGACCGAATCTGCGGCCACCATCATACGCCAAACTCCATTTTTCTTTTAGAATTCCGTTAATCCAATTTGTCATCTCCGTTGTAACTTTAAGCTTCTCTAGCGTAGCATCAAACTTTATTGCGATTGGTTCATACCCTGATACATCAAATAACTTGGGTTAGTATTAGAACCTAACTATTATTATCAACAAAATTAGAATACAAATAGAAAATGTAAAGTACCTGTGTTAATCAAAAATCTTTTCAACTCCTTATTCTGAAATTTGGAGTTAAAATTAGAACTAATATGCCGTATGCAGAAGACATGATATGCATTCGGAGGCTGCCATCCAAGATTTTCATTTGCCACTGATTGTAAGATGCCTCGATGTCGATCAGAGATCAAACATAAGCCCTCTTGTTGGGTGACATGTAATCTCAGGTGGGCTAAGAACCAACTCCAAGCATCCTTGGTCTCCCCCTCCACAATGGCAAATGCAATAGGCAGAGGTTTTCTGTCTCCATCTTGAGTTGTTGCAATCAACAACTTATGACGATACTTGCCATACAAATGAGTGGCATCAATCTGAATGATGGGCTTACAATATCGGAAGCCAGCCACACATGGTCTAAATGTCCAGAATAATAGACAAAAAACTCTTTTCGAACGATCGAGTCGGTTATTCACAAAACATTCCTCGTCTTGCAACTCTACCACTGTGCCTTCCATGTCTCTCTTCATGGCTGCTAGCCATCTGGGCAACACCTCATAAGATTTATCCCAATCCCCAAACACATTCATAATAGCCATTTGTTTTGTCTTCCAAGCCTTTCGATATGAAACTTGGTAACCAAATTGACTTCGAATCCGTTCAATAATTAAGGATACAGGTGCATCGGGTTTAGTTCTGACTAACTCCAAAATGTAAGAGCATATCAAACGAGAGTCCAACTTCTGGTGATCTAATGACATAGATGAGTTTACGCAACTATGACGTCCATTATATTTTGTAATCTACCACGTATTCGACCTCTTGCTTTGTATGGCTCTAAGTCTCCAACTACAACCTTCGTCAAAACTAGGGCACTTGGCAGTCAGTCTTCGTGAATCAGAGTCTTCAATCTTGTACTCTTGATGCCTGTGAATGGAATATTGTTTGAGAGCTAACTTCACGGAATCTTTTGATGGAAATTGCAAGCCAACATAGAATTCATCACCCATGCTCCAAGTCCCACGACTGTCTAATTCAGGCAAGTTATCAGGATTATCCAACGCATCCCAGTTAATTTGAGAAAACTGAGGGCATGGTGGCACAAACACGGATTTAGGTCCTCGAGGCATAAATATGGATTGAGGAGCAACCGCCAATGGAACCTGTAAATTTTCTTCGGCATCAAAGTTTTCTGCCTCTATGTCGGTGTCCGAATCGTCGCCCTCAGCTACTTGTGCTTCGTCTTCACTTGACTCCCATACTGCATCTCTGACAAGTGGGTTATCAAGTTCAACCATTGCACCACCAATAACGATCATATTGCACGACTCAACTTGATTAGAAGGACCAACTTGAGCTTCGATTTCACCAGGAGCTTCAACATGCTCTTCCTGCCCACTTGTTTCTACCTCCACATACAACTCCATCGGTCGCCATGTTCGGAGTTTGACAGAAGGAATCTATCATGTACTTTACATCATCATCGTCTTCTATTGGAAGCCCTACCCATCTCCACGGATTGAAGCATTGCGAACACCGATAGATAACTTTTGACACATGTTAGTTTGCTTGAAGCCTCAACTTTGAATGGATCTTAGTTTTCAACCCATCCAAAGTCATATCGGCTGTGATCACAATAGGCCTAGGAGGAGGACCTCGATACATGACACCCTCTTCACCATCATACATTGTCCCATTGAAGTAAATGTGCACATTAAGCGGTTTTGTCATGTTAACTCCAATTCTGAACAATAACAATTCAACACATTTATTTAATATATTAAACATCAATTACAATATTAATTGGACATATAACAATGTTCAAGCTATTTATAACAATGTATAATAATGTATTACATATATTTATTCAATATATTAACAATCAATTATAATATTCAATATCGTTATTTATGTAAAAAAAAAATCTAAAGTCGAATATTTTGAATTAAGCTACATTTACTAATGTAAATCATGTCAAGTACTTAACAAAAGACATATATCCTACTCGATTACCTACAAAATAATTATCTATACAATTTAGACTACATATCATACAACTTCATTATTCATTAGTCACTAAAAATATTAAAGTATAATAATATTAAATTACAATTAACACTAACTTAGTAAAAAACCAATCAACAAATAATAAATAAACTATTTAACTATTGAAAGATGTACTTACAGTGTGAAGGAATACAATCTAAATTTGATCACAAACAAATAATGATCCAGGCACCACTTCTAGTAAGAATTGAGTTCGTTGAGAGAGTTCAGAGTGTTTAGAGAGAAGAAATTTGTAGAGAGATAGTGAGAATTTAGGAAATGGTTTGAATGTCACGAACGGGGGAGGGGGTGGGTGATATATACTAGGGTTACGCCACCCTTGTTGGCTTATTCTGCTTGCTTGCGCCAACAAGGGTGGCGCTTTCAGTGTAAAGCCCAACCAGGATGCGCCACGTAGGATGGCGCATCCACGTAGGTTGCGCCAAGCGTGTTGGCGCAACCTACGTGGATGCGCCATCCTACGTGGCGCATCCTGGTTGGGCAGAAATTATT
This sequence comes from Ormosia semicastrata, assembly GCA_029884595.1. NCBI lineage: Eukaryota > Viridiplantae > Streptophyta > Magnoliopsida > Fabales > Fabaceae > Ormosia > Ormosia semicastrata. The sequence goes on from JAQQTO010000053.1 coordinate 37,182,457, forward strand.
AAAAAATGTCACGTAGGATAAAAGGGTGGCATTTTGGTATATAATTTCAAAAGAATGACATTTTGGTAAATAGTTAAAAAAATGATAATTTGGTAAATAGTTAAAAAAATGACAATTTGATAAATAATTTTACTAACAGTGACAGTTTAGTAAAAAAGTCGATTTTTCATGTCTTACATATAAACGTTATTATTATTTTTAAAGGAAGGATATTTTTACTAATTATATGCTTTTTTAATCATTGCAATCAAAATCCACTCAAACAAACTACGATGCTGGTTTTTGTTTTTTAATAAATTCTGACTCATGATAAAAAGATTAAGAATAAAGTATTGTGACTTGCAAAGATATTTGATAATATCTTGTTTTATAAATTGCATTTCAACTTTTTTAACATCATATGCGAATGAAGTTTTTGCATAAAAATGTAATAAAATCTTTTGAATATAAATTATTTAGAAAACTAAATTAATTCACATAAAAAAGAAAACAATTAATTATTAGAGGAAAACTTGTAGTTCCATGTGGTAATTTTAAACAAATATTACTAGTGTTTCAAGAAGAAATATATATGATGTGGTAATGACAATTAAGATTATGATCCTTACATTAAATATGAGGATTCTTTGAGGGGTATCTAACTTAAGAGTCCAAGATGTAGATAAAATTAAAAAAAAAAAAAAACTTATTCATGTACTTTATGAGCAACGTTAAGGTATAACACAATTTTTATTCGATTATGTGTGTATTCAATATTAGAAGAGACTTCATAAAAAAATGATGAAATAAAGATTTTGTGTCCTTAAATATTATTATATTATCCTTGGAGTTAATATATTTTATTTATTGAAAGCTGCAAATAATGAGTTCAAGCTTCTTTGATTAATGTTACGCTTTAGCTACAAAAGTGGTATATTAATTTATAATGAGAATTTTAATATTTTCTTTTAAATTGTAGCATGATATATAGTTTATCAAATATTTTTAATTTTAATTTTTATTATTATTAAATTTTTATAATTACATTTGTACATTGTATGGGTTCATACACTAGTTATTTCTGCACAATTAACATATTAAACTCTTTTTATGGAATACTACATTATAAGCCATGAAGATCTTAGAAAAAGAAAATATAAAATAAAATTTGTTGCCTCATTCAAGAAATATTTTTTTAAGGATTATATAATTTTTGTATTTTCAAAGAAGGTACTTATTGAGGAAAAGGAGAAAGATACTACACTAATTTTTAGTGGTGTCCAGCAGGTTGGGTCAACCAGCGAACTCGCGAGTTTCGACCCAACTCACTAGACAAACTACGGGTTTGGTTGGGTTTACAGGTTTGGTTGGGTTGAAAATATTTTAACTCGCAGTATATGGGTCGAGTAACAGGTTAGAACATATTCAACCTACACAACCCAACCCACCCACCCACCATTTTTTTTAGTAAAAAGTGGTTGTGCAAAAATTAAAAATTGAAAACTAAAAAAGTTAAAAAGCTTCGAAGTAACTTTCTGAAAAAGTTACTTTCTTTTTCTCATTAAATTTAAAAAGTAACATGTCTAAACCCAGCTTTCTTTCACATCAAATTTAGCTTTGAAAACTGAAAAAGTTAAAAAGCTACAACTGGGAAGCACGAAATTGCAAAACAGGCCTGGGTGACCAACAACCAACAATACTAAGTAACTTTCCTCACTCACCCCTGACAGTTTTCTTTTCCTTTGCTTCGAAGTAGCTCACTAGCTTGCACTCCCAGACACCACCACAAACAAATCAATGATTGTAAGACTGGAGAGTGGAGATCCACGCGTTTGCCCCACCAGCGTCACCATCACAGCCATAGTCGTTCGTTTGCAAAGCCAGCATTACCATCATAGCCAGCCTAGTGTTTACGCAGCCAGTCCAGCGACGCCCTCACCTCACCTCACGACGCCCTCACCTTCAACTCTTACGTCCTTACCTCACAACGTCATCACCTTCAATTCATACGTCCTCACCTCACGACGCCGTCGCCTTCAGCCAAACGACGCCCTCACCTCACAACATTGTTGCAATTCCTATCTCCATCACCTTCTCCGGCCACTTCATCCTCCAAGCAAAGTAGGCCCCTTAATCATCACAGATCATATGATCAAGCTCATACAGGTATACAATTTCTTTTTCAATTCATTTCGCAGTGCTTTGCATTGCTTCTCGTTAGGCTTACTCTATTGAATTCTCTGTGTTAGCTATTTATTTTTTATATAAGTTTTGATCCTATTAAAACTGCTATGCAAATTTGGGTTTTCACCTCTGAAGAAGCCATAGATTCCCAAATTAGACCACATAGAAGGATTTCTTTCTATTTTAGGAACTGTAAATAAGATTTAGTGATTTACCATAGCAAACACCATATGAATATGTCCACACGAACAAAGGCTTCGATATGGTCAATCATACAAATAAGGGACTTCAGTTTCTGAATTTTTTTTTATCTTTTAGGTTTGAATTAAATGAAAATTCCAATTTCAATAAATGTTATAATCTTACAAGCGATAAAAGCTGCAAATAGGGTGGCAATGTAGGGTGGATACCTAATGTAAATGGGTTGGGGAACCGGAACAGAGAAAGGGCCTGGCCCACCCACATATTCTTATTTTTTTATATTTATTTACTTATTGATGACAGAAGATGGCTGATGAATGACAACTAAATCTTGATGAATCACTAACTGGTGGAGAGCGAATTAGAAGTACTCCTACACCCCCCAAGTTGTGTGCAACCTTCCCAGCATGTTGAGCCTTTAGCTATTGAACAATGAGGAGGATCATCTGCTGGTAAAGAGGTATTCATACTTCTAAAAAAACCTGTAAAACCAAGTTCACATGTGTGGGAATATTTTACGAAAAAAGATAATGGTGAAAAAGCTAAATGCAATTATTGTGGAAAAATATTTGCATATGGTTCTAGAAATCATAGCACAACTAATTTGTCTCGGCAATTGTCAATGTGTAAGAAAAGGCCTAATATACATATTGACAAGAGGCAAAAAAAAACTCTTGAATTTCTAAAGAAATGTGAAGAAAAAAATGATGGTAGTGCAAAACTCAAGGTGTTGTCTTTTAATCAAGGAGAGTGTAGGATTGTATTTACTAAAATGATTATCATTGATAAGCTTCCATTTAAATTTGTTGAAAATGAAGCCTTTAAAAGTTTTGCTCAAGTTATGCAACCTCAATTCCAAGTTCCTTCTGGACAAACTGTTGGTAGAGATGTTATGCAATTATATGTGTTTGAGAAAGCAAAGTTGAAGTCTATTTTATCGTCTAATTCTCAAATGGTTTCACTTACCACTGACACTTGGACATCAATTCAAAACTTGAATTACATGTGTGTGACTGCTCATTATATTGATAATGGATGGCATTTGAATATGAAGATATTGAGGTTTTTTATTGTAAGTGATCACAAAGGTGAGACCATAGGAAAGACTTTAGAAAAATGCATTAGAGATTTAGGAATTGAAAAAGTTTGCACGATCACGATTGATAGTGCTAGTCCTAATAATGTGGCTATATCCTATTTGAAAAATAGGTTAAGTGATTCGAATGGCACAACCATCTTGATGGGAGAGTTCATGCATTTAAGGTGTTGTGCTCATATTCTTAATTTGATTGTCAATGAAGGATTGAAAGAAATAGATTCTTCAATCCTTAGGATTACAAATGCATACAAATTTGTGAAATCTTTTCTATCAAGAAAAGCCTCTTTCTTAAGTTGTGTGGTAGATGTCAAACTAGAGTGTAAGCAAGGGTTATGTCTTGATATGCCAACTAGGTGGAACTCAACCTATTTAATCTTAGATGCTGCTGAGAAGTATGAGAAAGCATTTGCTCACTATGAATATGAAAAGCCTTCTTTTGAGATCATTGTAGGAGGAACTCCAACATCATATGATTAGTTGCGTGCTCGTGTGTTAAGTTTTTTAAGGTTTTTTATGATGCTACTCTTACTTTTTTTGGATCATTGCATGTTACTTCAAATACTTTCTTTCACAGTATTATGTAATTTATGTAAAAGGATTCAGTCAGTTAGTTAATGATAGTTATGTTAGCCAAGGAAACCATCACCCAAGAAGGGAGTGAATTGGGTGATTACAAATTTTTAAAACACCATTAAGAAATTAAACTTTTTAATATGCTCAATCAATACATGCAGCAGAATAAGTCTAATAAAGATACAACTATTGTAGATTACTCAAATATAACTTGGGTTATAGGATAAATCAAGCAAATAAGCTAAATATCAAGTTCTTAAAATCAAAACATCAAGATGACACGATATACAATAAATAAATATGTTACACCAAATATTGAAATTAAAAAGTGTAGGAAAGAGAGAATCAAACTCAAGTATTTATCTTGATTCAACTACTAACCACTTGTGGCCTATATCCAGTCCACAAACTTAACTTGAGATTTTCTTCACTGTCTCCTAAACTTCACGGGTGCTAGAAAAACCTTTATGTAGAATTGTCTTTGCCACAATGATTTAATGTGTTAAGTTTTGATGATGACAAATACAAGACAAAAAGAATGATGCTTATACTTCATAGATATGCTTAATAGATGACAAATGCATTACAAAAAAAATATTGATCATGTTACATAGATGTGCTTAATAGATTATATTGGATCATACATGATTATGTACTTTATCTAATTATATTTCACATAATAATCATGTAATGGGATATATGTAACATTCTTTATATAATATATCCAATAATATTTTTTTATGAGTTACAATGAATTAATATTGAATTTGACTCTGTTTAAATGAAAATATGCAAAGTGTTCTTTGTTATATCCTATCATATCCATTAGTAATTGATAAATATCTTATTTAGATGTGCCTATGAAAGTCTTATATGCATGTTAGACTAACTAAAGTTATACATTTATAAATCATACATATAAAGATATTGAATTATGAATCTGGACTAACTATGTTTGTTTAAGTGAGCAATACTTTGAAGGATCGTCCAAGTACCAAGAATGAGCATTGCAACAAGAAAGCAAAAGATTACAATTATGCTCAACTCGAGAAGAATGAAAATGATAAGATGTTCTAAGCATTTGTAAGATTTGAAGAGAGTAAATTTTTGGAAGCTTGGATTACATCAAAAAGCCTAAGGACTAAAATTAATAATGGCAAGATCAAATCCAAGATCTTCAAGAATAAGTTATAGGACTTAAATCTTATGTAAAGGTAAATGAAAATCACACTGAGCTCAAATAAGTTTTAACATCTTTAAAAGTGTTTCTTACATGTTTAAATGGCCAACAAACTATTTTTGGAAAGTTAGTCTTAGTGGTAGTTCAAACCTTTGAAAAATAGTCAAATTAATGTTTTTCAAAACTGACCTTTAGTCACTCATTTGTTCATATCTTTCAAAATATTTTAAGTCTTGATTTGTATTTCATATGAATGTAGACTCAATGATCTTTCCAATGAGTAGTCATTTGTCTTAAATGAATAAGTAACAAAGAAGTTATGGTCTTTCAAAGGTCTCTTTGTCAAAAACAGGGTGCAATAATCAATTATGGAATATCCATAATTGGTTATTCACAAAGTCAGAAGTGCAGGCTTCTGTTTTAAAAAAAGTCTATAACCGATTATGAGATTTCCATAAACGGTTATTAGCTAGTTTTTTAAAAGACCATAACCGATTATGGAAAACCAATAACTGGTTATTTGCGAACCAAAAATAGATTTTCAATGGCTATAATTGACATTTAATGCTTCCCAACCACCAACAATGGCTCTAAAATGCATTGGGCTACAAATACAAGTGTTTGGGCATCAAAGAGAAGTTAAAGATCAATCTGAAAATCATTATTGAGCATCAATACAAGCTTTAACTATCATTTCTATAAAATCTCTAATTATGAGCTAAAGTGTGAATATCCATATACCCATTGAGCTTCAATTTGTAATATCCACTCTTTTGAGAGTTTATCTTTCTTAAACATTTTGATTTCTTGTAAAGATGGTGAGGTATCCCTCTAGAGAAAAGGGTGAGGTATCCCTTGATTGTAAAGAAGATGATGTATCCCTTAAAGTTGTAAGGGTGAGGTATCCCTTGAATTTGAGGCTCAAGTACAAAAGGTGAGGGATCCCAAAGTGTGTTGAGTGCACCCCTTTGTAAAGGTTTTCAAGTACCTGTTCAAACTTGAAAGTTTAGTGAAAAATCTCAGGTGGTTCACTTGAGGATTAGACGTAGGCCACAAGTGATTAGTGGCTGAACCATGATAAATCTTTGTGTTTGCTCTTCTTAACTCTATCTCTTTAAATTTGCGCTTTAACTATATATGCTTGAGTTAAACTTGATATCTAGCTTATTTGCTTGATTTATCATCTAACCCAAGTTGTATTTGAGTAATCCTTAATAGTTGTACCTTTGTTATGCATGTTCCGCTACATTTATTAATTGAGTGATTTAAAATACTTAATTTCTTAATGTTGATATAAAATTTTGTAATCACCCAATTCACCATTCTCTTGGGTGATGGTTGCCATAGCTAACACTTTGTATAAGTAAGAGCACTCCTCACACTATACCTCACCCTTGAGCTGGAGCCACTAACTCTTCAAGCTTCACAGGTGCTTGAAAAAACCTTTACATTCAAGAGCATTCACAACACCTTTGGGATACCTCACCCTTTGTGTTTGAGCCTCACTACAAGGGATACCTCATATTTTTCTCTCTTGAGGGATACCTCACCATCTTACAATAATTTCAAGATGAAGAGAAATATTAGAAACTCTCATAATAGTGGATATACAACTTGAAGAACAAATGAATAGAAGGATTTTGTAATAAAGAGCTCAAAATATGATTTTGATGATTCAATGATCAAATCAAGTGTTCTACAATTGTAAAAGCTTCAAATATGACTTATATATAGAACCCAAGTGATAAAATAGTCATTGGTAGTGTTTAGAAATGATTTTTTTTATGAAAACTAGTCATTTATAGTCTTTGGGAGCATTTCTAGGTAGAATGTAATTGATTACAAAGTCTCTACTAGAGTTGTAATTGATTACAAGGCTGGGGCTGGTGTAATTAATTATATGGCCTATGGTTTTGAAAACTAACTTTAAATTATCATAACTTCTTCATTTCTAATGTGTTTAAAGCAAATGACCACTCATTAGAAAGATATTTGAGTCTATTTTCAAATGAAATAAGTTTTATAACAAAACTCAAAGTATTTTGAAAATTATGATCAAAAGAGTAATCAAAGGTCAGCTTTTCAAAACTCAAACTTGACTATTTTTCATAGTTTTGAACTCCTACCATGACTACCTTTTCAAAACATATTTCTTGGGCATTTTAGCTTGTAAGAACCATTTGTAAAGATTTAAAAACATATTTGAGCACTTTTCTTACAAACACTCTATCTTTACATAAGAGAAAACTTAAAAGGAAAATATACTAATTCTAGTCCGTAGATTTCTTGATGTAATCCAAGCTTCCATAAATTTATTATCTTCAAATCTTACAAATGTTTGGAACATCTTATCATTCTCATTCTTCTTGAGTTGAGCATAATTGTGATTTTTTACTTTCTTATTGCAATGCTCACTCTTAGTACTTGGACTATCCTACAAAGTATTACTCACTTAAAACAAATATAGTTAATCCAAATTCATAATTCATTATCTTCATATGCATGATTCATAAATGTATAACTCTAGTTAGTCTAACATGCATATAAGAATTTCATAGACACATACAAATAAGATATTTATCAATTACTAATAGATATGCTCTATATAGGATGCAACAAAGAACATTTTGCACATTTTCATTCAAATAGAGTCAAATCCAATATCAATTTAATGCAATTCATATAACATATTATTGGATATATTCTATAAAAGATGCTATAAAGAATATGCATAATTCTTATATGAAATATAATAAGATGGAGTACATGATCATGCATGATCCAATATAATCTATTAAGTACATATATGTAGCATGATTAATATTTTTTTTGTAATGCATTTGTCATCATCAAAACTTAACACATTAAATCATCAGGGCAAAAACAATTCTACAAGTTAAAGGAGAATTTAGTTAGTTGAGTTAGTTATGTTTCTGTTAGAGGTATGGATAGTATATATGTCTTTCATATGCACATTGAATCAGTAATGAGAATGATTTTTCTCTCTCAATTTCATCTCTTCACCCTTGATATGGTATCAGAAAGTTTAATTCCTTTCTCTGCGAGTTTGCTATTGATTTTTCTCCTTCTTCTTTCATTGGTCCTTATTTTTTCATTGTTGTAATTGTCTATAATCATGGCTAATCTTTATAATGATGCCTTCAATCCATTTTTTCTCCATCCCTCTGATCACCTTGGTTTGGTTTTGGTTTGTCAACCATTATCGGCAGAGAACTATGGTTCTTGGCACCGTGCAACGAAAATGGCACTCAATGCCAAGAACAAGTTTGGCTTTGTCGATGGTTCAATTCCTCAGCCAGGTTGATGATCCTCATTTGCTTCTGTATTAGCAATGAAACAACGACATTGTCTACTCATGGATCTTGAATTCTCTTACCAAAGATATTGCAGCTAGTGTCGTCTACTGCAGTAATGCAACTGAGCTCTGGGGAGATCTCAGGGACCAATTCCAGCAAAAGAGTGGTCCTCAAATTTTTCAGCTAAAAAGGGATCTTATGAATACAAGTCAAGGCTCTCTCTTAGTAAGCTAATATTACACCAAGCTCAAGACCTTGTTGGAAGAACTTGGTGAATATCGCCCAATTAACACGTCCAACTGTGGTGGTGCTTGTCCTTTCATTGAGCATCATCAAATGGAATATGTCATGATATTCCTTATGGGCCTCAATGATAATTTTTCCTAAATTAGAGGACAAATCCTCCTGATGGATCCCTTGCCACCAATGGCCATGGTTTTTTCTTTGGTCGTTCAAGAAGAGAAGCAACAAGAACTTGGTGTTGTTGCTTCTTCCAATACTGGTTCTCAGTTGGCTTTTACTGTCAAGAATTTTGGTGCAAGGTCCACTTTTGATACTCAAGGTAAACTAATCAAGAAAAATCATCCTTTGTGTACACACTGTGGAGTGTTGGGACACACTAAGGATCGTTGTTACAAATTGCATGGTTTTCCTCCCAATTATGGGAAAGGTAAACCAAAACAATTAGCTTATGCCTCAGTGAATCAAGTTTCAGGATTGGCCGCAAGTGAGTCAATTCCAGATGGTTCATCACTTATGCAGCTAACTCCTTAGCTTTATCAATAATTGCTTCATTTGCTTCAGACACAGATCAGTTAGGCCAGTCAGCCCACAGTGGATTCAGTTTCTAGTTCAGCATATATTGTCCTATCTACTAGTTGTCCTTCCTTTCCAAAACAATCAAATTCTTGGATATTAGACTCGGGAGCACTAGTCACATTGCATGCACCTTGTCTAATTTTCTCTATCATAAATCTTTAAATGATTTATTTGTTATCTTGCCTGATCAGTCAAAATTTTTTATGTCTTCGATAGGGTCTGTTCAGTTGTCAGATAATCTTGTTCTACATAATGTCCTATATATTCCTGTATTTCATGTCAATTTAATTTCAGTTAGTACCTTGTTACATGATTCATTGTATTCAATTATGTTTACCTCTAGTTATTTCACCATCCAAGCATCCAATCCATCAAGGATGATTAGGAAGGGTAAAATGGTTAGAGGGCTGTATATGCTCACACCAAATGCCAACATCTCAAAGTGTGGTGCAACCTCCTCAATAGACTTCAATTTTGTTTCTGCTGTAAAATCTAATGTTTTTTTAGATGTTACTTCAAATTCAGTTTCTATTTCTAGTTTACAATCAATTCCTATTGTTTGATCTAGTGTCATTCCTAATGTATGCAGTGTGTCAGTTCAAACATGGCATGCTCAATTAGGTTATTTGTCTTCAATAATATTGAAAATATTACAAAATAAAATTCCCTTTAGTTAGTCAAATTCGTCTTTTGATTTAAATTGTCAAATCTGTCCATTAGCTAAACTTTCAAGGTTGTCTTTTGTTTCACACCATCACATATCTCAACTGTCTTTTGATCTAATCCACCATGACGTCTGGGGTCCTTACCACCACCCTACCTATGATGGTAAGCGATATTTTTTTACTTTAGTTGATGATCACATGAGATTCACTTGGACCTACATGTTGAAATTAAAGTCAAAAGCTACAACACTGGTTATTCAATTTTTCAAATTAATGAAGACTCAATTTGACACTACCATCAAGCAATTGAGATATTATAATGCAAGAGAATTGGCCCTAACTAATTTTTTACAAGAGCAAGGAACTTTACATCAATTTTCATATGTTGAGAGGCCTCAACAAAATTCAATTGTGGAAAGGAAACATCAACACCTCCTCAATATTGCTAGATCACTTCTTTTTCAATCAAAAGTGCTTCTCAGTTTTTGGGGAGACTGTGTAGCTACTGCCACCTTTCTTATTAATAGACTGCCCTCTCCTCTGTTGAAAGATAAATCCCCTTTTCAATTACTCTTTACTAAAGCACCAGATTATAGTGCTTTAAGAGTGTTCGGGTGCCTTGCATTTGCTTCATCATCGAAACCATACACTTGCGAAAATCCCCCCAAGCTTAAGATTTTGCTTGTCCCCAAGCAATAACTAAGGCCAAACTAAGAAGTGGGATCAAGAGATAATAATGAATGAGGAACCTGAGAAAACATCCAACTAAGTAATAGGCAAAGGCAACCAATAGTTAGAGAGGAAATAAAAATCAAGTCCAATTAGAGGCTAAAGTTCTCATAAATCATGCTCCTCACTGAATTAGGGTCACTCTACTAACCACACTTAGAGTGTTTAAGGGTGAAGACAATACGCTCAAGATTCTTCAAAGAAACAGCACTTTCATAAGCTTGATAAGAAACCAAATTTTCACTAATAATCAGCATGCATGCAAGAATCAAAAGGTCTTTCAAGGGTTGTAATGGGGACATGGGAAAGATGATAGATAGGGTAAAGAAAGGAATGTATGCACAAAGGGGTAACAAACGTTTCAATAAGCACAAGAAATCATTAGAAAATAAATGAAGCAAAGGCACTTTTCAATCAAGAGCATAACTCCACATTTCCAAGCATTTTCTTCCTTACTTTTCCTTCGTCTCTTTCTCCTCTTTTTCAAGCTTTCATCTCATGATTTTCTTTTATTTTCTTTTCCTTTTTCATTCCTTTTTTTATTGGAGAATAGAGAAGGCTCAAAAACATATAATTTTCAACACTACTTTCAAACTCAATTTGCTCAATTTAATGTTCTAAATAATTACCGATAATATATCATCATAGGCATCAAGAAAAATAATTATACAATAGGTTCAAAATGGGCAACGAGTGGATGAAAGTATGACAATTATTTCAGAAGGTCAGAAAAATACCTAAAATGCCTTAATCACATTCAAGCATGCAAACAAAAATTTTGCCTCAAAATGGTTTCAAATCAAGTTCTAGAGCACAAAATCAATGAGGAATTATCATTCAACACAAAAAATAAGAGCAAAAATCATATAGTGCATTAATCCCATACAGGCACAAAACTCATATTTAGAGGTTCAAAAATTAATGAAAAGTACAAATTCAAAGAACATATGCTAATTATCAACTTTTAGGTAATCACCTCCACTATCAATTAAAACAATGTCTGTTGCCTATCAAAAGAATCAACAAATTGGGTTTCAAATCAATACCATCTCAAAATCCTCAAAAGAGAGTAGCACAAAGTTCAACCAAAAAGCCGAGAGATATGATGGTGTGAAAATGCAATAAGAAGATGCAATGCAATATAAGACATGAGAATGCATGAAACTAATGATCTATAATGAAAATGAAAATGAAAATAATGAAAATACCCCCCCAAGCTTAGAACTTACATTGTCCCTAATGTAAAAATCTATAACTAGAGAAAGGATAAAAGAAAAGAACTCACTGTGGTGGTGGGAAATCTTCTGGTGTTCAATCCATGGCCATGGAATTTTTCATGGGCTGGGTGTGGAACTTTCTAACTTCATTCTCCTTCTAATTTGAGCTTCAAAAAGGGTCAAACGTAAACAAGATCCATGAGATAAAGATCAAACCAATAATCCAACACACAAAATCAAAAGAGAAAGAAGAAATTAAAAGGAAAAAACAAAGAAACTTGGGTTGCCTCCCAAGAAGCGCTTGTTTAAAGTCATTAGCTCGACTCTGGTCTGGTTTTTGTGCTCAGGTGATGTCAACAGAGTAGTTCTCAGTCCCCACTCCTTCAAAGTGTTTCACTCTCTAGCCATTTATTATGAAAGGCTCATGACCTTCTTTCTTCACCTCAAGCACACTGTAGGATAAAACTCGAACAATCTTATATGGTCCTGACTATTTCGACCATAACTTACTAGGACAGAAATGTAGAAACGAGTTATTGACAAGAACTTTATCCTCGAGTTTAAATTCACGCTTCTCGACACACTAGTCATTTTGCTTTATAGGTTCTTTCTTGTAGGGCTTGGACTTCTCAAATTTTGTGGTACCCTTGGGCAAGGTCTTTTCTAGCATAGCATCAGTCACTAATTCCTGCACGCCTGAACAACACTATCCACAACATTAGTAGCATCTATGTGATTACATGAATTTAAGGAATTAGAATTATTTTCAAATTTAAAAACATCAAAAACTACTTCCTCATCATTTAATCACAAAGTCAATTTCTCTTTATGGACATCAATGATCGCCCTTCCAGTGGCAAGGAATGGACGCCCAAGTATGATCGATATTTTAGCATCGGCTTTCATATCAAGCACAACAAAATTCATCGGCATGTAAAACTTACCCACTCTAATAGGAACATCCTCTAAGATGCCTACGGGGTATTTGACAGATCGATCCGCCAATTGAAGGGAGATAGTTGTGGGTTTTAGTTCACCCACCTCTAACTTCTTACACACAGAAAGGGGCATAAGACTAACACTAGCCCCTAAATCACACAAAGTTTTATCAAAATTAGTGTTGCCAATCAAACAAAGAATAGAGAAGCTACTTGGATCTTTTAGCTTAGGAGGCAATTTATTTTGAATTAAAGCACTATACTCCTCAGTTAGAGCTATTATCTTATATTCCTCTAACTTTCTCTTATTAGACAAAATGTCCTTAAGAAATTTAGCATAGGTAGGCATTTGTTTCACCATCTCAATGAAGGGTACATTAATGTACAATTTCTTAAAGACCTCTAGGAATTTCCCAAATTGCCTATCTAGCTTGGCCTTAGCCAATCTTTGAGGGAAGGGCATTGGGGGTTGGTATAGTTCAGGGGGTACATACTTAGACACCTTCTCATTAGTTTCCTTCTCTTCTAAGGGTTGTGTCTTAGTCTCATTTTCTTCATTTTCCTTATCTTTTTCACTCTCCCCCTTACCCTTGGGATCCTCTAATTTCTTTCCACTTCTCAAACTCACAGCCTTACAGTGTTCATTACCTAGATTTATTTCAGGTTAGCCAAGAAACTTACCCTGTTGCTTATGTGACGTGCCTACTTGTTGGGCAATATGAGTTTCCAACATCTTACTATAAATAGACAAATTATCAACCTTAGCTGATAACTCTTTAATGGCTTCAGTCACAACTTGCCCATGTTGCCTAAACTCCTCATTCTGTTTAGATTGACTTTCAACAAAGTTCTCAAGAAGAGACTTAAGTCTAGATTTTTGTACCTATTAGAATCCAGAAGCGGGTTTAGCACTACCTTGCCCAGCTTGGTATTGACTATTCCGGTAGGAGAAGTTAGGATGTGACCTCCAACCTAGGTTGTAAGTTTGAGAATATGGATCATTCCTCCCCTTTTGGTTGAAGTCATGAAAATTGTGGCATGATTCCACTTGCTCCACCAGTGTATCTTGTGAGGAGCCAATTCTAACTTGGTATTCGGTACCTATGTGTCCCTGTATTCCACAATTCTCACAAAAATTGTTAGAAGCACCGATGGCATTTACATAAGCTTTTTCAAGCATGTCAAAATGTTTATTCAAAGAATCAAATTTTGACATAATCAAATCAACACCGTCTACCTCAAACTTACCTCCTGAGAGTTTCCTCGGGTTATGACCTCTTTCATTTGCCCATTGGTGATGATTTGCAGTAACAATCTCAATGATCTCATAAGCTTCTATTAGCCTTCTGTTCATCAAAGCTCCACCAGCTGCGGAGTCAAGAGACACCTTCGAAGAATATTCTAGCCCATTATAGAAGGTGTGGACAATCAATCATTTTTCTAACCTATGATGTGGGCAGGCTTCCAGCAAAGCCTTATATCTGTGTCAAGCTTCCGATAATGACTCTCCATCTTTCTGAACGAAGCTTGTGATTTGGGTCCTAAGATGAGCAGTCTTAAAAGATGGGAAGAATTTGTCTAAGAAAGCTTGCTCTAATTGGTCCCAAGTAATGATTGTCTCAGTGGGAACAGACTTCAACCAAGCTCTAGCTCTATCTCTCAAAGATAATGGAAATAAGCAGAGACGAATAGCATCAACAAAGGCGCCTTCAATCTTGAGGGTCTCACAGAACTCCAAGAACATATCCACATGATCATTCGAGTCCTCTGATGGCAATCCTCCAAACTGGTTCTGCCTTATCATAGAAAGTAAAGCAGGTGGTATAGTGAAGTGTCTACCTTCAATGTCTGGCCGAGCAATTCCAGATCACAAACGCCGAGCATTAGGGGCTGCATACTATTTTAGCGGTCTATTATCCTCAGGTTTAGCCATGACAAGCATTAGTTTAGGTATTTCTCTCACTCTTTGCCCTTATTGTCTTCTCCTTCTACAAAAAGTTCTTTTAATTTCAGGATCTGCTTCAATAAGAGTCCCAGAACATCTAGTACTTCGCATAAACAAGAGAAATTACCTACAGAGAGTCAAAGAGAAAACAAGAAAGTAAGAATATGATAAAAAGAAAAAGGTTTAAAATAATTAAATTAAAAATTAAATTGATGTTCAAGAAAAACACAATCATTGGCAATGGCGCCAAAAACTTAGTTATGAAATCTGCAAGTGTACAGTTTCGTTGTCAAGTAATAAAAACATCAAATCTATAAGGACTATGTCTATGAATACTAATTAATTAATTAATTCAATTAACTTAAACAAAATGAATATAATTGTTGATTGACAAGAACGTAGTAACAAAGCAATTAAATAAATAAATGTCAAAGTGCAAAATTGAGAAAAAAAATAGTAAGTTGTTAAGAAAGGTTTTCAAATTTAAGGAAGCTTCCAGGATTGGGGGTAACCATAATGATACAAGACAAATCCTAATTGACAACTCTTTTATTAAAATTCAAATTCAATTGAAGGTGAATTACCCTAAATTAGTTAATGTTCTTTCTCAAGAGACAAGAACTGTGCCCAATTAAACCAATTCCTACTCTCGTGGTAATTGAATTTAAATTGAAACTATTACGCTTTATGGTAATTCATTAAATCCTCAAAAGGCTAAACCTACTCTCGTGATTTAGACCTTAAGTTCAATTCTTATGGTTCCAACACCTAGGTTCACCTCTAAGTACGTTCCTAGATATCTATGAGATGCAAATATGTGGCCAACAAATTCGCATGAATATGCGCAATAAGAATTGAATCAAAGAACATTCAAGATTAATAAAAGATGTAAACTAAGTCAATTAATCATCATCAATGTATCAAATGGCATTGCCCAATCCTAAAAAACAAAGAGAACTACTCAGACATGGAGAAGAAGAAACAAGAAAACAACATAAAGAACATCCAAACCCGTAGCAAAGAGAGAAGAAAGAAGAAAGACAAAGATCAAGAGCCTCCAAATGTGCCTCATTCAAACTGATTTCGAACCCCGATATTACATTCAGAGCATCTATTTATACCCCTAGGGTTTCAACTGGTCCCAGCCCATCAAAAGAAATAAAAACAAAACTTAAAAACTAACTCGGACTACCATCCACAGCTATGGGAACTTCCACGGCCAGACTGTGGATCTTGCTGGCTGAATTCAATGGCCATGGAAAATTCCACGGTCAGGCCGTGGAATTCTCTGGAAAATCACTTTTGCTTTTCACGCAACTGCTCGATCTATGGCCGTGGAAAATTCCATGGGCAGGCCGTGGAACTATCTGGAATGGGTCTTTTTCCCCAATTTGCTATCTGTAAAGCTCCAACTTTAGTTATGCAAGCTTTCCATCCATTTCAAAGCCAATTGAGCACCAATCCTGCACAACAACACCACAAACACTGCAGTTATCTGAACT
This sequence comes from Ormosia semicastrata, assembly GCA_029884595.1. Classification (NCBI taxonomy): domain Eukaryota; kingdom Viridiplantae; phylum Streptophyta; class Magnoliopsida; order Fabales; family Fabaceae; genus Ormosia; species Ormosia semicastrata. Next base: position 37,198,805 of record JAQQTO010000053.1, read on the forward strand.
AAAGCAAAAACAAATAAAAAGAGAAACTAAAATGCCTAAAATTACATGCAAAACAAGAACAAAATATGATGTTGTTTCACACACATCAATCACTTTTGTCCACCAGAACCAAATTTACCCCCTTGAGCTATCCCATTAGTGTTTGTTGGTTATCCAATAGGATACAAAGGCTACAAATTGTACAATTTACAAACCAAGACCTTTTTTATATCAAGAGATGTCATTTTTCGTGAGTCTGCATTTCCATTTCATACCATTCATTCCCCTATAGCCATTATAGATTATTTTCCTGATATAGTCATTCCAAATCCTTCATTTGATCTGCCTTTATTCGCCAACAATGTTCCTAAAGTTGATCATTCTGTTGTTAATGCTAATATTCCACCTGAACCAATCCTTGTTCCACATTCTATTCCTTCCATTCAACCAAGGAGATTTTCTAGACACACCAAACCATCATCCTATCTACAAGACTATACATGTCAAACTTCCATTCCTTATCCTATTTCCAATCATGTGTCATTTGATAGGTTGTCAACTCCTTATAAATCCTTTGTCTGTCAAGTATCTTCAATCTATGAACCATAATTTTATCACCAAGCCAAACACATACCTGAGTGGGAACAGGCTATGGCAGACGAACTATAGGCCATGGAAGCAAACAATAATTAGTCAGTAGTTCCATTACCATAAGGCAAGCACATAATTGGATGTAGGTGGATTTATAAAGCTAAATACAAGTATGATGGTTCCTTGGACAGATACAATACCAGACTGGTAGCAAAGGGCTATACATAGCAACCTAGGGTGGATTTTTTAGATACATTTTCACCTGTTGCAAACCTAACCATAGTACTGGTTCTTATGACAATTGCTGCAGTTCAGAAATGGAGCATGCTGCAACTAGACATTAATAATGCCTTCCTCAATAGTGATTTATTTGAGGAAGTGTACATGGAGTTATCACAAGGCTATCCTAGTCAGGGGAAGGGTCTGGTGTGCAAGTTAAATAAGTCGATTTATGGGTTAAGATAAGCCTTATGGCAATGGTTCCAGAAGTTTTCATCTGCCTTGATCACTACGGGCTTTTCACAATCCAAGTGTGATTACTCCTTTTTTTTCACTTGGCATTGGTGCAATAGTTGTCTTCTTACTAGTCTATATGGATGACATCATTGTGACCAGTCTTAGTCCATAGATGGTTAGTAAAGTGCAACTTACACTACAAAGTTTATTCAAGCTAAAAATTTTGGGAAAACTCAAATATTTTCTTGGCCTAGAATTAGCACATTCATTAAAAGAAATTGTTTTATCTCAAAGAAAATATGTTATGACTTTACTAGAAGATGTTGGTTTTTTGGATTGCAAGCTAGTTGATTTGCTTATGGATCCCAATGCCAAGTTAAATGCTTTAGATGGGGATCCTTTATCAGATGCAGCCCAGTACAGAAAATTAATTAGAAGGTTAATGTACTTGACCATTTCTAGACCTAACATCAGTTTTGCTGTTAATAAACTGAATCAGTACATGTCACAACCCAGAACACCACATCTATAGGCAGTTCACCATCTGCTTAGATACTTGAAGAAGTCTCCTAGTCAAAGTCAGATGTTTCTAGTAGCAAATTCTCTCCATTTGTCTGCCTATGCAGATGTTGATTGGGGTAGTTGCTGTGATACCAATAGGTCTACTTCAGGGTACTTGGTGTTCCTAGGTGATGATTTAATTTCATGGAAGTCAAAAAAGCAACCAACAGTATCCAAGAGTTCTGCAGAAGCTGAATACAGATCCTTGGCAGTTGAATCAAGTGAAATCACTTGGATCCAGAATTTGTTAAGAGACTTTGAACTCAACATAGACACAGCTAAGCTATTTGGTGATAATTAAGTAGCTATTCACTTTGCCTCTAATCCCACTTTTCATGAGAGGTCAAAACACATTGAAATTAACTATCATTTTGTCAGAGAGAAAGTTGCAGCAGGTTTTCTAAAACTCATTCATGTGTAGTCTAGACATCAATTAGCAGATATACTAACTAAACAAGTCCAATCTCCACTTTTTCATCAATTGTTGTCCAAGATGGGAATTATAGACATATACTTCCCACCTTGAGGAAGGGTTTCACAGTATTATGTAATTTATGTAAGAGGGTTCAATCAGTTAACTATTGATAGTTAAAGGACAATTTAGTTAGTTGAGTCAATTGAGTTAGTTATGTTTCTATTAGAAGTATGGATAGTATATATGTCTTTCATATACACATTGAATCGATAATGAGAATGATTTTTCTCTCTCAATTTCATCTCTTTACACTTGATACTTTCTTCCATAAATTGTGTGACATTAATAGGTTTATAAAGAATTGGATTGGAGGGAATGATCCAATTTTGAAGGAGATGGCTATTTCCATAGAAATGAAGTTAGAAAAACATTGGGATGACATTAATGGTCCTTTAAATTACTTCTTGCTTGTGGCTATTGTCCTTGATCTAAGGTATAAAATGGATTATGTTGAGTTTTACTTGGAAAAGATGTATGGCTTGGAATTGAATGTGAAAATTATGAAGAGGTTGGATGATGTTATGAGGATATTGTTTGAACATTAACAACAAATGCATTATATTCCTCTTGATGCTAGTGATTCTAGTTGCATGTCATCCAATGTTCCTTCCTTTACATTTGATGATGATATTAAAGATGAAAATCATAGTTATAAATTTGAGTTTAGATTGAAAGTGAAGAAAAAATAACATGTGGTAAAAAAGAATGAGCTTGAGAGGTACAAGGAGGATGATGTGAAGGATGATGATGATGACTTCGATATTCTGACATGGTGGAGAGGAAAGCCCAAGAAGTATTGTGTTTATTTCATACATTACTAAGTATATCTTAGCAAATCCTGTTTCTACAGTTTCATCTGAGTCAGCATTTAGTACTGGAAGGCGAGTTCTTGACCCTTTTCGTAGCTCTTTACAACCCACCACTATTGAGGCATTGATTTGTGCTCAAAATTAGTTGAGGACTCCTAAGAAACCCATTGATTTATGGGGTCAGCTGGATGAGATTGAGAAACTTGAAGCTAGTAGTGTGTTATATAGAAATCATTCAATTTGTTTAATGAATTACTAATTATCTATTACTAATTGTTAATACGTTTTTGGTATGTTAGATATGTCAGCTGTTAGAGAATAAATTGTGGATCTCAAACATTAATTCTTTTGGCTGTTTGCAGTTTAATGGTTGGCTTTCTAATTCTTATAAACTTATTATTTCATTATTGAGTTTAAATTTGTATGTAATTTGACAATTATCTTGTTGATTGTGTAGACCAAGGAGGAAAGGAGGGCACACCGTCATACAGAGTTCTATGAGATGTTTATGGATCCTAAATACCCATGGTGGCATTTTAGGATGCTTTATCCTCATTTTTCCATTGTTCCAATCAAGTTTAAGTGTAGGCATTGTGGTGTCACTCTCAAAGTGAACAAAGAAAATAAGTTCATAAGATTCTTGATGCATCTAAATGATAGCTGCGTTAAAAAATCAATAGATCATTTAGATGATAAAGAGTATATGGAAAAAATAAAAAGTGAAGTTAATGATTATGTCAATGCATATGACATACGTGATGACACTGACTTCGATTGGTTAGACTAATTTGTTGTTTGAGTTATGACTAGTTTTGTTTAATTTATTTTAGACTTAGTAAGACTTGTTAGTTATTAATTTGTTATGCACTTATTGACTTATAATATTTAATTTATTTGAAATTAAGACATATTATATTAATTTGTTGGATTTTATATTTTGACTTTTTTTTAGGAATTTTTTTTTAAAAAAAATATCAAACTCACGGGTTCGACCTAACCCAACCCACTCTTAAGCAGGTCGGGTTGGGTCAGGTTGAACGAAAAAATTTCTTCAACCCAACCCAACCCAACCCATTGCTCTAGTGAGTAGGTAGGGTCCAAAAACGTTGTTGAACCCACCCAACCTAACTCAACCCACAGACACTCCTATTAATTTTAACTTATAAAATTGATATATAGATTATCTATTTTTTTATTATTTTAAATATAACTAAAAGGACTACAAGAAGAGCATGACCCACTATAAAATAGTCAAAACTACTAACCTGCAAAGAAAATTGTCCCGTTTAACAAAAAATGATCCAACTCTAACCTACTCACAAAACAACCCAATAAAAAGGCTACTCAGCAACTGAATTAACATGTGATCCATATATTCAACCTAATCCCAAATGTTTAAAACCAATATCCCGTTCCAAATCCACTTAGGCATAAGAGAAAATTAGAGGTTCAGGAACACCAAAGACTAAAAAGAAAGAGGGAGGCAACGAGTTCCAGTTTGACATAGGCAGAGGCAATTCAAGGGATTTAGGTAAAAATGAGGGGATGTGGCTGTTGACTGGTGACAATGTTTTTCAAGTCTTGGTGCTGGCACGCGTGATTCCTGGGGTGATAGGTTCTGCTGATGGTGGTTACGAGGTGACTCAATGGGCTTAAGGTGGATGTTGGCGGCAGTTACAGAGGAGTGGTGACGAAATGCTGATGTAGTGGTTCAGGAGCTTTTGCCCATGGGTTTTTTATTCAATGGGGCTAGTTTTGCTTTGTTGATTGCAAGGGAGTGTACGAAGGAGGTGAGAAGAGTTTTTTGTTGTTGTTTTAGTAATTTCTAGTGTTGAGATTCAACTTTGAGTTACTTTCTGGTGTGGAAGGTCAGTGAGTGTAAATGTCATTCTGGTGTTGTGCAGAGGGTGAAAGAAATGTAAAACTCATGGTGATGTGTTGTATGTAATGTTCAAATGAGTGTAGAGACTAAAACCACCCTTAAGTCACACTTGAAAGCAGGTTAATTAAGCAAAGATTGAGAGATTGCATTTTTACACCATCCTAGGCTGCTGGGTAAATTAGAGAGCAAAAAAGATTTACCTATTGAAGCTTAAACACGAAAGCTAGAAGCAACTATTCCTTTCTTCAATCTTCTTGTATTTCTCTCTTCTCTCTGCTACTTCACTAAGAACTCACCTTACTCTTTAGGTTTGGCACCGAACAACTCCTCTGTCCAGCTAGTCCATCACTCAGTTTTTATGGGCACTCGAGAGGAAAAGTTGAACGTGCACTTTAGGAAAATAAAGGGATTGTATCTGCAGCATAGGGAGGCTGGGTTTCAATTATATCTCTACATTGGGTTTTGAGTTAACGGTTTATAAGCAATTCGGCTCGTAATAGTTAAAGTTTGGATATTTATAAGCGTTATTAGATAAATAAATATTTTTATTTATGAGGAGTAAATCTCTAATAAAATCTCTCATAGATAGATGAATTAATTATATCTCTCATAAATAGATGAGACAATTATAAGATATAATAATCTTATTGGATTCTTATCCTAATTAACAGCATTTAATATAGATTTAAACATGATTCTTATAAATCAAGGCGCTCTTATAAATACCACACAAGATCGCAATGACATGCATCTAACTCTAAACACTACCTATCTTGTGCACGGTCTAACTTGAGCGTCAAAGTATCTTTTGTAAGTATTCACCCCTCGCAACCATCGTGCATCAGAGAAAACCACCTTCATCAACCTTATTTAGGTGATTCTCTAAAACTCATTCAGAACATTGGTGCCATATGTGGAAAAATATAAACTTTGATTCCTATCACCACCATCATGGTCACTATAAGGTGAAATCATGTTTTTACCACTCAATCAACTTTCTTCTAGCCGTCGTTCGCATCTACTCTAATTCAAGAGCCAATTGCTGCCTAACCAGAACCTAGGCAAGACGGAGAAAAGACTTTGCATACTGGTAAAAATCTCTCCCCCCAATTGCGGTGTGTTCTGGAGACGCAATAACTTGGCCCACATGGAGTCCATTCAGGAGATACCAGACAATGGTTATCAGTATTACAACGCTTAGGAGCACGGGTGAATAATGATGAAGTTTAGTCCCACCAACGTGAGTTCGGTCTCCCAGAGCTATCTAAAGAAGAACTTATCTCTCTTGCTAGACTCTAGGATAAATGTATTCACAACTTGGAAAAAGAGGCTAACCAGGAGAAGGAATATGAGAATTGGGTTCGAAATCATGAAAACAGGAAGGAGCTATCCTGCGTCGGGATACGTAACTCGTAATACTCAAGGATCACAGAACACAATCAAAGAGTTGGGAACCCGATTTGTGGACATAAAGAGTAGGATCTAGGACAAAGAAAGTCGGTTAAGTAGAACCAACCTTTCTCTGAAAATTGATGGCCTACAAGATCCCTACGCATTTCAAGTATTCAACTAATGTTGAAGCTTATGATGGGATCACAGACCCTCAAGAGCACCTGGATGCTTATGTTTCTGCTCTACTATTTGCTAGAGAGGATGACCTACTCATGTGTTATGCTTTTCCTCTTTCTTTGAAAAAAGTCACCTTAAGATAGTTCACTTTGTTGACTCCTAAATCCGTTATTGATTGGGAAGACTTATCCTCTAGATTTTTACTGTACTTCACCACTAGTAAGGCGTAGTCGAAATCAATTTCATGTCTTTCCCATATTAAGCAACGAAATGAGGAATCCCTTCAAGATTTTGTATCTCGGTTCAATAAAGAAATAGTAAATATTTGTGATTGAGATGAAAAACTTGAACTACATTACATGATAGAAGGACTCTGTCTTAGGCCGTTTTCCTTTTCACTGGCTAAAAAAGAGCCAAATACGATGGATGAGTTCTGAGCTAAAGCTAATAAATATATCAACACAGAGGATGTGTTTCAGGTTAGTGATGATCACATATTTGATACATTAATAAGTCTTCATTTTTAGTCATTTACACTCTCCATGGACTTAATTGATTGAGTTTGATTATGTTTTGTAAGTTTGGACTCAAATTGGACTTAATTAAATTTTTCAGCATAATTTATGTCTTATATTATTTCTATATTTGGGATATATCTTTGGACGTAGGTAGCCAAATGAGGTGAATCTAGTGGCATTTTAAAGATAAGAGAGAGATCTATAACTTTCATGAAGACCTCAAAGGCCCAATCACACGAATAGATAACTCAAATTAGGGTTGAAGCAAGAACTAAAGTGCTGTTCCTAACAGCTTAAACTATGTGTACTGTTCATGCCATATTTTAGGCTAGAGGTTTTTTAAGACTCATATCTACAACTTTCATGTTGAACACTTTTTTAGAATCTGAGGCCTAATGGGTGATATTAGGATTACAAGTCAGAACAGAGGAGCTGTGACTGGGCCTGAGCAGTGTGCAGTAATTTGAATATATCTGGAGTTATAGAAATGATATTGGCCTCAAACTAAAGCCATTTGAAATCTAATATCAAACCCTACAACTTTTATGAAGATCACATTTGCTTATTCTGACGTATTCAATGACTTCAGAGCTAAATGATTTCAGAGACAAGGAATCTCCATAATTTTCCACTCACCAAAAGTCATTTGGCATTTTCTACTCATTTTCCACTCATCCACCCACTAATGACTCAGCCCCCTTGTCATTTTGTATCTCTAATCCTCTATAAAAGGGGACCTTGGTAGATAATTGAAGGTGTTAGGTGTTAGGTACTAAAATGATGCTAGTTTGTTATTAGATTTTCTTGTAGTAATTTTCCTTTGTTCTAAATTGAAGTCACGTTATTCTTCTTCTTCTTCTTCTCTCTTTCTTTCTTCTTATCTATGAGTAACTAAGTTTCATTTTGCTTGGGTGAAAGAGTGAAGCTCTTGGTAATGAAATAAGGTTAGATTAATTTCTCTCTTGTGCTTAAATGATATATTTTCTAGTGGTCATTATACGTATTATATTTTGCATCCAATTAATTTAAAAACCCTCATTGTAAAGTGGAGTTCTTGATTTGTTGTGGATAAGATATTGACACAATAAATGCTTTAACCCATTTACAAGTGGTGGTACTAGAAACTCTCCTTATAAAGTGGAGATCTTGATTTGTTGTAGACAAGATTTTGGCATAATGAATGTTTGATCCCATTTATGAGTGGTGGTGTTAATAGATGATTAAAGGAATTGATGATCACATATTTGATACATTAATAAGCTTTCATTCTTAGTCATTTACACTCTTTATGTACTTAATTGATTGAGTTTTATTATGTTTTGTAAGTTTGGACTCAAAATTGAACTTAATTGAATTTTTCAGCATGATTTATATCTTACACTGTTTCTGTATTTGGGTCATATCTTTGGCTGCAGGTGGTCTTTGAAGCTGATTCTAGTGGCATTTGAAAGATAAGAGAGAGTTCTATAACTTTCATGAAGACCTCAAAGGCCCAATCACATGAGTAGATAACTCAAATTGGGGTTGAAGCAAGAACTAGAATACTGTTCCTGACAGCTTGACCTATGTATACTGTTCATCACAGATTTTGGGCTAGATGTTGTAAAATGGATTGAAATTTGGATGCTGAATAGTTAAGACCCATATCTACAACTTTCATGTTGAACACTTTTCTAGAATCGGATTCCTTGAAGGTGATATTGGGTTTGGAAGTCAGAACAGAGGAGTTGTGACTGGGCCTGGATAGTATGTAGTAATTTGAACGTATCTGGAGTTGTAGAAATGATATTGGATCCAAACCAAAGCCATTTGAAAGCTAAGATCCAGGCCTACAACTTTCATGAAGACCACTTGGTTCAAAAATGACAAATGCAATGACTTCAAAGCTGCATGATTTCAGAGACAAGGAATCTCCATTATTTCTCACTCATTTAATGTCATTTAATGTCATTTGGCATTTTCCACTCATTTTCCAATCATCCACCCACTAATAACTCAGCCCCCTTGACATTTTGTATCTCTAATCCTCTATAAAAGGAGGCCTTGGCAGATCATTAGGGTATTAGGTGTTAGTTACCAAAATAATGCTAGTTTGTTACTAAGTTTTCTTGTAGTAATTTTCCTTTGTTCTAAATTGAAGTCATGTTTTTTTCTTCTTCTTCTCTCTTTCTTTCTTCTTTTCTATGAGTAACTAAGTTTCATTTTACTTGGGTGAAGAGGTGAAGCTCTTGGTAATGAAATAAGGTTAGATTAATTTTTCTCTTATGCTTAAATGATATATTTTCAAGTGATCATTATACGTATTATATTTTGTTTCCAAACTCTCCTTGTAAAGTGGAGTTCTTGATTTGTTGTAGACAAGAGATTGGCACAATGAATGCTTTAACCCATTTACAAGTGGTGGTGTTAGAAACTCTCCTTATAAAGTGGAGTTCTTGATTTGTTGTAGACAAAATATTGGCACAATGAATGCTTTAACCCATTTATAAGTGGTAATAATATTTTTGGAAACATAATATAAATACGTATATAGTTTTAATAGACTTTTAACGTTGTATTTTCCGATTGGAACCTCCATGTTGTGAGGATTCTAATTGAGTTATAAAAGGAATTAATCTTACCTTTATTTTATTTACCAAGAGTGGATCTTTTAACTCAAGTAAATAATTTTAATCATAGTAACAAAATATTCACTTCACCTTAATTAATCTTCAACAATTCCCTGTGGATCGACCTCGGACTCCCGAGAAATTTATTACTTGAGACAACCTGTACTTGGGTTTGTAAATGCAACAACTAAAAAGTGTGCATCAAGTTTTTAGCGCCGTTGCCGGGGACTTGATTTGAAGACTGGATTTCTGGTGTAAAAAAAAAATTTGTATATATACTAACATACTAACTAGTGGGGAAACCTCTCCCTTTTTAATTTCTCTGCATACTAACTTAGTGGGGGAACCTCTCCCTTTTATTTTACGCACTAACTTGGTGGAGGAATCTCTCCTTTTTACTTATTTTTTTTTCTTTCTTCTTTAAATTTACTTTTCGCACTTTATTTTTTTTCTTTATTTTTTTGCATTTTAATTTAAATACAGTGGGGTAATTCTCCATTTTATTTTCTTGTACATTTTAACTTAGTGGAGGTAACTCTCCCTTTTATTTATTTATTTTTTTGTACTTTATTTTCTCGTATTTATTTTTTTGTCATTTTTTTTTGTTATTTATTTTTCGTCATTTTTTTTGTTTACTAACTTACTAATTCTCTTACTAACTATCTAACTTTTTACTTTTTCTGCTTCTAACATTTTAATTTATCTGTATACTAACTTTTTAATTTTTATGCTTATTAACTTATTTGGTGGTTGGTTTATACCACACCTTTGTTAATATTTAATGGACAATTTATATTGCTATCTTGTACATTTTATTTTATACTGTAAGTTACTTGTTTATGCTTAATTGGTATCGTGATTTAAATTCTGGTCGTTTGGTTAGAGTTAATCCAGGTACTTTACATATTGATTTGTTTGAATCACAATCACACACATTAAGCACAATGGCTGAAAACGAAAGTGTGCATGATGAACATGAAAATCAACCGCTTGCGAACCATGCGTGAGTATTTGCAACCATCTCGAAATTCTAGTCCATCATGTTTTATCTTTCCACTCAATGCCAACAATTTTAGATTCAAGCCAGGTATGATTTCTTTACTTCCTAATTTCCATGGTTTAGAATCTGAAAGCCCATATTTACATCTAAAAGAATTTGAAGAAGTATGTACTGCTTTTCATGATCAAACTTGCACTGAAGAGGTTGTTAAGCTTAAATTGTTTCCTTTTTCTTTGAAAGATAAAGCAAAATCTTGGCTTAACACTTTGAAACCAAGATCAATTGGCATATGGCAAGAAATGCAATGTGAGTTTTTGAAGAAATTTTTTCCAACACATAAAACCAATGCTTTGAAAAGGCAAATCCAAAATTTTTCCCAAAATTCAAATGAAGCATATTTTTAAAGTTGGGAACGTTTTAAAGATTTGTTGAATTCTTGCCCACATCATGGTTTTGAAAAATGGCGCACTTTAAGCTTCTTTTATGAAGGGTTAACACCTGAAACCAAGTAATTTGTGGAAACAATGTGCAATGGTGAATTTCTTGATAAAGAACCTGATGAAGCTTTAGACTATTTAGACCATTTGGCTGAAAATTCTCAATCTTGGCATGGTACTAATCCTTCTGAAAATTCAATTAGATCAAACCTTGCAAATGCTAGTAAAGGAAAATATCATCTTAGTCAAGAAGAAGATCTGAATGCTAGGTTTGCTAGTTTGGCTAGAAAGGTTGAAGTCATGGAATCCGGGAAAGTAAAAGAAATCAAATCTGTGCAAAATGAAGAAATTTGTGGCATTTGTGATGAATTAGGACACTCAACAAATGAATGTCCAAAAATTCCTGTTTTTAAAGAAGTTGTGCATGAGCAAGTAAATGCAATGAATAATTTTAAAAAGCCATTCACTTCTTCTTTTTCAGATACATACAATCCAAGATGGAGAAATCACCCGAATTTCAGTTGGAGGAATAGCAACCAGCCACAATTCATGCAACCACCACCTCCTCAGGCACAGCAAGATTCTCAAAATCCTCAAGGATATGCACCCTATGTCCCACCATATAGGAAAAACCTTGAAGAAACATTGCATGCATTCATGGAAAAACAAGAGGCCATCAATAGTCAAAACACTCAAGCCATGATTAACATAAAAGACACTATTGCTAAACTTTCTTCTGCACTTGCCATTCATGAGAAAGGAAAGTTTCCCTCTCAACCTCAACCAAATCCTAAGGGTCAGTTTAGCCTAAATGAGGGTAGTTCAGAAAGTCAAAAAATAGATCAAGTCAACTCAGTGATAACTCTTAGGAGTGGAAAGGTTGTTGAAAAATAAATTCCTGAACTTTTTGAGAAAGATGATGAGTCAATTCCCAAAGATGAGGAAGGAGTTGATAAGCCACCTAACCAAAAGGAGATCAAACCCTCGTCTTCACCCCCATTTCCTTAAGCATTAAACAATTCAAGTAAAGTGAATCATAACAGTGACATTTTTGAAATCTTTAAACAAGTGAAGGTCAACATTCCTCTATTAGATGCTATCAAACAGATTCCTTCTTATGCCAAATATTTGAAAGATTTGTGCACTGTTAAAAGGAAACATCATGTGAAAAAGAATGCATTTTTTACTAAACAGGTAAGCTCCATTATTCAAAACAATAATGAATTGAAATATAAAGACCCTGGTTGTCCTACAGTTTCATGCATTATTGGTGAACATAAAATTGAACGAGCTTTACTTGATCTTGGTGCTAGTGTTAATTTGCTTCCATATTCGGTTTATCAAGCAACTCAACCTTGGTGAGTTAAAACCAACTTCGTAACTCTTCTACTTGCTGATAGATCAATTAAAATTCCAAAAGGAATAATAGAAGATGTGTTGGTATAAGTTGATAAATTCATATATCTTGTGGATTTTATTGTCTTGGAAACTGAACCTATGGTTGATAGTTCTAAGTCAGTTCCTGTTATTTTGGGTCGCCCATTTTTAGCAACATCTAATGCTTTGATAAATTGCAGAAATGGAGTGGTGAAGCTAACTTTTGGAAATATGACACTGGAGCTTAATGTTTTCAACATGTGCAAGCAACCACATGAAGTTTATGATGACAATGAAGAGATTGAAGGGATTGAGGCCATTATAGATGATCATCTTCAAACCAATAGTTCTTCTGACCCATTAGAAATTTGTTTAATTAATTCATTGGATTCATCTACACAATTAGATGATGATATTTTTGAAATATGCTCTTTGCTTGACTGTACACAGGAAATAGAATACAAAGGAAGGAAGCCAAGATTCGAAGAGCTAAAATCCATGAATGATGATACCCATGAAGAAGTACCCACACTGGAACTGAAGCCATTACCTGATGGGTTGAAGTACATATTTTTGGGAGAAGAACAAAGCTTTCCAGTGGTAATTTCCTCATCCTTGACCAAAGAACAAGAAGGTAAGTTGATAGAAGTACTTAAAAGGCATAAAAGTGCAATTGGATGGACATTAAAGGATATAAAAGGCATTAATCCATTAATTTGTACACATAGAATACATTTAGAGGATAATGCTAAAACATCTCAACAAGCTCAAAGAAGATTAAATCCACACATGAAAGAGGTAGTTAGAGCTGAAGTTCTTAAATTACTTGATGTTGGAATTATCTATCCTATCTCTCGATAGCGTGGGTAAGCCCTACACAAGTTGTGCCTAAGAAATCTGGAATAACAGTGGTTGAAAATGAAAAAGGAGAATTAATACCTACCCGAGTCTCATCTAGTTGGCGTATGTGTATTGATTTCAGAAAATTGAATGCAGCCACTAGGAAAGACCATTTTCCATTGCCTTTTCTTGATCAGATTCTAGAAAGAGTAGCAGGACATCCCTACTATTGTTTTCTTGATGGTTATTCAGGGTATAATCAAATACCAATTGCATTAGAGGACCAAGAAAAAATCACTTTTACTTGTCCCTTTGGCACTTTTGCATATAGAAGAATGCCTTTTGGTCTTTGTAATGCTCCGGCAACTTTTCAAAGATGCATGCTAAGTATTTTCAGTGACATGATTGAGCATTATTTAGAGGTTTTCATGGATGATCTGACAGTTTTTGGAAATTCTTTTGAAAATTATCTTGATAATTTAGAAAAAGTTCTTAAAAGATGCGAAGAAAAAGGATTTGTGTTAAATTGAGAAAAATGTCATTACATGGTTACCTCAGGAATAGTGTTAGGTCATGTGATATCTTCTAAAGGAATTGAAGTTGATAAGGCCAAAGTTGAATTAATTGCTCATTTGCCTTTCCCAAAAATAATCAGAGAAGTTCGTTCCTTTTTAGGACATGCAGGATTTTATAGAAGATTTGTAAAGGACTTTAGTGCTATATCTAGACCTTTATGTAATCTTCTAACAAAAGATACACCATTTGATTGGACTCAAGATTATCAGAAATCTTTTGAAAAATTAATCGGTCTTTTGACTTCTGCTCCTATCATGCAATCTCCTGACTGGTCTTTGCCTTTTAAGTTAATGTGTGATGCTAGTGATTTTCTTTGTTTGGTATTTGTTTTAGGCCAAAGAAAGGAAGGTAAGCCTCATGTAATTTATTACGCAAGTCAAACTTTGAATAGTGCACAAATGAATTACACCACTTCTTGAAAAAGAACTACTTGCTTTGTAATTTTTGCATTGGACAAATTCGAGCTTATTTAATTAGTTCATCCACTTTGTTGTTTTCACTTGATCATCTTTGTTGTTAGATATTTAATGTCTAAACAGGATGCCAAACCTAGGTTGATACGGTGGATCTTGTTGCTTCAAGAATTTAACATCACAATAAAAGACAAGAAATGAGCCGAAAATATTGTTGCAGATCATTTGTCAAGGCTGACAACAGGCTCATCTTTTGATAGCACACCTATCAATGATTCTTTTCCCGATGAATTTTTATTTTTTGTCAATTCCATGCCTTGGTTTGCTAACATTGTCAATTTTCTTGTAACAGGTAAGATGCCGCCTCAGTGGACACACCAAGACAGAAAAAAGTTTTTGATTGAGGTGAAAAATTTCTTTTGGGATGACCCATATTTGTTCAAATATTGTCCTGATCAAATCTTTCGGAGATGTGTACCCGACAATGAGGTAAGTAGTGTCATTAAATTTTGTCATTCAGAAGCATGTGAAGGTCATTTTTCTTCAAAGAAAATAGCAGCAAAAATCTTGCAGTGTGGATTTTATTGGCCCACTTTATTCAAGGACAGTTATACTTTTTGCAAAAGTTGTGAAAGTTATCAAAAAATGGGGTCCATTTCTAAAAGAAATATGATGCCTTTGAACCCTATCCTTATCATTAAAATTTTTGATTGTTGGGGAATTGATTTCATGGGTCCATTTCCATCACCTTTTGGATTTGTGTACATTTTGGTTGCAGTTGATTATGTCTTAAAATGGATTGAGGCAATTCTATGTCGGCACAATGATCATAAAACTGTTCTAAAATTTTAAAAAAAAATGTTTTGAGTCAATTTGGAATTCCTCGAGCTATCATCAGTGATGGGGGAACACATTTTTGTAATAAACCATTTGAATCTTTAATGAAAAAATATTGCATTACCCACAAAATTGCAACCCCTTATCATCCTCAGACAAGTGGACAAGTTGAATTAGCAAATAGGGAGATTAAACAAATTTTGGAAAAAATGGTTAACCCAAATCGTAAAGATTGGTCTTTAAGACTAAACGATGCACTTGGGCTTACTGCTTTTAAAACATCTTTGGGCATGTCTCCCTATCGGTTAGTTTATGGAAAACCTTGTCATTTGCCTGTAGAATTGGAGCATAAAGCATTTTGGGCCATTAAAGCTTTCAACTTAAGTCTTGATGATGCTTCCAAGTTACGCAAATTGCAATTGAATGAACTTGAGGAATTAAGAAATGATGCATATGAAAACTCAAAGATTTATAAAGCTAGAACAAAAGCTTTTCATGACAAATCAATTTTCAGAAAAACTTTTGAAATTGGTCAAAAAGTTCTGCTTTATAATTCTCGCCTTCACCTATTCACTGGAAAATTGAGATCTAGGTGGATTGGTCCTTATATTGTCAAACATGTGTATTCTTATGGGGCCATAGACATTGAGAATCCTAGGAATGGTATTGTATTTAAGGTTAATGGACAAAGACTCAAACCATTTCTGGAACATCAAGTTGTTGAGGTAGAATCCATTTCTCTTTCTAATCCTTGTTATGAGTAGAATTTATTTTAATGTTGTTTCTTTCTTTTTGCAGTTCTTTGTGTTCCCGGTTAAATGGCGGATAACGGTACTCTGTGACTCTCAAGTCGGTTTGTTTTTCAGTTTCCCATAATAACTGATTTCTTCTCCTTTCAAAATGGATGTCATTCTCTCAAATCTAAGAAAACATTTTCCTTCTCTCCCTCTAAATGCTCTAACAAAAGTCTATGAAGCTAGGTGTGAAAGACTGAGATTGTTAATGTATAAGGGCATCCCAGAAGATATACGTTGGATAATCGAAGCAAAGGTTCGTTTAGCTGGTGAATCTTCAGATTCATTTGTCCCATACATGCCTGGTCTCGGTAAAAGTTCATTTTCAAAAAGGAGAAGAGCAAAAAGAATGAAAGTTTGTTACAAGTGTGCACGATGGAATTGCAACACGCGATGTCACTCTTTGGGGATGGTTTCCGTAAACAGAGAAGATAAAATATTCTTCATTAAGAATGGACTGAGTAAAGAGTCATTAGATAATATCTTATTGACTCTTGAGACGCATTCTTGTGGAGTTGTGCAGCGTGAACTTCTTAGTTTGTGGAATCTCTTCAAGGACGAGCAAGAGCGTTACAGTCTTGGGAATCTGACTCAAAAAGACCCTATTTGCCAATTTATAAGAAAATTGGATGGGAAGCCTATCCTCGACTCATAGAAGGCGTTGAAGCCGTTACTGGTCGTAAAACCAGAGGAAGATGTGAGCCACAATCACAACTACATGTATATATTTTGTTGTATTTCTTCTTCTTATGACAGCTCTGATCCAGTAGCAACTCAACTAGAAGTGGTCCGAAGAAAATGTTGTGTGAAGCAGTGAGAAAAGGAAGCAGTCAAGATACTCCATCTGTATAAATAATTTCAATCTTTGGTCATATTTTGTTTCTGTTTATATTTGTGTGAAGTTTCTCTTTTCAGTAATTGCGGTAACAGGTACTATCTTCTATCTTTTTCCTTTCTATTTTTTAACATTGAGGACAATGTTGTGATCTAGTTGGGGGAAGGATAGTTGTGTAAAAAAAATAAAAAAAAAAGATAAAAAAAATAATAAAAAATATAGTAAATGTGTTTATGTTTGTCGTGTGTAGAGTTGTGTAAAAAAAAAACCCAAAAAAAAAATTTTTTAGGAAGTGTGTGTATTAATATGTTTGTTGTGTTTATATGTTTGTTAGTAACTACTAAACCAGTTAAGGATAGCAGAGTAAGAAATAAATTTTACTCTTGAGACGCATCTTAGTTGGGGTAGATACCTAATTTATGTGGAAATAGCAATTCAAATTCAAGGAAATTTGCATGATTGAGTAAATTGTCTTCTTTCTTAAAATTCACATACTTGGTTATGGATGTTGAATTGGTGGACTGAGAATGATAGAATTATGCCTTGTGAGATTTTGAGCTTATTGATGAATGGATTGAACATTTGTACCATTCTTTTCTTTCTTGTGTGAATTTCACTCATGGAATTGTTGCTCTAGAACTTGCTTTGATTCTTTTTTAGACTACATTTTCATATGCATACATGAATATGATTGAGGCATTTTTCTTGAAATAGCTTCTTTAGCCAAATAGCCAACCTTGTGCATATTTTCCTTTGCTTAACCCATTTGAGCTTATTTGACTATTTTTTGTTTCGAACTCATTATGCGCCTTAAATGAAAAATCATGTTCTTACTTGACCTTAGGGAATAAGAGAACATTAGTTTGTCATTCGATGAGTTCTTGAACAAGTGTGGGGGTGTGTGTGCAGAATATTTTAAAAAAATGTGTATATATGATGTTCTTCTTCTTAAAAAAAAATTCAAAAATCAAAAATAAAAAAAAATCAAAAAAAAATCAAAAAAAATTGTAAAAAGAAGAGGGTCAACAAGGTAATAAAGGAAAGGAAAAGAATATGTAAAGAGAATTTGTATTAGGTGGAGTTGGGATGAATTTTCATGCTTGTTAATTGAACTCAGCTCTCATGTTCTTTTATTCTCTGGTGTTTAAACTTGTCATATCTATATTACCTCCTCCTTTACCTTAACCCCATTACAACCTTGAATAAAGTCCTCATGATTTGTGTGTGCATGTGTTCTGAGTAGTGGAGAAGTAGAAGATAAGCAAGCTTATGGTAGTACAATTTTCATGGGTTGAATTGAGTGAAATACCTACCTTTTTAACACTTGAGGGATTGAGAGTGAATCTTGTGAAAATCTATCATTCTTGACTCATGCTTTTCAATTGAAATAACATTGCTTGTTGATTTGAGAAGTGAAGATATGTTACCTCATAAATGTTTTGATTACTTGAATGATTGCTCTTCATTTTTAAATATTATTAGAAATTGAGTCTTTTAGAGTGTTTAGCTTTTGAGTCTGTTTCGTTTTTTTTTGTGAGTGATCTTATGTGTTTTGCTCAGGAGTGCAAAAAGCTAAGTGTGGGGGAGTTTGATGATCACATATTTGATACATTAATAAGCTTTCATTCTTAGTCATTTACACTCTTTATGTACTTAATTGATTGAGTTTTATTATGTTTTGTAAGTTTGGACTCAAAATTGAACTTAATTGAATTTTTCAGCATGATTCATATCTTACACTGTTTCTGTATTTGGGTCATATCTTGGGCTGTAGGTGGTCTTTGGAGCTGATTCTAGTGGCATTTTAAAGATAAGATAGAGTTCTATAACTTTCATGAAGACCTTAAAGGCCCAATCACACGCGTAGATAACTCAAATTGGGGTTGAAGCAAGAACTAGAATACTGTTCCTGACAACTTGACCTACGTATACTGTTCATCATAGATTTTGGGCTAGATGTTGTAAAATGGATTGAAATTTGGATTCTGAATAGTTAAGACCCATATCTACAACTTTCATGTTGAACACTTTTCTAGAATCGGATTCCTTGAAGGTGATATTGGGTTTGGAAGTCAGAACAGAGGAGTTGTGACTGGGCCTGGACAGTATGTAGTAATTTGAACGTATCTGGAGTTGTAGAAATGATATTGGATCCAAACCAAATCCATTTGAAAGCTAAGATCCAAGCCTACAACTTTCATGAAGACCACTTGGTTCAAAAATGATGAATGCAATGACTTCAGAGCTACATGATTTCGGAGACAAGGAATCTCCATTATTTCCCACTCATTTAATGTCATTTAATGTCATTTGGCATTTTTCACTCATTTTCCAATCATCCACCCACTAATAACTCAGCCCCCTTGACATTTTGTATCTCTAATCCTCTATAAAAGGAGGCCTTGGCAGATCATTAGGGTATTAGGTGTTAGTTACCAAAATAATGCTAGTTTGTTACTAAGTTTTTTTGTAGTAATTTTCCTTTGTTCTAAATTGAAGTCATGTTTTTCTTCTTCTTCTTCTCTCTTTCTTTCTTCTTATCTATGAGTAACTAAGTTTCATTTTACTTGGGTGAAGAGGTGAAGCTCTTGGTAATGAAATAAGGTTAGATTAATTTTTCTCTTATGCTTAAATGATATATTTTCAAGTGATCATTATACGTATTATATTTTGTTTCCAAACTCTCCTTGTAAAGTGGAGTTCTTGATTTGTTGTAGACAAGAGATTGGCACAATGAATGCTTTAACCCATTTACAAGTGGTGGTGTTAGAAACTCTCCTTATAAAGTGGAGTTCTTGATTTGTTGTAGACAAAATATTGGCACAATGAATGCTTTAACCCATTTATAAGTGGTAATAATATTTTTGGAAACATAATATAAATACGTATATAGTTTTAATAGACTTTTAACGTTGTATTTTCCGATTGGAACCTCCATGTTGTGAGGATTCTAATTGAGTTATAAAAGGAATTAATCTTACCTTTATTTTATTTACCAAGAGTGGATCTTTTAACCCAAGTAAATAATTTTAATCATAGTAACAAAATATTCACTTCACCTTAATTAATCTTCAACAATTCCCTGTGGATCGACCTCGGACTCCCGAGAAATTTATTACTTGAGACAACCTGCACTTGGATTTGTAAATGCAACAACTAAAAAGTGTGCATCAGGAATCATAATATAATTACGTATATAATTTTTAATGAACTTTGAACGTTGTATTTTCTGATTGGAACTTCCGTTATGTGTGAATTCTAATTGAGTTATAAAAGAATTAATCTTGTTCTTAATTTATTTACTAAGAGTGGATCTCCTAACCCAAGCAATTCTTTTTTACTTGTGAATAATTTTATTTATCATCTTTATTGTTGTAACAAAATATTTACTTTATTTTAATTAATTTTTCTTCATCAAGTCTCTGTGGTTCGACCTCGGACTCACCGAGAATTTATTACTTGAGATAACCTGCACTTGGGTTTGCAACTCTTCAATCCCCATCAAGTTTTTGGCGCCGTTGCTGGGGACTTAATTTGAAGAACAAATTTATGGTGTAAATATTTTGTATATATATTCTACCCTTTTAATTTTTTTTTCTTTGTACAGACTAACGTACTAACTTAGTGGGGGAAACTCTCCCTAATCTCTCTGTAATCTTTAATCATTAATGAAATAATCTTTCTTCTTCTCTTCTTTCTCGCCGGAGCAAAAAATCGACTTGTCGATTCTCTGGTTTTCATATTTTAAATTTATTTTTCGTACTTTATTTTCTGTATTTTATCTTCTGTCATTTATTTTTTGTTATTTATTTTCTGTCATTTATTTTTTTTTTATTTACTAACTTACTAACTCTCTTACTAACTATCTGACTTCTTACTTTATCAGCTATCTAACTTTTTACTTTACCTGCTTCTAACATTTTAATTTATCCGCATACTAACTTTTTAATTTTTCTGCTTATTAACTTATTTGGTGGTTGGTTTATACTACACTTTTATTAATATTTAATGGACGATTTATACTGCTAGCTTGTATATTTTATTTTATATTTTAAGTTACTTGTTTATGCTTAATTGGTATCGTGATTTAAATTCTGGTCGTTTAGTTAAAATTAATCCTAGTACTGTACATATTGATTTGTCTGAATCACAATCACATACATCAAACACAATGACTGAAAATGAAAGTGTACATGATGAACATGAAAATCAACCGTTGTGAACCATGCGTGAGTATTTGCAACCATCTCGAAATTCTAGTCCATCATGTTTTATCTTTCCACTTAATGCTAATAATTTTAGATTCAAGTCAGGTATGATTTCTTTACTTCCTAATTTACATGGTTTAGAATCTGAAAGCCCATATTTACATCTAAAAGAATTTGAGGAAGTACATACTGCTTTTCATGATCAAACTTGCACTGAAGAGGTTGTTAAGCTTAAATTGTTTCCTTTTTCTTTAAAAGATAAAGCAAAAGCTTGGCTTAACACTTTGAAATCAAGATCAATTGGCACATGGTAAGAAATGCAAGGTGAGTTTTTAAAGAAATTTTTTCCAACACATAAAACCAATGCTTTGAAAAGACAAATCCAAAATTTTTCCCAAAATTCAAATGAAGCATATTTTCAAAGTTGGGAACGTTTTAAAGATTTGTTGAATTCTTGCCCACATCATGGTTTTGAAAAATGGCGCACTATAAGCTTCTTATATGAAGGGTTAACACCCGAAACTAAATAATTTGTGGAAACAATGTGCAATGGTGAATTTCTTGATAAAGAACCTGAAGAAGCTTTAGACTATTTAGACCATTTGGCTAAAAATTCTCAATCTTGATATGGTACTAATCCTTCTAAAAATTTAATTAGATCAAACCTTACAAATGCTAGTAAAGGAAAATATCATCTTAGTCAAGAAAAAGATTTAAATGCTAGGTTTGCTAATTTGGCTAGAAATGTTAAAGCCATGGAATTTGGGAAAGTAAAAGAAATCAAATCTGTGCAAAATGAAGAAATTTGTAGCATTTGTGATGAATTGGGACATTCAACAAATGAATGTTCAAAAATTCCTATTTTTAAAGAAGTTGTGCATGAGCAAGTAAATGCAATGAACAATTTTAAAAAGCCATTCACTTCTTCTTTTTCAAATACATACAATCTGGGATGGAGAAATCACCCGAACTTCAGTTGGAGGACTAACAATCAGCCACAATTCATGTAGCCACCACCTCCTCAGGCACAGCAGGATTCACAAATTTCTCAAGGATATGCACCTTATGTCCCACCATATAGGAAAAACCTTGAGAGAACATTACATGCATTCATGGAAAAGCAAGAGGCTATTAATAACCAAAACACTCAAGTTATGATTGACATAAAAGACACTCTTACTAAACTTTCTTTTACACTTGCTATTCACGAGAAAGGAAAATTTCCCTCTCAACCTCAACCAAATCCAAGGGTCAGTACAGCTTAAATGAAAGTAGTTCAGAAAGCCAAAAAATAGATCAAGTTAAATCAGTGATAACTCTTAGGAGTGGAAAAGTTATTAAAAAATAAATTCCTGACCCTTGTGAGAAAAATGATGAGTCAAGTTCCAAAGATGAGGAAGGAGTTGATAAGCTACCTAGCCATAAGGAGACCAAACTCTCGCATTCACCCCTATATCCTCAAGCATTAAACAATTCAAGTCAAGTGAGCTATAACAGTGACATTTTTGAAATTTTTAAACAAGTGAAGATCAATATTCCTCTGTTAAATGCTATCAAACAGATTCCTTGTTATGCCAAATTTTTGAAAGACTTGTGCACTGTTAAAAGGAAACATAATGTGAAAAAGAATGCATTTTTTACTAAACAGGTAAGTTCTATTATTCAGAACAATAATGTGTTGAAATATAAAGACCCTGGTTGTCCTACAGTTTCATGCATTATTGGTGAACATAAAATTGAACGAGCTTTACTTGATCTTGGTGCTAGTGTTAATTTGCTTCCATATTCAGTTTATCAGCAACTCAACCTTGGTGAGTTAAAACCAACTTCTGTAACTCTTCTACTTGTTGATAGATCAATTAAAATCCTAAAAGGAATAGTGGAAGATGTGTTGGTACAAGTTGATAAATTCATATATCCTGTGGATTTTATTGTCTTGAAAACTGAACCTATGGTTGATAGTTCTAAGTCAGTTCCTGTTATTCTTGGTCGCCCATTTTTAGCAACATCTAATGCTTTGATAAATTGCAGAAATAGAGTGGTGAAGCTAACATTTGGAAATATAATACTGGAGCTTAATGTTTTCAACATGTGTAAGTAACCACATGAAGTTTATGATGACAATGAAGAGATTGAAGGGATTGAGGCCATTATAGATGAACATTTTCAAACTAGGAGTTCTTCTGACCCATTAGAAATTTGTTAATTAATTCATTTGATTCAGCTACATAATTAGATGATGATGTTTTTGAAATATACTCTTTACTTGATTGTACACAGGAAATGGAATACAAAGGAAGGAAGCCAAGATTCGAAGAGCTAAAACCCATGAATAATGATACCCATGAAGAAGTACCCACACTGGAACTAAAGCCATTACCTGCTGGGTTGAAGTACACATTTTTGGGAGAAGAACAAAGCTTTCCAGTGGTAATTTCCTCATCCCTGACCAAAGAACAAGGTATGTTGATAGAAGTACTTAAAAGACCTAAAAGTGCAATTGGATGGACATTAAAGGACATAAAAGGTATTAATCCATTAATTTGTACACATAAAATACATTTAGAGGATAATACTAAAACATCTCAATAATCTCAAAGAAGATTAAATCCACACATGAAAGAGGTAGTTAGAGTTGAAGTTCTTAAATTACTTGATATTGGAATTATCTATCCTATCTCTGATAGCCAGTGGGTAAGCCCTACACAAGTTGTGCCTAAGAAATATGGAATAACAGTGGTTGAAAATGAAAAAAGAGAATTAATACATACCCGAATCTCATTTAGTTGGCGTATGTGTATTGATTTCAGAAAATTAATTACAGCCACTAGGAAAGATCATTTCCCTTTGCCATTTCTTGATCAGATTCCGGAAAGAGTAGCAGGACATCCCTATTATTATTTTCTTGATGGTTATGCAGGGTATAATCAAATACCAATTGCATTGCATGATCAAGAAAAGACCACTTTTACTTGCCCTTTTGACATTTTTGCATATAGAAGAATGCCTTTTGGTCTTTGTAATGCTTAGGCAACTTTTCAAAGATACATGTTAAGTATTTTCAGTGATATAATTGAGCATTATTTAGAGGTTTTCATGGATGATCTGACAGTTTTTGAAAATTCTTTTGAAAATTATCTTGATAATTTGAAAAAAGTTCTTCAAAGATGCGAAGAAAAAGGATTTGTGTTAAATTGGGAAAAATGTCATTATATGGTTACCTCAGGAATAGTGTTAGGTCATATGATATCTTCTAAAGGAATTGAAGATGATAAGGCCAAAGTTGAATTAATTGCTCATTTGCCTTCCCCAAAAATAGTCAGAGAAGTTCGTTCCTTTTTAGGACATGCAGGATTTTACAGAAGATTCGTAAAAGACTTTAGTGTCATATCTAGACCTTTATGTAATCTTCTAACAAAAGATGTACCATTTGATTGGACCCAAGATTGTCAGAAATCTTTTGAAAAATTAATCGATTTTTGACTTCTGCTCCTATCATGCAATCTCCTGACTGGTCTTTGTCTTTTGAGTTGATGTGTGATGCTAGTGATTTTGCTGTTGGTGCTGTTTTAGGAAAAAGAAAGGAAGGTAAGCCTCATGTAATTTATTACGCAAGTCAAACTTTGAATAGTGTACAAATGAATTACACATTACTGAAAAAGAACTACTTGCTATAATTTTTGTATTGGATAAATTTTGAGCTTATTTAATTAGTTCTTCCACTGTTATTTTTACTGATCATATTACTGTTAGATATTTAATGTCTAAGCAGGATGCCAAACCTAGGTTGATACGGTGGATCTTGTTACTTCAAGAATTCAACATCACAATAAAAGACAAGAAATGAGTCAAAAATGTTATTGCAGATCATTTGTCCAGACTTACAACAAGCTTATCTTTTGATAGCACACCTATCAATGATTCTTTTCCTAATAAATTTTTATTTTCTGTCAATTTTATGCCTTGGTTTGCTAACATTGTCAATTTTCTTTCAATTCCTTGTTATGAGTAGAATTTATTTTAAGTTTATTTCTTTTTTTTTTGCAGTTCCCGGTTAAATGGCGGATAACGGTACTCCGTGACTCTCAAGTTGGTTTGTCTTTCAGTTTCCCATAATAACTGATTCCTTCTCCTTCAAAATGGATGTCATTCTCTCAAATCTAAGAAAGCATTTCCCTTCTCTCCCTCTAAATGCTCTAACCACCAAAATCTACAAAGCTAGGTGTGAAAGACTGAGACTGTTAATGTACAAGGGCATCCCAGAAGATATACGCTGGATAATCGAAGCAAAGGTTCATTTAGCTGGTGAATCTTCAGATTCATTTGTCCCATACATGCCTGATCTCGGTAAAAGTTCATTTTCAAAAAGGAGAAGAGCAAAAAAAATGCAAGTTTGTTGCAAGTGTGCACGATGAAATTGTAACACGCGATGTCGCTCTTTGGGGATGGTTTCCATAAACAGAGAAAATAAAATATTCTTCATTAAGAATAGACTGAGTAAGGAGTCATTAAATAATATCTTATTGACTCTTGAGATGCATTCATGTGGAGTTGTACAGCGTGAACTTCTTAGTTTGTGAAATCTCTTCAAGGACGAGCAAGAGCGTTATAGTCTTGGGAATCTGACTTAAAAAGACCCTGTTTGCCAATTTATAAGAAAATTAGATGAGAAGCTTATCCTCGACTCATAAAAAGCATTTAAACCGTTTCTAGACTTGAAATCAGAGGAAGATGTGAGCCACAATCACAACAACATGTATATATTATCTTGTACATCTTCAAAAAAAAAAAAAAAAAGAAAAAAGAAAGAAAAAAAGAGAAAAAAATGAAATAAAAAAGAATAAAAAAAGGGCGAAACTTTGGTTGTACTTGGTCTTTAATTAAATTAGAAGCCCTTGCCAGCGGTAGCCCTGCCATTGACTCTGGTGGACCATCGCACGCCGGTCCGTAAATAAGGTTCGTGTGTCATGCTCTGTAGAGAGTCGCACTCCATAACCTAATGTTCACCATTTAGGCACTGTGGAGTTGATGGACAAAAAGAAGCATCTCGTGTTTGCATTCTCGCGTGACAATGCCTCTGAGCTGGATCCTGTGATTTAATGTCATGGGCTCTTCAGCGACCTCTCACTGGCTGTAATCACTGGTCGTCATATTCAAATTTTCTCTCTTTAACTAGAGGGACGATGCATAGGCTGGGATATCTCACAAGCGGGAGGGAGAAGAATGCCCAAATTGGCTGAGTCGTCTTAGTATTACTGCACTCATGACGCGCAGTATAAAGATCTGCCATGAAACCTGTATATAAAGGTATGTCATCATTTATTATTATTATCTTTGTATGATTTTGTTGTATTTAGTTTTGGACAGACGATCCTTTGGACGGGATCCTTTAGGAGTTTCTAGACTTCTTTACCCTGATGGTTTTCTTGAAGCAAAAAACACAAAACAAAAAAAAGCAAAAACAAAAATAAACAAAAAAAATGTTTCTTAATTTTGAAGTTTTCTGATAACAGCTAACCTACCTATATAGGAGCTATTATTACTTTTTCTATTCTCTTCCCTATTTAAACACTCCATTTTCTTCACTTTCCTGTAACTCATAATCATTCAAAGAGAGTATGAGAGTAGAAATGGAGGGAGCTTCTTCTTCTGTTCGTAGATTTGTCAGTATCTGTGTATTTTGTGGGAAAAGTTATGGGAAAAGTTTAGAGTTTGTAAACGCAGCAAGTACTGTTGGTAGAACACTTGCTACGAAGAACATTCGTGTAGTATATGGGGGAGGTTGCCTTGGGTTAATGGGGGCTGCATCACTTTCTGCATTTGTAAGAGGTAATCAAGTTTTAGGTGTCATTCCTGAACCTTTAACTCGAAGCAACATCATTGGAAAGACAATTGGACTGGAAATTCAAGTATCATCTATGCATGGACGAATGAAGGCAATGCTTGAAAACTCTGATGCATTCATTGCCTTACCTGGAGGTTTTGGTACTTTGGAAGAAGACTTTGAAATTGTCTCTTGGGCCCAACTGAACATCCACCATAAACCCATAGGTTTGTTGAATGTTAATAATTTTTTTGATAATTTGTTATCTTTTGTTGACCATGCTGTAGAACAGAAATTTGTCACACCTTCTGCAAGACGACTCCTTATCTCTGCTTCTATTGTTGATGAGTTGATTGATAAATTAGAAGCTTTTATTTATGAACCTGATCCAGTAACAGCTCAGATAAATTGGTCCAAAAGAAGTGGTGAGGGAAGCAGAATGAAAAAAAAGCTTGCCAAGACAGTCCAACTATTTAAATAATTATAAGTTTTGGTTTTATTTATCGTACTTTGTTTCTGTTTAAATTTGTGTGAGGTTTCTCTTTTCAGTAATTGCAACAACAGGTACTATCTTCTATCCTTTACCTATCTATCTTTGACATTGAGGACAATGTTGTGATCTGGTTGGGGGGAAGGATAGTTGTGTAAAAAAAAATTTAAAAAAAATTAGGAAGTGTGTGTATTAATATGTTTGTTGTGTTTATATGTTTGTCAGTAACTTACTAAACCAGTTAAGGATGGCAGAGTAAGGAATAAATTTTACTCTTGAGACGCATCTTAGTTGGGATAGATAACTAGTTTGTGTGGAAGTAACAATTCAAATTCAGGGAAATTTGCATGATTGAGTTAATTGTCTTCTTTCTTAAAAATCACATGCTTGGATATGGATGTTGAATTAGTGGATTGAGAATGATAGAAATATGCCTTGTGAGATTTTGAGCCTATTAATGAATGGATTGAACATTTGTACCATTCTCTTCTTTCTTGTGTGAATTTCACTCATGAAATTATTACTCTAGAACTTGCTTTGATTCTTTTTGAAACTACATTTTCATATGCATATATAAATATGATTAATGCATTTTTCTTGAAATAGCTACTTTAATCAAATAGTCAGCCTTGCTTAGCAGCATATTGTCTCAATATGATATTAAGCACTCTTATGACTTCTTGAAAATTCTCTGATTCCTGCCAACTAGGGATGGAAATAGGCCAGCCGGCCTGTCAGGGGCCTGTGGCCTGGCCTGTTTTAGGCCTGACTTGGCCTGTTTAGAAAATGAGCTAGGCTCAAGCCTTTTTAAAAGTCTGTTTCATTTAGTAGGCTAGGCATTACCTCTCAGCAAAGCTTGTTAGGCCTATTAGGCCGGCCTGTTTATATTTATTTATAAAATTATATTTTATTTTTTTTCAATGGCCTTTTAAGGCCTGTTTAAAGGCTTAGGCCTATTTGAGGCCTATATGAAGGCCTTGGCCTGCTGGCCTATTTAGAGGCCTTAATATAAACCAGGCTTCTAAACAGGCTTCAAGCCAGGTCAGGCTTCTTAAACAGGCCAGACCAGACTCAAAAAAAGGCCTATGATAGGTAATAGGTCAGGCTCAGGCCAGATATTTGTAACACAGGACTGGCCTGTTTAGGGTGAAGCCTGACCTGGCCTGGCCTGTTTCCATCCCTACTGCCAACGTAAAGTATTGGAAATGACCTATTTCCCCTTGCTTAACCCCTTTGAGCTTATTTGACCATTCTTTGTTTCGAACTCATTATGTGCCTTAAATGAAAAATCATGTTCTTACCTGACCTTAGGGAATAAAAGAACATTAGCTTTGTCATTGGATGAGTTCTTGAACAAGTGTGGAGGTGTGTGTGCAGAATGGTTAAAAAAAATGTATATATGATGTTCTTTTTGTAAAAAAAATAATAAAAATAATAAAAAAAATCAAAAATAAAAAAAAATGTAAAAAGAAAAAGATGGTCAATAAGGCAATAAAGGAAAGGAAAAAAATATGTAAAGGGAATTTGTATTAGGTGGAGTTGGGATGAACTTTCATGCTTGTTAATTGAACTCAGCTTTCATGCTCTTTTATTCTCTTTGGTATTTAACTTGTCATATCTATATTACATTCTCCTTTACCTTGACCCCATTACAACCTTGATTAAAATCCTCATGATTTGTGTGTGCATGTGTTTTGAGTAGTGGAGGAAGTAGAAGATAAGCAAGCTTATGGTAGTGTAATTTCTCATGGGTTGAATTGAGTGAAATACCTACCTTTTAAACACTTGAGGGATTGAGAGTGAATCTTGTGAAAATCTATCATTCTTGACTCACGCTTTTCAATTGAAATATCCTTGCTTGTTAATTTGAGATGTGAAGATATGTTATCTCATGAATGTTTTGATTACTTGAATGATTGGTTGCTCTTTATTTTTAAATATTATTAGAAATTGAGTCTTCTAGAGTGTTTAGCTTTTGAGTCTATTTCGTTTTTTTAAGTGAATGGTCTTATGTGTTTTGCTCAGGAGTGCAAAAAGTTAAGTATGAGAGAATTTGATGATCACATATTTGATACATTAATAAGCCTTCATTTTTAGTCATTTACACTCTCCATGTACTTAATTGATTGACTTTGATTATGTTTTGTAAGTTTGAACTCAAATTGGACTTAATTGAATTTTTCAGCATAATTTACGTCTTACATTATTTCTGTATTTGGGTTATATCTTGTGATGTAGGTAGCCAAATGAGGTGAATCTAGTGGCATTTTAAAGCTAAGATAGAGCTCTATAACGTTCATGAAGACCTCAAAGGCTCAATCACACGAGTTGATAACTCAAATTGGGGTTGAAGCAAGAATTAGAGTACTATTCCTGACAGCTTGACCTATGTATACTATTCATGCCATATTTTGGGCTAGATGTTGTAAAATAGGCTGAACTTTTGATGTTGAATAGTTAAGACCCATATCTACAACTTTCATGTTGAAAACTTTTCCAGAATCTGAGGGCTAATGGGTGATACTAGGCTTGCAAGTTAGAACAGAGGAGCTATGACTAGGCCTGAATAGTGTGTAGTAATTTGAATGTATCTAGAGTTATAGAAATGATATTGGCCTCAAACTTAAGCCATTTGAAAGCTAAGATCAAACCCTACAACTTTGATGAAGATCACATTTGCTTATTCTAATGCATTCAATGACTTCAGAGCTAAATGATTTAGAGATAAGGAATCTCCATAATTTTTCACTCACCAAAAGTCATTTGGCATTTTCCACTCATTTTCCACTCATCCACCCACTAATGACTCAGTTCCTTTATCATTTTGTATCTTTAATCCTCTATAAAAGGGGACCTTGGTATATCATTGAAGGTGTCAGGTGTTAGGTACCAAAATGATGCTAGTTTGTTACTAGGTTTTCTTGTAGTAATTTTCCTTTATTCTAAATTGAAGTCATGTTATTCTTCTTCTTCTTCTCTTTTTCTTTCTTCTTATCTATGAGTAACTAAGTTTCATTTTGCTTAGGTGAAAGAGTGAAGCTCTTGGTAATAAAATAAGGTTAGATTAATTTCTCTCTTGTGCTTAAATGATATATTTTCAAGTGGTCATTATATGTATTATATTTTATTTCCAATTAATTTAAAAACCCTCCTTGTAAAGTGGAGTTCTTGATTTGTTGTAGACAAGAGATTGGTACAATGAATGCTTTAACCCATTTACAAGTGGTGGTGCTAGAAACTCTTCTTATAAAGTGGAGATCTTGATTTGTTGTAGACAAGATTTTGGCACAATGAATGCTTGATCCCATTTATGAGTGGTGGTGTTAATAAATGATTAAAGGAATCTTAATATAATTACGTATATAATTTTTAATGAACTTTGAACGTTGTATTTTCTGATTGGAACCTCCGTTATGTGTGAATTCTAATTAAGTTATAAAAGAATTAATCTTGTCCTTAATTTATTTACCAAGAGTGAATCTCCTAACTCAAGCAATTCCTTTTTACTTGTGAACAATTTTATATATCATCTTTATTGTTGTAACAAAATATTTACTTTACTTTAATTAATTTTTCTTCATCAAGTCTCTGTGGTTTGACCTCGGACTCACCGAGAATTTATTACTTGAGATAACCTGCACTTAGGTTTGCAACTCTTAAATCCACATCAGTTAGGAAGCATATAGAGAAAGAAAAAGATATCAAACCTAAACCTGGATAGGCTCCCTAGCAAAACTGGAATTTGAGGCCACTTTAAAAGAGAAGTATGAAAGTTACACCCCTTCAACACACCTCAGACTCGGTTCTATCAAGAAGTGATTAACACAGAGTTCAGAGATGTGCAAAAACCTATTCCATTAAGGAAACTTACGCAAAAAGATAAGTTCAAACATTGTGCATTTCATGAAAGTCACAGACATAACACTGAGGATTGCATTAACCTTCAAGATGCTATTGAGTCTTTGATCCGAGATGGTCGTCTAGGCTAATATATGCGTCAATCCCAGAATGATAATTAGAGGGGAGGACAAAATTTCATGAAGAGGAGCTATAGTCCTCGGAGAAGCTCATCTCCACCATACTAGAGAAGATGTTCACCTGTGAGGAATGAAAATCCTGGGACAAGCCCATCTCAGGATAACGCCCAGAATCAAGAAAGAAAGCACTCCAAGCTGTGTTGAGCATAGCTTCCCATTTAGGACCAAAGGCAAATAATGGACCCAAAAAGACACCACTGATTTCTTTCTTGGACGAAGATTATGGTTGCATTATATTGGATCACGATAATCCCATGGTGATCTCTGGGATAATAACCAGCGCTGAAGTTCGTCATATATTTGTTGAACAAGGAAGCTCGGTAGACATTATGTTCCTAAATCTTTTTGAGAAACTAGGACTCTTAAGGAAGGAATTGATCCCCTATACCAGTGAGTTGATCAGATTCATAGGAGATAATATCACCCTAGTTGGATACATTGAGATTTATCTCACCTTGGGGAAGGATTCTCTCTTTAAGACACTTAAGTTTAAATTTCTTGTGATGCATTGCCCCTCGCCCTATAACGTCATACTGGGTCACCCCTCACTCAATGCTTTTGGGGTTATGATCTCCACACTCCACTTGGCCATGAAGTTGCTTAACCAGTATGACAGGGTCGTTACGGTCAAAAGAGACGAACCTGCAACTAGGAAATGCTATAATGAAAACTTTAAGATTGCTAAGAAATCACGGACCACGGACCAATGCAATTATCCAGCTTCAATCATTACGGATGACATCAACGCCCTCTTAACTGAACTGGATGTTCATGAAGAGATCTGT
Source organism: Ormosia semicastrata (assembly GCA_029884595.1). Taxonomy (NCBI): domain Eukaryota; kingdom Viridiplantae; phylum Streptophyta; class Magnoliopsida; order Fabales; family Fabaceae; genus Ormosia; species Ormosia semicastrata. The sequence continues at coordinate 37,230,707 of JAQQTO010000053.1, forward strand.
GGTATGCGCCCTCAACTTGATGGAGAGCTTCAGCCTCTTCAACTTGATGTCAAGCTAAACCAAGTGACGAAGATTGGAGGACATTTGAACCAGGAAGAAAGATCCTGGTTAATAAAGTTTCTTGTGAAGAGCAAGGACCTTTTCGCCTGGACATCTGTAGATATGTCGGGGTTAGATCCTGAATTCATTTGCCACCAACTTTCTATCATGAAGAATGTGAAGCCGGTGGCCCAAAGAAAAAGAAAATTTGGACCTGAGAGACAAAAGGTAATACTAAAGCAAGTGAAAGAACTTCAAGATGTTGGATTCATTAGAGAAGTCTCTTGTACCACTTGGTTTTCCAATATGTTTCTAGTGAAAAAGGCTAATGGGAAGTGGTATATGTGTGTCAATTACACTAACCTAAATAAGGCATGCCCAAAAGACCCTTATCCACTTTCCAATATAGATGAAATAATGAATAATTCATCTGGTTTCTGACTTCTCTCATTCATGGATGCCTATTCTAAATATAACCAAATTACCATGAACGCGGAAGACGAAGATAAAATTGCATTTATAACCGATATGAGAAGTTATTGTTACTGTGTTATACCATTTGAATTAAAAAATGCTATCACAACTTACCAATGGGTGATGAATAAGGTTTTCGAAGAACAAATTGACAAGATGTTGGAAGTTTGTATTGATGATATGATTGTCAAGGTAACGAATATCGGGAACCATGTGAAAGACTTGGAAGAAGTGTTCGCCCAAGTATGAAACATAATATGAGATTGAATCAGGAAAATGTGCTTTCGAGGTATTGGACAGTAAATTTCTAGGGTTTTTGTTGACAAACCGATGCAATAAAGTCAGCCCGGAGAAATGTCAGGCCATTCTTGATATGTGCAGTCCACAATCCATTAAAGAGGTGCAACAACTGATAAGTCGAATAACGGCCCTCACTCGTTTCCTAACTAAGGTCGCTCATCATTCCCCCTTTTCAAAACCTTTAAAAAGGGGAAAGATTTTAAGTGGACACCAGAGTGCGATGTTGCATTTTAGGAGTTGAAGAAGATGCTAGCAACACTGCCAATCCTAATGAGACTAGATCCTAGTGAAACTTTATATGCCTACCTCTTAGTCAATCATGAAGCAATCAGTTCAGTCCTAATAAGAGAAACCAATGAAGGTCAGAGGTTGGTTTACTTTGTCAGCAAGGTCCTACAACGTCCCAAGCTTCGCTATCAGAAGATTAAGAAACTAGCCCTAGCATTGACAACTACTGCTAGAAGGTTACAATAATATTTTCAATGTCACCCCATGATAATGAGGACAGATCAACCAATTTGGCAAGCATTACATAACTCAGATCTCGTTAGAAGAATGATCGCTTGGTCAATGGAGCTCTCTGAATTTGGTATCACTTATAAGCCAAGACAAGCCATAAAGGTTCAAGTCTTATCCGCCTGTTTGGTTGAGCTTACACCGGATTCTGGCCATCCTAGAGTGAATTCTTGGACCATCTATGTTGCTGGATCTTCGAATCCCAAGGGAGTGGCATTGAAGTCATATTGAAAAACAAAGTTGCACTCATGATAGAACATTTTTTAAGGTTCAAGTTCCCTACTTCAAATAACCATGCAAAATATGAAACCTGTATCGCGGGCATCACCATAGTAAAAGAAATGGGAGAGCCATAAAGGCTAAAGTCATTTTTGCCTGTTTGGTTGAGCTTATACCGAATTCCGATAATCCTCGAATGAATTCTTGGACCATCTATGTTGATGGATCTTCGAATCTCAAAGGAGTGAATTTGAAGTCATATCAAAAAACAAAGTCGGGCTCATGATAGAACATTTTTTAAGGTTCAAGTTCCCTACTTCAAATAACTAAGCAAAATATGAAACTTGTATCACGGGCATCACCATATTAAAAGAAATAGGAGTCATAAATATAGTTCTATACAGTTATTCACAGTTGGCGACGTCCTAAATCCAAGGTGAATATCAGGCTAAAGAACCCTTACTCCAGAAATACTTAGCCAAGGTAAAGAAATTAATGGAGGATTTCAATAGTGTTAAAGTGGAACATATCCCCATATAACATAACTCAAGAGCTGACATCTTATCCAAACTTGCAAATACCAAGAGCCCCCGACAATAATAGGTTCATAATCTAAGATACACTGCAAGCTCCTAGTATTATGGACAATGAAGTCTTCCTACTGGAACATGATGAAACCTGGATCACACCAATAGTTGCCTATCTCCAAAATGGTACATCACCTGTAAACCAGATGGAAGCCCAGAAACTAGTATGGACAGTGGCATGGTATACTGTTATTGATAACTAGTTATACCATAGCAGATTTTCTTCTTTATTCCTCAAATGTCTCGGTCCAAAGGAAGTAGAGTATATTCTTGCTGAAGTTCAGGAAAGAAGTTGTGGTCACCACCTTAGAGGAAAATCCCTAGCACGAAAAGTGTTGAGGGTTGGGTACTATTGGTCTACTATGGAAACTGACAGCATGAAACATGTCTAGAAATGTGACAAATGTCAACGGTTCTCAGACATCTATGCGGCCCTACCCGAAGAGCTATTTATGATATCTATTCCCTGGCCTTTCTACTAGTGAGGAATGGATATCTTAGGTCTTTTCCCTCGGGCACTAGGACAGATTAAGTACTTGGTAGTAGCTGTAGACTATTTTACTAAGTGAATTAAGATAAAACCGCTATCCATCTCCACCTCGGCGTCGATACAAAAGTTCACCTATAAGAATACTATCAGTAGGTTTAGTATTCCAGAATCCATTGTTACGGATAATGGAGCACAGTTTACTGACAAAAAGTTCAAGGGTCTCTTAGTTGGACTCCAAATTAAACAGCATTTTACCTCGGTGGAGCATCCAAAAACTAATGGACAAACTGAGGTCACCAACTGGGTTATACTTTGCGAAATCAAAAAGAGACTAGATGAAGCTAAGGGGAATTAGGTGGAACAACTCAATCGCATCCTATGGGCATATCTGACTATGCCCTATTCTTCAATAGGAGAAACTCCTTTCATGTTAACTTATGGTTGTGAGGCTATGATCGATCCTGGTCAAAATAGGGGAACCGAGCTGGAGGAGGTAGAATTTATCTGAAGAAGCCAACCTGAAACTCATCCGCCATCATTTAGATCTATTGGAAGAACAACATTGCATTGCCCACATTCACGAAGCCATTGTTAAACATAGAATTGCAGTCCAATACAATTCCAAAGTGATGCAACGAAGGTTTGTTCTCGGTGATCTCATTCTGTGTAGAGCAGATATCGGAGGCAAAAATGTGAAGGAAGGGACACTAGCTCCTATCATATCATTTCCACAACAAACACTAGAGTCTATACCCTAGAAACCTTTTCTGGCAAAGGCATCAAGAATTTCTAGCATGCTAACAAACTCAGGAAATATTATAGCTAATTCTCTTTAGTTTATATTTTTATCATGTAAGTGACGAGATCCAACATGAATAAATTGATGACTATATTTTTAGAATTTTGTTATTTTACACGTTTGGAATAATTACAACCCACAAGGTTACTACACCTTGGAAAGGCCCGAGGAATACATGGTCTAACTAGGATCATATATTCTGATGCATAACTAAAGGTCAAAAGGGGGGAACTTACTTGACTATAATCCATGTTTAAGAAGCGAGTTCAAGGGTTTTAACTCATACTCTAATGAGTTTGACCTTAACCTATAAACTTAAAGAAAGTTTAAAGAGGTTAAGAGTATCTGACTGTTGTCCAGGATAAGGCAATAATATTTGTCGTGGTCTACAAAAGATACCACTTCAAGAGGCTTTTGCGCCAAAATAACACTTTAGAGATTTCCACTTAGAAAATTAGCTAAGTGTCAAGAACTCCAACAAAGAACAAAAAATGTGATTGATAAACAACTTGAGTAAAACCCAGAAGATGGGCTACAATACAACCAAACAGGAAAAATTCACTAAGTTTTAAATGAGAAAATCACTAAGATCGAGTGTTAGACTTATCTCGACTGAAAAAAGCAAAAGCATTTACTAAGTATTAATTAAACCACCAAAATAGAGTATTGGACCCATCTCAGTTACAAAACAAAAAATAGGCAACAAGAATATACAATAAAATATTTTAAGTGTTTAACATTAAATAATGCCTGAAATTCAAGACTTGTCCATACAAATTAAAAATTAACCCCTCGCAGGGGGCAAAATAAAGATACTGGGTGAAATCAAGCATCCATGGTGGGCTCTCCTTGGTCAGCATCCTCTACCTCAGCTTCCTCCATTTGGCCATCGTCTGAGGTCTCCTCACCCTCCTGATTGCCACCATCCATTGCAGGAACTCAGCTCGTTGGAGTGGCATCAATAATGGCATCCAAAATGCGTCCATCTCAGACCACTTTCTGTGAAACGGTCCCATCTATGATGAGATCTGAGTTTAGCAGGCGTAATTGGGCGAGAGCATTAGAGAAGGATTCATCCACTGAGGTAGCCCATTCATCTTCAAGATATAACACATCATTCTTTAGTTTAGCCTCGGTCTACTTGAGGATTTCTTTCTCAGCACGGAGCGCGATTAAAGTAGACTCGACTGAAGAAATTTGATCTTTTAGAATATTTTCCCAAGCTATGCCATTTGATATCCTGGTTTGGAGCCTTGTTATCTCGACCTTATGCAGATCGAACTCGTCATTGACTTGAGCTAGCTACCCATCCTTTTGAGCCACAATCAACTCAAGCTCTTTTCTCTCACCTCAGATGGCATCCAACTCCTTCTCCAAATTGCAAGTCTAACGAACAAACTCAAAGGTCTATTCCAAAAATTAGAGAATAGAAGTGTTGCGCAGAGCCCGCATCTGAGCGTCCCAGATCAGTTCGATTAAGTCCTTCTATATCAAGATATCTTGGTCAGCCTGGGTCAAAAGGGTACTATCGAGGATCTGCCTTAGATCAACCCCCTGCCCCAAACAGACCTCCCAACAAATTGAAGAGGGGCACCCTCCAAGATTTCAGATTCCTGGCCAATTGTTAGATCAACCGGTACTACCTTGGTCACTAACCTTTTGCCTTTGGGCTCCTGACATCCCTCCCCCTTTCTCTTATGAGGTCAGAGCGGTTGAGCAAGAGACCTAGGAGTCGCATCCTGATGTTAGGATTGAGGTGGAGGGATCGAGATTGCTGATTGAGATTCGGAGCCCGATGCCCTAGCCTTTCTCTGAGCTAAATGTAGCGTAAGGGCTTACAGTCCACTAGGAAGTGTACGTACTCTCTGCAAACAGGAAACAAACATGTTATAACACTTAGAAAAATTATGAAACACAAATTTATCAATATGTTCAAGACGAGATACCTAACGATGCTCTTATTGAATCGGAGGGCTCATCTAGAACATCTTTATAGTATATGGCCCTATTTTATCGGTCCACTCAACTAAAAAGTTGAGGATGTCGACCTCACTCTCAGCTAATGAGGATAGCAGAGTCTCTATCTCTTAATGACTCTGGTTCCAAACCGCTTGGGTCTAATATAAATAAATTTGCGGTTCACCCTCTGGGATAACAAAAAAAAAAGTGTTAACCTCAGAGCTCCTTCAAATCTGAAGAAATCATAGGACTCCAATCTCGAAGTTGGAAAATGGAAGTCGAACTCCGATTTAGGTGAATAATGCATCATACATGTAAATAAAATGGTTGCCCTCCGTCCTGGTTGAGCAGACCCTTTCTTGATCAAATGGAGCTCGGATAACATATTCTCCGTCCCTTAGTCAATCTTCTGTTAAATGCAAATATTCTTGTTTCTAACTAGCGTCCTCCGAGCTCTTTACACTGGATAGAGTGCTTAAGACTTCATGGTCAAGCCATTGGTAAAGACCAACATTTTGGAGAAAGTGTATTCTCCTAGTTCTAAAGTAGCTGCTCTTCGATGTCCTATGTCTGAATTGGTGGCGTTACCTATAGAGGTCGTATTCATATTAGAATCAGAAGAAGTTTCAATACAACTCTCTAACTCTCTCATGAGTATGGAGAGTAGACGTGATGGTCTTTACCTTGCAATTTTCCTAGCATTGTCCGCTCTCTGTATTATTTTTAGGATATTCACACCAGATAGCTGCCTTTGTGCCCTACCAAAACCTCCATCATGAGGAGAACGTCTCTGCCGTGCCTGAGGTGGTGGAGGCAGTAGAGCACTTAAGTTTTCCAAAGCGCTACTTTTTCCCTCGTTGTTGTTCCGTGTTCTCACTCTTACCATGGTGATTAAAGAAGAAAAATGAAGTGAGAAAAGGAAATACCTTATCTTTGTGGAAGGAAAAGGTGATGAGGGGTTGAAAGTGCAAGCAAACAATTGCTGAAAAGTTGTCAAAAATTGCTTGGCTCACCAGAGGAGGAAAACAGAAGTGGAGAAGGAAAGAGAAAATAGAGGGAAACCCCCCCCACTCCAATTTATAGCACCTGGGCTAACCCTAAAACGCAACCATATTCAAGGGCAAAATGGACTTTCCCCTTGGATTTTGAAATTCAATATTAAATTTGAGAACGATAATCATAGTGACACAAATATCAAAAGCGGCTTCTAATTTTTTTTAGCCACATGGCAAAGTATACTTGACATAACAATTGAAAGGACTGAGCTCAAAGTTGTAATAACGCATGATAAGGCAGGATGATATCCATGCCAGATCACAGACTAATACCATGATATTATGATAAAATCATAATATGGATTTCAATTTCACCTTCAAATGACCTTTAGAATAGATGATGGGTCCTACTGCCTAAATTGGTATAAGGTAACTCACTACAAATCACAGACAATGACGTAACGACTTAAGACAGAGTGATCTATATCTGATCCTAGCCAAATTAATCAACACTAGGAGTATCTCGATTTTTATTTTTCATCACAAATTTCAGTCCTTTGTTAAAGACATCACGAGATCTGGCATCAATATCATGACTTGGATCCCTTTGTCCTATGCGTGTTGTTTGCTCTTGTTGAACTCGATTATCTTGACACTTAGCTATCACATCTAAGCATCAAGCTGAAGGCAACTGTTCTGGTCCGGGTTTTGGGTGAGCGGTTCATGAGCAACTTGGTCTGCCAGAGTTGCATTCCGGATATTTATAAGTGCTATTAGATAAGTAAGTATACCTTTTTATGAGGAGTAAATCTCTAACAAAATTTTTCATAGATAGAGAAATTAATTATATCCCTCATAAATAAAAGAGGCAATTATAAAAAATAACAATCTTATTAGATTCTTATCCTAATTAATAACATTTAATACAGATTTAAACATAATTCTTATCAACCAAGATGCTCTTGTAAATGCCACACAAGGTTGCAAAGGTATGCTTTTAACTCTAAACACTACTCATCTTGTGCACGGTCTAACTTGAGCGTCAGAGTGACTTTTGTAGGTACCCACCCCTTTCACCACCATCGCAACCATCGTGCATCAGAGGAAACTACCTTCATCAACCTTATTCAGGTGATTCACTGAAATCCCTTATTTTGTCCATGATTGCATAGAGAAAACTGCCCTTGAATTTTGCTGGTTTCTGCAGTTGGTTGCACCTGATTTTTGCAGTGCCTCAAAACACTCTCTTTCCTTCATTGGAGAATTGTCACAAACCAACTAAATTGAAATGGGTATGATTTTGGGTTGAACATTCATGTGGGCTTGGGCATTGGACTATGTTGTTCGGCTAGGTGGATTTTTAGGTCATACTTAAATGGCCAGTGGTCAAGTTTAGTTTATGGATAAGTTAATAGATTGGAGAATGAATTAGGCCAACAAAGGCGAGCAGATCTTGAGCAAAATGGGTCTTGATTCATAGTCTATGGCGCAAAAATATTTTTTCTTTTTCTTTTTGTTTAATTAATTGACAATATTCTTTTAAAAAATTTCCAACATGTTTGAATTGGTGGTAAGGGATGGAGTAGAATGAAAAGTAATGGAAAGAGCTTGGGTACCATTGTTTGATTTTTTTAAAATTAGGATGAAATACAATAATATGGGAGTGGCATCTATTCTATCTCATTTCACTCTAAAACGCATTTTTCTTCCCCTCAAATTAGAGGGAATGATGTAATGGAATGGTATATGAACAAAATATTTATAATTCTTACCATTACATTCTATTTCACTAGAACTTTCAAATAATGAAATAAAAACTTTCTTCTATTTTATCATTAAATATTCAAAGAATGGTATGAAAACTTTATGTGATTCCATTCTATTACATTCCATATTATATCATCACATTTTATTTCATTCTACCCACTGTAAGTTATCCAAACATAAAAAAAAAATTACCTTTAATTTTTATTTTTTATTATTACTATTATATTTTTTTTTACCTACATTAAACTGGATGTTGACACTTAGTGAGCTTTAATAATAATGATTAGAATAATTTAATAGACGATATTGATTAATCATCAACTAGTTATCTTTAAACCATCAGTTAGCAAGACCATTTATTCTTAAAGTTTAGTTTTGATGCATAAATAAAGTAAAAAATTTTATGCAATTACTAAATTATTATAAAAATTAAATTTTTTTAATAACATAATAATTTATGATTGTATGATAAGATACATTAGATTAAAATTAAGAATAAGACTTTTTAAAAATAAATTTATTTATAAAATAAACTAATAAAAATATATTTATTTTTAAATTATTTAATGTATTAATATTATAATATATTTTAAATTTAAATTAAAGATAAATATATCTTCACTTATTTATTTTACATGTAAATTTACTTTAAATAAATTTTTCACAAAATTAAATACCAACTCGGGAGTTGTTCTAAAGTAACTTCCCTCCTGGCGAAGCAAAGTGGTGGACATGCTTTTCCTTTAACCTTTTTGTAAGTCAAGAGTCACGTGGAGAAATATTAATCCTTATGCAACAAGGAGTCGTCGTCGAATCGTGGGACGAAAACAAAATGATGTAAAGTGGTCCACAAATATTATTTTATATCATTGGAATTTTGGAGATTTGCCGGTGTCCACATCTAGTGAATTATTGCTTCACTCCAGGAGCCTATGTCGTACGGACATATTATTTTAATGATGTATTTGTATATTGGATATGTTTTTATATCATACAAATAATGATATATATGTAACATGTATATTATATGTATTTGATTAAACAATTATTTTTATGATTTGAATATGTCAGGGACATTATAAGACATGATTAATTTAAAATTTTAAGAAAACTTAATTATTATTGAAAATAAAAAAATAAAAAATAGTGATATATCAAATTATTCATTATTTAAATTCAATTATTCAGTTATCGATATCATTTATTTTAATCAGACCACGATATTTTTTATTGTAATGTCATCCTTCCTATCTAGCTATCTACCTTCATCTGCGACTAAGTTATCGTGTTACTATCATGTCAATGGTAGAGAATAAAATGGAGTTAATCATTAGATATTCTCTTTAGTTAATTTTTGTTATTGTACATATTGTATATAGCTAATTCTATTTGAACAAGTTGATTTCGAAATCTTTTTAAAAAATATCAATAGAAATAATATTCTATTTTTTATGAGGGACTTACGAAGTAACAAATAATGACACATATAATATATATTAAGATATTATAAATCGTAAAGCATATATATATATATATATATATCATATTATAAATTATAAATCTTTTTTAAAAAATTTTAATTTTATATATATATATAAGCGTGTTTATGTCTTATAATTTTTTTATATTTTAATGTGTCTTTATATCTATATCTATATTGTGTCTTATGTTTGTGTCAGTATTTATACTTTATAGATGTCTACGAAATAGTTCTTAGACACACACATCACAAAAGATATAAAATAATTCTAACTTTTTTAAAATAAAACCTTTTTAATAATCATTCTACTTATTAAATAAATAATATTAATTATTTTATATTTTTAAAATATAAATTATATTTATTTTTTGTTAAGTATTAAAAAAATATTAAGAAGATATACCAAAACTTAAAGATATAACATATCATTTTACTTTTTAAACTCAACTAAATCAAAAACATCTCTTTGTAATCAATCCTTATGGGTCGGATATTGGTTAGGTACTTGCGGTCAAGTTCATTTGATAAGACTACTTCAATTACTTTTTTCTTTGTTTTTCCTTTTTAATATCACACCACTTTGAATGAGTTTATGCGAGGCTACTTGTACTAGTATTTATTTATATCATTATTTTATTGAGGGATAATGTTATTATTATCACAAATAAAAATATTTACACACTCGCAAACAAATATATCATGTTTATCGATTATCACCATTTATTAAACTTTTTCTTTTCTTATTATTTGACATTTATTAAAATTTTCTTTCTTTCTTTTATTTATTTATTTTACATCAAAGGCCCACTTTAAGCTTTGAGGTCTATTAGGACCAATGATTTTGTTTAGAATCATTGTCCTTTATTGAGAGGTGTTGACGGTTATGTATTTGCTACCAAATTTGAGTCATCTTTAAAGTTTGTTAGTAAATTATATCAAGCTTAATTGCACTTTTGTTATTTTTGTTATTGTAATTATACAATTATGATAATTTTACTTTTCAAAATTCTTACAAATTTGGTTCAACTTTCCCTAGTTAGAATAAGGTACGTTTAGCAATCATGCCTCGACCTAAGGATGATAATTTTATCCATCCCTGTAGATACCCACGGATAATACCCGTGACGAGCGAGTAATACCCATCTAATTTCTCTCGCGGATATAAATATTCATTTTGTGTTATCTCCATTTAATAAACGGAGGTGGAGCGGGAGTGGTTCTTCCGCATGCTACGTAGTCTCAAAAAAAAATTATAAAAATATTTTATATAAAATTATTAAAAAATTTCATTATATAAATTAAAATATGATAAAGTTATATAAATCAAAAGTATTTTAGGTGTTTGGTATTATTTTTGAATTAAGTTATGTTGGACAAATTTTGAGAAATTATGATATTATGTTTTTTTTTATTTTTTATTTTATTTTTTTAATTTTGTTGATTTTTTTTACAATTTATTGGGTACTCGCGGATATCCGTGGGTACCCGTTTACCCGCGAAAGAATAATAAACGGGTACCCACACGAATATGAAAGCGGGAACGGAGGTGGATATTATCCGCGGGGACGGGGGACGGGGGGCTACTACCCGTCCCCGCCCCGGCCCGTTGCCATCCCTACCTCGACCTGTGAGTACCCATCTTACCTCACCTCATAGGCGTGTTCATAGATTAGATTCGATTTGTTTTGAAGAAAAAAGTCATCTAATCTAATTTAATTATTTTTTTTATTTTATCATTTGATTAGTTTGGTTAAAAATGTAAATATGATCTAATCTACATATTGGATTGACTTTTTGATTTTTTGTTATATATTTTTATACATAAATTCATCAAAATATAAAAATTAAATTTATTCAAAATACATCAAATATAAGTCTAAACTAATTTATCAAAGTACAACAAATATAAATTTAAACCTATGAAGCATGGACACGCTATTTTTGTGACGTGTCCGCATGTCGGACACGTGTCCGTGTCAGACACATGGGGATACACGTACAATACACGTGTTTTACGTATCCGAATATGTCCAATTAAAAAGATTATTTTTTTCAGTTTGGACACACTTGGACATGTCTCGAATACGCTTGAACATGTTTAGGACACGGCTTAGACACGCCACTATTAGACTTTTAAGTTTTATATTTTCATACACTATTATTTTCATATGTTCCTTCTACTTCTAGTCGTACCAAGCTGTCCACTTCGTCGTCACCGAAGTTTGCCTCATACCAATATTCCCTCTAGTTAATTTTTTTTAGATGCACATGTATTTGTACATGGTTAGTTCTATTAGAAGAAGTTAGTTTAGGAGATTTTTTAGAAAACGTCAATCAAATTATGCTCCATATTTTTTAAGAGGGACTTACTAGGTAGTGAATATTAGTACATATAACATATATTAAGATATTGTAAATCTTCAAACTTATAGAAATGATATTAATGAATTATGAATCTTTTTTCTTAATATATATATATATATATATATATATATATATATATATATATAATGTCTGTGTCCTACAATTTTTTGAATTTGGTGTGTCCCCATATCCGTGTCCGTGTCGTGTCACACGTCCGTGTCTGTGCTTCATAGATTTAAACTAATTCATCAAAATATAAATTGAAATTATAAACACAAGTCCAAATTAATTGTTAAACGACCTACACAATTTGTCTGAATTCAAGACAAATAATTAAGTTTAATTTGAGAAATAATAAGAAAGTTCAAAATAAATATAGGTTACATAAGAATTTCTTAAGTAAAATATTATTTTAAAAATGTATATAAAATTTTCGGTTTAGTTTGATTGGATCGGAAATCAAATTTGCATTTAAAATCCAATTCAATCCTATCAATTGTTTCAATTTTTTGTTTTTTTGGTTTACTCAATTTTTGTTTTTCGACTCGATTTTTTCAATTTTAAACACCCCTACCACTTCACATGGAACAAGTTTTAAATCCACTCCACATTTGGGGTGGGGCATGTGCAGATTTGGGATCAATCCGCCCTAATGTGTCTCGTGTAAATTTAATTTAAAAGATTGATACATACTAGGTGAGACTGTTGTAACATCCTAAATTACTAACACTAATGAAGTATCCGGTTTACGCATCAGTAATTAGAATTTGGAATGTTACTTATGAATATCAACAATTTTCAAATAAAAGATTTGATAATATATAAAAATATGAGCCTTCGCGGAGACATAATTTACATACATAATGAAAGGAATAATATACAAATTATATATCATCGCGTATTATATACAAATTTTATCAAGTGAATAAAAATCACTATGACTAATTTATAAATACGTAACTAAGAATATCCTAACTAATCCTTTAAGTAAACTCCATCTTGATGATATGCTTGAGGCACCTGGAATTATCATGGAAATAATAGAGAATAGTAGGGGTGAGAATTTAGAAATTCTCAATAGCTCGTTTTAAACCGTGTCATCACAATAATTCCAGTTATTTAAAAAAAAACCTCATTTTCATTCAAAATATTTATTATTATTCTAGGAAGATGACAAAAGGTTAAATTCATCTCCTTTCTCTTCCCGAAATAGACGGTTCATTTAATTACTATAAAAACTCATTTAATTCTTCTAATCAAACACAATATCAGTAAGTACTCCAAAATGGCATCAAATACCAAATTGTACCACAAAAACTCCATTTTAGAGGACTCATTAAAACATCATCAATTTTTCAATCTCAATATATCAAGATAAAAATCTCACCATCAGAATCAAGTTATGAGCTCATAAAATAATTCATTCACTTGGTACCAAGTGACCTCAAAACTCAAGAGGGGGGTGAATTGAGTTTATAAAAACTTTTCGTAAATCTTTTAAAAAACTCTTGATTGCCAATTTTCGTTGAAACTATTAATTGATGAAAATGAATAAATCGATAAGATAGGAAGATAGTGCACATCGATGAACCAATTTAAGAGAGAAATATTCAAGCAAACAAATAAACCAATGCAGAAATGTAAAGAGAAGAGTTTAGAGAATCAAACATAATGGTTTATCTTAGTTCAGTCACCCCTTGTGACCTACGTCCAGTCCTCAAGCAATCACTCGAGATTTTTCACTAAATTCCAAGCTTGAATCAGGTGCTTGTAACCTTTACAAATTGGAACACTCAACACCACCTTGGGATACCTCACCCTTTATAGCTTGAGCCTCTTCAAACAAGAGATGTCTCACCCTTTACAATTTGGAGGGATACCTCACCCTCTTCTATAGAATAATCAAGGTTAATAGAATGAAACTATCACAAGAGTAATTGATACAAATTGAAACTCTAGAATGCTCTTCAAAGATATCTCAAAGATTTTTAGAAAAACAGAGCAAGAATGATTTCAAGGATTGATTCACATATTAAAGTATTAGAAAGATGTTTCAAGTTTAAGGTTAGTCATTAATAATGCCCCAACACAAGTATACAAGGTATTTTTTATCAAAGGAGCCGTTAGGGGCTTTAATGTCTAGCATTTAATGCACCTAATATAGTCGTTGGGCAATGTCTGACCAGATGTAATCGATTACACAATGCTTGTAATCGATTATATGGTTGTTTGAACGTGTTCTTGGCTTTCTGCGCATGATGTAATCGATTATCAGCTTTGTGTAATTGATTACATGGCCTCTGCCAGACTTATAATCGATTACAGTCTCAGTGTAATCGATTACAAGGCTTCTGCCATATTTGTAATTGATTACATGCTCAATGTAATCAATTACAAAGCCTCTATTTAGTTTGCAATCCATTACAACACACGTGTAATCGATTACCTTGTCCTTTGAACATATTTTTCAAGCCCAATTAAGTGTATTGGTCAATTCTTACTTATAGAAGCTTAGATTTTGACAAGATTTATATTTGAATTACGAAATCTAAGATTGAAATCAACATAACCTTAAAGATGAACTTTGAATTATAAGTTGATTTAAAAGGATCTTGAAAAATCATTTGAAGATAATTGAGATACCTTGAGATCATTTTACATTGATATTCTAAGATTAAAAATATCTATATACCTCTTGGTTTCCTTCTTTTGATCTTGGTCTTCTCTTTTGATCTTGATCTTATCTTTATTTTTGTTATCATCAAAAATTCATTTGATATGCTTCAAGACATAAGTATTCACATAGTCTGCTTTTAGGTTGGTGCACATCAACCTCTTCATGACTATACGTCATCACACAGAACTACTTCAGGTAACTAGGTCCAATCCTTTCCTGTCCAGCTCAGAGGAGGTACATTTCCTCAATTATAAAGTTAGGGTTAGACATCATTCTATCATGATAAGGAGAAGATACGTTATCTCACAAAATCAATCATCGGAAATAGAATGAAGGTAATTTACTCAAACTATTCAAGATTTAGGATTACCCTAAGTAGTGAGGGAAACACTCATCCTCTACCACTTAATGACTAGGAAAGTTCAGGTAAAGAGGAAGACTCTTTCTTAACCTCAATTACTCTAGTATAGAAAAAATCACTTATTCTCTTACCATTAAGCAAGACTTACCCTGGTACAAGTGCATCCAAAACACTACCATTCAGCCCTAATAACAGGGCACAACCGTGGCCAACATTCACAAGAAATCAAGCAAGAAAACCATGTTCTCATATCATTATCAAACACAAAATCTTCACTTCATCTTTACTCTATTTCAAATCCAAAAATTATCATCTAAGTCAAAGTCCATTAAATTTTTCAAAATCAAAAGATGAAAACAAAGAAGGAAATAAAACCCCCTACTTAGGTTTCCATGGTTCCTTGCTTTTCCCCTTTTTGGTTCTTGCCTCTCTCTTCCATTTTCTCTTATTTTTTCTTCATTTTTCTCTTCCCTTTTCTCCTCTTTCCTCACTGTTCTGCAACTGTTTCTCTCTCTGTTTTTGTCGTGTGGAATGATAGTAAAAGAGGGAGAAAGAACAAAGTCAAGTATAGGTGAGGATAGGTGAAAGAAAGATGGAGCATAAGGGCTTGAAAATGGTAGCCATGGGAGGACTTTTCTCTCCCTATTTTTTGGTCCAGTTTTGACACAGAGAAAGAGAAAAGAAAGTGGCGAAGAAAGGTAAGGAAAAGTGATAAAGAAGGGTTAGAAATATCTAGATATTTTTTAACGGTCATTGACTAAAATTTTGTGTTGGAATTTTTGTATTTGTTACGTATATTTTAATCTTTTAAAGTTGAGTTTTCAAGTTATCACAAGTATTAGAAAAAAATTTAAGATTCATCTTATTCTTTAAATTCATTTTTTCACAAGTTTTTATATACTTCTATTTATCAGTTAAATTTTATTACTCAGTCCCAAGTTAAATTAAAATGAGGGATTAAGTAATATATTTATTCATACTTGTCTTGGTTAATATTATACCAAAATATTCTCTCAATTTTAGTTGTTATTTCTATAAAATTTCATAATTTTCTAAATTTCTTCGCTGTCTCGACTATTTCTCAACAATATTCTTAAAAATATTAAACTTGTTTTGTTGCTCCTCTAAATTTTTATACAACTCTTATTAATAGTTCTTAATTAGGAAATAAACTTTTCATACTTATTTCTACCATATCAATTGATTTAATAGATGTCTTAATTATTTTCTTATATTCGATGTTATAAAATTATGTTTAAATTAATTTAAAAAATTATTCAAATTAACAGATAACTCTTACTAGTATTATTAAACTTCTATAACCCTAATTAATATCATCAAGTTAAAAAAAAAAGTTTACAACTATTGCTTGTTTTGATATTTTTCTTGGTAGGTGAGTGCAAGTTCTAATATTTAAAGGTGTAGAACGACGTTGGGTTGATCAAATACCCGCTCTTATCCGTCCATTGCCAAGTGGTTTTATTGGAGTTGGAAAATGACGAGTTAGCTAATAAAAAACTTACATTGGCATATCGTTAGCATAGGCGGCATGCCACACTGGCCACATGCATGTTGATGAGTGGTTGCCACTAATATCACACAACAATTAATAAGAGTTGGCTTAATAATATCAAATTACATTGAGTCTGATTCAGACAACCAAATGATCAGTATTTCTTTGATAGGGAAGAAGGCATGGCTAATAATAATTTAGGCTTTATCAAATGGCTTATCATGTGATATTATATTCTTCCTTAATTTTTAAACCCAATGTGAATTTATGTATTTTCCCTCCAAATATATCTATACTATATACTAAAAATAATTATTTTGAGCAATTTTGAGTTCGTAATAAACTTACTCTTTGAATTTTTATCCATTAATAAATAGATAAATTTATATAAAACTCTAAGCATGAAGTTAAACACATTACCTTTTGAGTTTCTGTCAATTAATAGATACATGTATTTATAAATTTATTTACATGCATTTGGACATATTCTCTTATATTAAACAATTACAATAAAAAAGTTTATGCTTTCAATTTAAATTACATAATTATGATAAAAATTTAGTATACCAAAAACTTAAAAAAAGAATATTTCCTCTAAATTAAATGCTCTAGATATTATCATACAATTTCATTTCATTACTGATTAAATGAGTAGTCTATATTATTTATTACTTCTGTTTCTTTTGTCTTGGGATGGCTCACAATATTTATTATCATTTATAGAAAATAAAAAATAATGAATTGTGCTTTGCATCTGAATCAAAACAAGATTTTTTTTCTTTTTTGTTACGAGTGAATCAATTTCACAGACTCCTATGTTTTAGTTTGATCTATCAACTTTGAGGATTCTTGCACTTAAGCCTTGAAATTAAAAACAGAAAATATAGTTACAAGACTTATTACATAAGCTTATGTATAAATTTAACTATTCATGAATTATTTGAGTTTAATTTATTAAACTTTCAATCAAAATCGTTTTATTTAACTAAACAAACCAACTGAACTTAAGTTTAAATTTATATTTTTGAACAAGTCAAACTCAAATTTTAAATTTGATTTATTTAAATAAATAAACCAAGTTAAAGTATTTGGTTTGACTCGTTTATACCTAAAAGTGAAAATAGATTATGTTAAACTAGACTTTGTCTAATTAGACCTTGGCTTATTTTGTGAAATGTCAAGCCAAGTCAGGCATTTTACTTATTATATATATTTTTTAATGTTTGACCTGACTCGAAAGTTTAATTAAAATCATACATTATATGAAGGTCTTCATATATAAGTTAAGAAACTTAAGTTTTTTAATTTTTAAATAAATGTAGCATTTAACAATATTATTATATTATTATGTATAATATATATATATATATATATATATATAATATTAATAAATTACATAAATTTTATAAAATTTTAATTATATATAAGTAATAGTGAATAAATAAGTTAGCTTGCTAAATTTTTTCAAAAACTCAAATCTTAACTTATATAATTAAATAAGTTTTTCTAAAAATCTAAACTTGATTTATTTATTGAATAAACCATACCTATATAGGCCAAAAATAAATTTAAAATCTTAATCTCAATAATACTCTACTAATGCATCATATTGATTTTATTTTAGATTTAAGAATTTTATAATAAAAACTTTATAAATTATGAGGCATGACTCAATTAGAACCTTGAGTTATTTTGGGTAATACTTTTTTTTTGTTTTATTGGTCAAGACTTTGCTTATGCTAGAACTCGAATTCCATTAGAAGCACATGTGACGAACATTGTATAATATCTTATTTTTTATAATATTTTTGTAAAGAATAAAATTTTAATTTCTTTAACTTAAAATTTTTATTTAGTTTTATTTTATAATAATTAATACTAATTAAAAGAGATTAAATAAAATTTATAAGAATTTAATTAATAATAATTTATGAAATTAGAAAGAAGAATTTATTAAAATAAAATTTAATATTTAATAAAGATTAAAAATATTTTAATTGATATATTTAAGAAGATATTTATAAAAAATATTTATAAAAAGATATTTATGAATTAGTTATTATTTTAATATAAAAATATAAAATTAATCATTACTACAGATAAAAAAATTCAAAAATTAATCATTATTTTAAAAAAATGATAAAGAGTGGCTTACATGCACCAGTAGCCAATGGTGCAACATAGTCAATGTTTATCCATCCAACCCCGATAATCCTATCACAGCGTAAGATCTACACACCCGTTTCAACATCGTAGTGCATCGTTTCACAGATTTACCACCTATGAAACGATCACCAAATCATGCTTTCGTCTTTTTTTTTTTTAGTATATGTCGTCAATTCATTAATCAACTTCTACGTCGTTAACCAATTTTTATTCTTTGTTAACCAACTTATTTCACGAGCATAAAACCGTGGTAAAATCTTGTGTCATTAACCAACTTCTATATGTAATTAACCATTTTTTTTGTTCTTCATTAACTAACTTTTTTCACGAGTATAGAAATAAAGTTGGTTAATGAAGAACAAAAAAGTGGTTAATTACGTACATAAGTTAGTTAATGATACAAGATTTTATCACATGATTTCTATGTTCGTGAAAAAAGTTGGTTAAGCGAAGAAAAAAAAAAAGTGGTTAACGACGTAGAAAAGTTAATTAATGGACGATGATACTAAAAAAAAAAAAATAGGAAGCGATTTGAGATGCTCATTTCATGAGTGTCCTATGAATAGTATCGGTGTTAAAACGATGTAAGATGCATGTACGTGGTAGGATGAACATTTTCCTTATCCATATGCAATAATGAAAGTTGGGACTTGTAACTATAAATAAGGGATGAGATTACGGGGAAAGCAAAAAGAAACAGGAGAAAGGATGTTAGATAGTGAAAGTGTGAAATTAAAGAGAGAAAGAGGGAGGTGCTACGTAACCGTGAGAAGAAAAGGAGAAAGATAAAGAAAGATAAGAGAAAAGGAATGAGGGAAGAAAAAATAAAAAAATTCTAAATAAGGTAGAATTGAATTTTTTTAAATAAAATAATTATTTTTAGTATGTTTATATGTTTTATTAATTAGTTTATTATTTTAATATTTTATGCATATTGTTATTTTTATTAAATTTATTATGTATGCGTAATGTTATGAAAATTTGATAATTGTTTAATTTTGAAATGTTTACTATATTTGATAAAATTTAGAGTTATTATAATTTGAATGTTGACTCTTTCATGGGACTAATATAATAAACTATAAAAGAAAAATATTACTCAAGACTTATGTTAAATATATATTTTTAATTATATTATGTAATAAACATATGTGCTTGATTTACATGGATTATCTTATATTTATCTTGACTTGAGAGTAATTTTATGACATTTATTTTAACCTTTATAATAAAGGGATTTTTGTGCAATGGATACACTATCATGACCTGGACAAACTATGGACCATGATGAAAACTTGATAAACTATGAACTATGATGAGGACTAGATTATTATGGACTGCGATATGGACTTTTAAAAGAATTATTAAATTAATTTTAAATTATAGTTGGTCCCTTGAATAATTGACATTTAAATTTAATGAGTCTAAGTTTTGTGAATTTTATTTAATTGCTATGATTTATTTATAGACTTATATATGATGAATTTATTTGTGATATATTGGTGGTTTGTATTACTTACATTTGTGTGTGATGACAAACAAGTGATTCATAGAAAAGTTTGCATTAACCTTTGAGAGGCAGAGTGATGAATTTCCTTTTATGTTACCTGCCTAGTTAGTGTGAATATGTCTGACTTTGTTATCACGATGTTAAAGTAACACCATAGATAGGGTGGATTCCCTATGGAAATGAAGGTTTTCGAGTAAAATGTGAGACAAGTTGACATGAAAAGAAAAGAAAAGTAAAGAGTAAATTCCCTGTGATGAGGAACTTGCTTGCTAATGTTTGTCGATGTTTGAAAATTGCTTATTGAGGTTTGAAGAACTTGCTGATGTTTGCTGATATTTACGAATAATTGGTACTAGTTTGCTGATATTAAGGAACTTGCTAATGTTAATAGATAATGTTGTACTGCATGATTTATGTTGTTAGAATTGTGTTATTTTTGTTATACTTGGGTTGTCATGATGTTTTCAGTATACATTACATAGCTGAAACTCACTATGTGTTTTGACTTTAAAAAAAAACTGTTCATTTCCTACTGAAAATTTTTAATTTTCACTCTGTTCATAGTGTTTTCAGACTAGCACGTGACATATTATGGTTATCATCATTCAGATAGACCATGCATGAATTTTAGTTTCAAAAGAGGCTTAAAGAATATGCAAGATTTACACAAGTTTATATAGGAAGATATTAAAATAGAATTTGACAAATATAAGCCTTAAATCTTCTATATATGCATCATAATAAGGACTAAGCTATCAATATACCATAGATATAGGGTACAAATAACTATATATCATGGAGTTATCAGTTGGCGGCGGTTACAGAGGAGTGGTGACGAAACACTGATGCAGTGGTTCAGGAGCTTTTGGCTATGGATTTTTTATTCAATGGGGCTGGTTTAGCTTTGTTGATTGCAAGGGAGTGTACAAAGGAGGCAAGAAGAGGTTTTTGTTGTTGTTTTAGTAATTTCTGGTGTTGAGATTCAGCTTTGAGTGGCTTTCTAGTGTGGAAGGTTAGTGAGTGTAAATGTCATTCTGGTGTTGTGTAGAGGGTGAAAGAAATGCAAAACTCGTGGTGAGGTGTTGTATGTGCTGTTCAAATGAGTGTAGAGACAAAAGCCACCCTTAAGTCACACTTGAAAGCAGGTTGATCAAGTAGAGATTCAGAGATTGCAATTTTACACCATCTTAGGCTAGTGAGTAAATTAGAGAGCAAAATAGATTTACCTATTGAAGCTTAAACATGGAAGCTAGAAGCAACTATTCCTTCCTTCAATCTTCCTATATTTCTCTCTTCTCTCTGCTACTTCACCAAGAACTCACCTCACTATTTTGGTTTGCCATCGAACAACTCCTCTGTCCAGGCAGTCCATTGCTTGGTTTTTATGGGCACTTGAGATGAAAAATTGAACGTGCACTTCGGAAACTAAAGGGATTGTATCTGCAGCATAGGGAGGTTAGGTTTCAATTATATCTCTCTTTTGTATCAGGTTTCGGGTTAGCGGTTTATGAACAATTTGACCTGTTAAAGTTGGATCTCAGATATTTATAAGTGCTATTAAATAAGTAAACATATTTATTTATGAGAAGTAAATCTCTAATAGAATCTTTTTACAGATAGATGAATTTATTATATCCCTCATAAATAAAGGAGACAATTATAAGAAACAATAATTTTACTAGATTCTTATCATAATTAATAACATTTAATATAGATTTAAACATGATTTTTATCAACCAAGATGTTCCTATAAATACCACATAAAGTGGCAAAGGTATGCATCTAACTCTAAATACTATTCATCTTGTGCACAGTCTATCTTGTGCACAGTCCATCTTGTGCATCGGAGTGCCTTTTATAGATATCCATCGATTGCATCACTGTCATAACCATCGTGCATTGGGAAAAATCACATTCATCAACCTTACTCAGGTGATTCTCTAAAATTTATTTAGAATATTGACGCTGTTTGGGGTAAAAGATAAATTTTGATTCCCATCACCACTGTCATGGTCATTACAAGGCGAAACCACATTTTTGCCACTCAAAATCAACCTTATTCTGGTCGCCGTCCAGCATCTGCTCCAATTCAAGAGTCAGTTGTTGCCCAATAGGAACCTAGGCAAGAAAGAGAATAAACTTCACATACTGGCAAAAATCTATCCCCCCCAGCTGCGACATGTTCTGGCGACGCAACAACTTGACCCACATGGAGCCCTTTCAAGAGATACCAGATAGCGGGTATCAACATTATAACGCTTAGGAGCATGAGTGAACAATGATGAAGTTTGGCTCCATCAGGGTGAGTTCGATCTTCCAGAGCTATTTAGAGAAGAACTTATCTCTTTTGTTAGACTCCAAGACGAACGTATTTACAACTTGGAAAGAACGGCTAATCAGGAGAAGGAAGACGAGAATCAAGTTCCCCACCGGAATCGTGAAAACATGAGGGAGCCAGCCTGCGACGGGATAAGTAATCCAGAATACTCAAGGATCATAGAACCTAGTCAGAAAGTTTAGAAACCAGTTCGTGGACATAAAGCGCAGGATCTAGGACAAAGAAAGTCGGTTAAGCAGAACCAACCTTTCTCTAATGAATTGATGACCTACAAGATCCCTAGGCACTTCAAGTATCCAACTAATATTGAAGCCTATAATGGGACCACGGACCCTCAAGAGCACCTAGATGCTTATGTTTCTACTCTACTATTTGGTGGAGAGGATGACCCATTCATGTGTCGCGTTTTCCCTCTTTCTTTGAAAAAAGTCACCGTGAGATGGTTCACTACCCTGACTCCTAAATCCATTGCTGATTGAGAAGACTTGTCCTCGAGATTTTTACTACACTTCACCATAAGTAAGGTGCAGCCGAAATCCATTTCATGTCTTTCCCATATTAAGCAAGGAAAGGAGGAATCTATCTAATATTTTATATCTTGGTTCAACAAAGAAGTAGTAAATATTTGTGGCTGTGATGAAAGACTTGGACTACATTACATGAGAGAAGGACTCCGTCTTGGGTCGTTTTCCTTTTCACTGGCTAAAAAAGAGCCAAATATAATGGACAAATTCCAAGTTAGAGTTGATAAATATATCAACGCGGAGGACGTGTTCCAAGCTAGGAAGTATCTGGAGAAAGGAGAAGATGTCAAACCTAAACCTGAATAGGCTCCCCAGCAAAATCGAAATTCGAGGCCACCTTTAAAAAGGAAGTATGAAAGTTACACCCCTCTCAACACACCTCGAACTCAGATTTATCAAGAAGTGATTAACACAGAGTTCAAAAATGTGTTAAAATCTCCTCCATTAAGGAAACATGCGCAAAAAGATAAGTCCAAACACTGTGCATTTTATGAAGGTCACAGACATAACACTGAGAATTGCATTAACCTTCAAGATGATATCGAGTCTTTGATATGAGATGGCCGTCTAGGCCTATATGTGCATCAATCCTGTAACAATAATTAGAGGGGAGGACGAAATTACAGGAATAGGAGCTATAGTCCTAGGAGAAGCCCATCTCCACCATACTAGAGAATATGCTCACATGTGAGGAATGAAAATCGTAGGATAGGTCCATTCTGGGATAATGCCTAGAATCAGGAAAGGGCACCTCTGGGATAATCCTAATCAGAACAATAAATACCATCACATGGAAGTAACCCAGATAATTAACACTATTTCAGGGGGCTTTACAGGTAGCAGTGAATCAAGGAATGTAAGAAAGGAAGCACTCCGGGCTATGTTGAGCATAACTTCCTATTCGAGACCAAAGTCAGATAACAGACCTAGGAAGACACCACTGATTTCTTTCTCAGATGAAGATTATGGCTACACTTTCTTAGATCATGATGATCCCATGGTGATCGTCGGGATAATAACCAACGCTGAAGTCCATTGTATATTTGTTAACCAAGGAAGCTCGACAAACATTATGTTCCTGGATCTCTTTGAGAAACTAGGACTCTTAAGGAAGGAATTGATCTCGTATACCAGTGAGTTGATCAGATTCATAGGAGATAAGATCACCCCGATTGGATCATTGAGACTTATCTGACCTTGGGGAAAGATTCTCTCTTTAAGGCACTTAAGGTCAAATTTCTTGTGATGGATTACCCATCGTCTTATAACATCATACTGGATTGCCCCTTATTTAATATCTTTAGGGCTGTGATCTTCACACACCACTTGGCCATGAAGTTCCTTAACCAACATGACAGGGACGTTATGGTTAAAGGAGACTAGGCTACAATTAGGAAATGCTATAATGAAAGTTTGAATATAGCTAAGAAACCACGGACCAACGCAACAATCCAGCTTCAGTCATTACAAATGACGTCAACGTCCTCTTGACTGGCCCTAGCATTGATAGCTTTTGCTAGAAGTTTATGGCAATATTTTCAGTGCTACCCCGTGATAGTAAGGATAGATCAACCAATTTGGCAAGTGTTACATAAGCCGAATCTCACTAGAAGAATGATTGTTTAGTCAGTGGAGCTCTATGAATTGGATATCACTTATGAGCTAAGACAAGTCATAAAAGCTCAAATCTTATTTGACTTTTTAGTTGAGCTTACACCAGATTTTGGTCATCCTAGAGTGAATTCCTAGACCATATATATTGATGGATCCTCAAATCCTGAAGGTAGTGGCACTGGAGTCATATTAGAAAACGAAGTCGAGCTCATGATAGAACATTCTTTAATGTTCGAGTTCCTTACTTCAAATAACCAAGCAGAATATGAAGTTTGTATCATGGGCATCACCAAGGAAAAAGAAATGGAAGCCACATATATAGCTCTATGTAGTTGTTTACAATTGACAACATCCTAGATTTGAGGTGAATATCAGGCTAAAGAACCCTTACTCCAAAAATACTTAGCCAAAGTAAAGAAATTAATGAAGGATTTCAATAGTGTTAAGGTAGAACATATCCCCAGAGAATAGAACTCGAGAGCCAACGTCTTGTCCAAACTCGTCATCATTAAGAGGCTCGATAACAATAGGTCCGTAATCCATGATACACTGTAAGCTCCTAGTATTATGGACAATGAAGTCCTTCTACTGGAAGATGATGAAACTTGGATCACACTAATAGTTGTCTATCTCTAAAATGGTACATTGCTTGTAAACTAGAGGGAAGCCCAAAAACTAGTATGGACAGTAGCATGGTATACCATTATTGATAACCAGTTCTACCGTCATGGATTTTCTTCTCTGCTCCTCAAATGTCTCAGTCGAAAGGAAGTAGAGTATGTTTTGACTGAAGTCCACGAAAGAAGTTGTGGTCACCACCTCAGAGGAAAATCCCTAGCACGAAAAGTGCTGAAGGCCGGGTACTATTGGCCTACTATGGAAGTTGATAGCATGGAACATGTCTAGAAATGTGACAAATGTCATGCAGCCCCACTCAAAGAGCTATCTACGATGTCCACTCCCTGGCTTTTGTACTAGTGGGGAATGGATATCTTAGGCCTTTTCCCTCAGGTACCAAGACAAATTAAGTACTTGGTAGTAGCTGTAGATTATTTTACTGAGTAAATTGAGGCAAAACCGCTATCCACCATCACCTCAACACGGATACAAAAGTTCACCTATAAGAATATTATCAGTAGATTTGGTATTCTAGAATCTATTGTTACGGATAACGGAACACAGATTACTAACCAAAAGTTTAAGGATCTCTTAGATAGACTCAAAATTAAACAACATTTTACCTCAGTGGAGCATCAGAAAACCAATGGACAAGCGAAGGCCGTCAACCGGGTTATACTTCATAGAATAAAAGAGAGGTTAGATGAAACTAAGAGGAATTGGATGGAATAACTCAATCATGTCCTATGGGCATATCGGACCACACCCTATTTATTAATAGGAGAAACTCTCTTTAAGTTAACTTATGGTTGTAAAGCTATGATCTCAATCGAAATAGGAGAACTAAGCTAGAGGAGGCAAAATTTTTCTAAAGAACTAACTCAAGCCTTATTTGCCATAATTTAGATCTGTTGGAAGAACAACACCGCATTGCCCACATTCGCGAAGCCGCTGTTAAATAGAGGATTGCATCCCAATACAATTCTAAAGTGATACAACAGAGGTTTGATCCTGGTGATATCGTTTTGCATAGAGTGAATATTGGAGGCAAAAATGTGAAGGAAGGGAAACTAGCTCCTAACTGGGAAGGATCATATCAGATCACTTCCATGACAAACATTATAGCTTATACCCTAGAAACCCTGTTTGGCAAAGGCATTAAGAAATTCTGGAATGCTAACAAACTCAGGAAATATTATAACTAATTCTCGTTAGTTTATATTTTTATCATGTAATTGACGAGATCTGACATGAATAAATTGATGACTATAATTTTAGAATTTGGTTATATTACACATTTGTAATTATTACAACCCACAAGGTTACTACATCTTGGAGAGGCTCGAGGAATACATAGTCTAACTAGGATTAGATATTCTGATACATAACTAAAGGTCAAAAAATGGAACCCACTTGATCATAATCCATGTTCAAGAAATGAGTTCAAAGGTTTTAACTTGTACCATAATGAGTTTGACCTTAACTATGAACTTAAAAGAAAGTTTAAAGAGGTTAAGAGTATCTTACCGTTGCCTGGGATAAGGCAATAATTTTTGCCTTAGTGTACAAAGGATGCCACTCCAAGAGGCTTCTGCGTCAAAATAACACTTTGGAGTTTTACACTTAGAAAATTGACTAAGTGTCAAGAATTCCAACAAAGAAAAAGAAATGTAATTGATTAACAACTTGAGTGAAACCCGAAAGACGGGTTACTATACAACCAAATAGGAAAGATTCGCTAAGTGTTAAATGAGAAAATCACTGAGATCGAGCATTGAATTCATCTCGGCTGAAAAAAGCAAAAGCATTTGCTAAGTATCAATTAAATCACTGAGATCAAGCGTTGGACCTATATTGGTTATAAAACAAAAAAACAGGTAGCAAGAATATGCAAGAAAATATTCTAAGTACTTAAAATTAAATAATTCCTGAAATATGGGACTTGTCCATACAAATTAAAAATTAACCCCTCGCAAGTGGCAAAATAAAGATACTGAGTGAATCAGGCATCCATGGTGGGCTCTCTTTAGTCTGCCTCCTCTACCCCGGCTTCCTCTATTTGGCCATCATCTGAGGTCTCCTAACCTCTTATTTGCCCCCATCTATTGCAGGAACCCAGCTTACTAGAGTGGCATCAACAATGGCATCCACTATGCATCCATCTCGGACCACTTTCCATGAACCGATCCTATCGGTGATGAGATCCGGCTTTCACAGGCGCAATTGGGCGAGAGCATTAGAGAAGGATTCGTCCATGAGGTAGCCCATTCATCTTCAAGATATAACACATCATTCTTTAGTTTAGCCTTTGTCTGCCTGAGGATTTCACTTTCGGCATGAAATACGATTAAAGTAGACTTAGTTGAAGAAATTTGATATTTCATAATATTTTCCCGAGGTATGCCTTCTAATATCCTAGTTTGGAGCCCTGTTATCTCGACCTTTAGTAGACCAAGCTTCTCATTGACTTGAGCTAGCTACCCACCCTTTTGAGCCACAACTAACTTAAGCTCATTTTTCTCATCTTGGATGGCGTCCAACTCCTTTTTCAAATCGCGAGTCTAATGAACAAACTTGAAGGCCGATTCCAGAAATCAGAGAACGAAAGCAGTTCACAGAGCCTGCACCTGAGCGTCCTGGATCAGTTTGATTAACTCCTACTCTATCAGGACATCTTGGTCAGCCTGGGTCAGAAGGGCACTATCGATGATCTGCCTTAGATCAACCCCCTACCCCTAACTGACCTCCCAACAAATTAAAGAGGGCGTTCTTTGGGATTTCAGACTCCCGATTAGTTGTTAGATCAATTGGTGCCGCCTCGATCACCAGCTTTTTGGCTTTGGGCTCCTGACGTTCCTCCCCATTTCTCTTATGGGGTTGGAGTGGTTGAGCCAGAGACCTAGGATTCACCTCCTGATGTTAGGATTGAGGTGGAGGGACTAGGACTGCTGGTTGAGATCCAGAGCCTGATACCCCAGCCTTTCTCTGAGCTAAATGTTGCGTAAGGGCTTCCAGTCCACCAAGAGGTGTCATGCTCTCTACAAATAGAAAATAAACATATTATGACACTTAGAAAAATCATGAAACACAAATTTGTCAATATGTTTAAGATGAGATAACTAAAAATGCTCTTATTGAATCAGAAAACTCATCCAAGACATCTTTAGAGTAGATGGGCCCGTTTTAATCAGCCCACTCAACTAAAATGTTAAGATCGTCAACCTCACTCTCAGCCAATGAAGATAGCGGAGTCTTTATCTTTTCCTGACTTTGATTCCAAACCGTTTGGGTCCAATATAAATACATTCGTAGTTCACCTTCCAGGGTAACAAAAAAAGGAGTTAACCCCGGAACCCCTTCAATTCATAAGAAATCCTTCTTGAAGTTCTTGAAGGATTCT
The DNA here is from genome assembly GCA_029884595.1 of Ormosia semicastrata. Taxonomy (NCBI): domain Eukaryota; kingdom Viridiplantae; phylum Streptophyta; class Magnoliopsida; order Fabales; family Fabaceae; genus Ormosia; species Ormosia semicastrata. The sequence goes on from JAQQTO010000053.1 coordinate 37,259,417, forward strand.
TGATAGGGTTTGAATACTTTCCTCCCTGCTTACTCACGCAAAGTAACCCACCCTTTTTGAAAACTGTTCCCGGAGGGTGAAAATCGGGTGAAAAGAAAGAAGAATGGCCCCACAGAGTACGACCACTCAAAGGTCCTACAAATAAGCTCGAAAGTCCTGATAAAGCCCCATGCATTTGTGTGTAGTTGAGTTGGAGCTACCTGTAGGTAGTTTAAGACTCCAATCTCGAAGTCAGAAAATGGAAGCCAAACTCCAATTTAGGTGAATAATACATTGTACATGTAAATGTGTTCGCCCTCCATCCTAGTTGAGCAAACCCTTTCTTGATCAAATGGAGTTGGATAACGTATTCTCGGTCCCTCAGCCGATCTTCCATTAAATGCAAATATTCTTGTTTTGAACTAGCATCCTCCTAGCTCTCTACGTTGGATAGAGTGCCTAAGACTTCATAGTCAAGCCATTGGTAAAGACCAACATTTCTGGGGAAAGTGTATTCTCTTGGTTCTAAAGTAGTCATTCTTTGACGTCCCATGTCCTTATTGGTAGCGTTACCTACAGAGGTCGTACTCATGTCAGAATCAGAAGATGTTTCATTATAATTCTCTAACTCTTTCATGAGTACAAAGAGCAAACATAATGGTTTTTTCCTTGCAATTTTCTTGGCACTATCCACTCTCCGTATCATTTTCAGGATATTCACCCCAGATAGTAACCTCTATGCCCTACCAGAATCTCCACCATGAGGAGAACGTCTTTGCCGTGCCTGATGCAGCGGAAAAAACAGGGCACTTACGATTTCTAAAGAGTTACTCTCTCCCTCGTCATTGTTCCGTGTTCTCACTCTTACCATGGTGATTAAAGAAGAAAAATGAAGTGAGAAAAGGAAGTACCTTGTCTTTGTGGAAGGAAAATGTGTTACGGGGTTGAAAATACAAGAAAATAATCATTGAAAACTCACTGAAAAGTCATCAAAAATCGCTTGACTCGCCTGAGAAGGAAAACAGAAGTGGAGAAGGAAGGAGAAAGTAGAGGGTTAAAACCCCTACTCCTATTTATAATCACGGGAGTAACCTTAAAATGTAACCATATTTAGGGCAAAACAAACTTTCCCCTTTGATTTTGAAATTCAATATTTAATTTAAAAACGACAGTCATGGCAGCATGAAGATTAAACAGCGATTTCTAATATCTTTTCGTCACGTGGCAAAGTGTACTTAACATAGCAGTTGAAAGTACTGAGCTCAAAGTTGAAACAATGCATGATAAGGCAAGATGATATCTATGTCGGATCACAGACTAATACCATAATATTATGATAAAATCATAATACAGATTACAACTTCACCTTCAAATAACCTTTAGAATAGATGATGGGTCCCACTGCTTAAATTAGTTTGGGGGCAACTTACTATGAATCGCAGACAATGGCGTAACAACTTAAAGCAGAATGATCTATATCAGATCCTGACCAAATTAATTAACACCGGGCATCCCAGTTTTTATTTTTGATCATAGATTTCGGTCCTTCGTTAAAGACATTTTGAGATCTGGCATCAATATTATGACTTGGATCCTTTTGTCCCATACCTACTATTTACTCTTGATGAACTCGAATATCTTGACATTCATCTGTCACATTTAAGCGCCAAGCTGGGGGGCAACTATTCTGGACTAAGTTTTGAGTTAGTGGTTCATGACCAACCCGACCAGTTAGAGTTGGATCCCATATATTTATGAATGCTATTAGATAAGTAAATATGCCTATTTATGATAAGTAAATCTCTAACAAAATTCATCATAAATAGAGGAATTAATTATATCTCTCATAAATAGCTGATATAGTTATAAGAGATAACAATCTTACTAAATTATTATCCTAATTAATAGCATTTAATACAAATTTAAACATGATTCTTATCAACTAAGATGCTCCTATAAATACCACACAAGGTCATAAAGGTATGCATCTAACTCTAAATAATACCCACCTTGTGCACGGTTTAACTTGAGCATCGAAGTGACTTTTGTAAGTACCCACTGCTCGTACTACCGTTGCAACCATCGTGCATTGGAGAAAATTACCTTCATCAACCTTATTCAGATAATTCTTTGAAACCAATTCAGAACAACTCCCCATTTGCTGAGATTTGCCCAATTTTGTCCATGATTGCATAAAGAAAACTGCCCTTGAATTTTGCTGGTTTTTACAGTTGGTTGCACCTGATTTTTGTAGTGCCTCAAAACTCTCTTTCTTTCGTTGGAGAATTGTCACTAACCAACTAAATTGAAATGGGTATGGTTTTGGGTGGAACATTCAAGTGGGCTTGGAGAATAAATTAGGCTAACAAAGGCAAGTAGATCTTGAGCAAAATAGGTCTTGGGTCATAATTCATAGGGAAAAAATATTTCTTTTCCATTTTCTATTTGTTTAATTAATTAATAATATTTTAAAATTTTCTTTTAATATGTTTGAATTAGTGGTAAGAGATGAAATGAAGTGAAAAGTAATGGAAAGAGTTTGGATACTATTATTTGATTTTTTAAAATTAGGATGAAATAGAATAACATGGAGTGATATCCTTTCCATCTCATTCCACCCTAAACCTCACTTTTTCTTCCCCTTAAATTAGAGGAAAAGATGGAATGAAATGACATAGGAGCAAAATACTTATAATTCTTACCATTACATTCCATTTCACTAGAACTTTCAAACAATGAAATGAAAACTTTTTTCAATTCTATCATTAAATATTCAAACAATAGTATAAAAACTTTATATGATTTTATCTCATTCCATTTCATACTATCTCATTTCCTTCTATTTTATTTTACCCACAATAAGTTATCCAAACATAAAGACAAGTTAATTATCTTTAACTTTTATTTTATTATTATTACCATTATATTATTTTTTTACCTGTGTAAAATTGGATATTTACACTGAGTGAGCTTTAATAACAATTATTAGAATAATTTAATAGACAATATTGATTAATCCTTAACTATTTATCTTTAAACCATCCGTTAGCAAGACCATTTATCCTTAAAGTTTAGTTTTGAAGCACAAATAAAGTAAATTTTTTATGCAATTACTAAATTATTATAAAAATTAAACTTTTTTTAATAACATAATAATATATGATAGTGTAATAAGATACGTTAGATTAAAATTAAGAATAAAACTTTTGAAAATAAATTAATTTATAAAGTAAACAAATAAAGATGTATTTATTTTTAAATTATTTAATATTTTAAATTATTATATACTTTAAATTAAATTAAAAATAAATATACATTTACTTATTTATTTTACATAAAAATTTATTTTTAAATGAATTTTTTCACAAAATTAAATCCCTAATGGAGTTGTTTTAAAGAAGATTGTCAATAACATAATTTTTAAACATTTTTAAATATTTATTTTACTATTTATCTATTTTATATATTTTTAAAAATTATTAAAAAATATAAATAACACTTATTGTAAATTAATAATAAAATAAATATTAAAAAAAATTCAACAGAACGTGTTAGGTAGGAGAATAAGTAAGTGGTTTGGTTCGGTTCTTGAGGAAAAATAAATCTGAACCAATCAAAATTAATTGGTTTGGTTTAGTTCAATTTTTGTGTTTTTTGATAGTCAAATCCAAAATAAATCGAACCGAACATCTACGGATTGGTTTGGTTCAGGTGATCGAGTTAACAATTTTTTTAATACAAAAATTAGTTAAATAATTAGCTTTCCATAACAAAAAAAAAATACATAATAAACTTATGAAAAAAATTTTAAAAATATAATCAAACTTATTGATTTAAATACTAATAATTATTTTATGCTTCAGAATGTGTATTAAAAGGTTCATAAAGAGGGAATAAAGAAACATATTGATATTTGTATTAAGAAATTATATTTGAATAAGTTAAAAAATTCTTCAAGAGAGATTTAACTTGGCAAGTTATATACTACTACTATTCAATTAAAGAGAAAGTTGTGAGGCTACTAACTTCAAGGTATATATGTAACCAATTGAACCCCTAAGGACATGAGTGAAACTAATAGAGACTTGATTAGTTGAACTTTGAATCAATAACCTAACGAATCCAAAGTCTCTAACCTTTGCAGTCATATCTTCATCCAAGAAAATGTTGTTGGGATTCAAATCACAATACATAATAGGAACTTAACTATCATTGTGCAAGTAATCCAATGCACAAGCAACATCAATATCTATATTTAGTGTCTCCATAAAGTTCAACCCATTTTCGTTTGCTTGCTTTCTCTTCCCCTTAATCTAATCTTCCAAGCTCCCGTTACTTAAGTACTCATAAACCAGAGCCAGAAATTCATTGTTTTTAAAGTCAATACTAGAGCATTTAAAGTCAATTCATCGTTTCCAAGCTTTCAAGTTAAGTTGATGTTGTTGTTGTTACCTTCACTTTTCTGTTCTTTATGTATAATAGCAAGTAAATTGTCAGACATAATATCAGTATTACCACTGTGGCTATGATGATGTAATGTCTAACATACTTTCTTCCATGGTCATGAGGCTCACATGTAAAATGCAAGTAAAATTTTTTATTACCTTCTAAATGGACAGCAGAGAGATTTTGGAAAACTTCACCACTAGGAATGATTACTTTTAAATCATTATAAGAGAGGTTCAAAAGTTGAAGGACATGTAGATTTTGAAGCTCAATAGGAGTGGATCCAGAGAGTTGGTTGAAGGAAAGATTCAAAGTTTCCAAACCTCTCACATCTCCAAGATTTTTTGGAATAGCACCTGACAATATATTCTTGGCCAAAAACAAATTATCAAAGTTCAGATAATTATTGAATGAGTTAGAGATGTCACCAAACAATTGTTAATTTTTTAATTTTTAATATATATTATGTCTAATATTGATTAAAGTTAATTTTATAATTCAAACAACTTATTTAAGAAATTGATGATGAAATAAGTTAGAAAATTAGTAATTATGTAGACCATGACTAATTATTATTAATAGAGTTAAAACACTAGTGTCTCTTTCTACGTTAGACGAATGGTGCGGCTCGGGTTATGGCGGAGTAGATTGGCTTTGGCCTGGTGTGTGGGAGCAGAACCTACGGTGGTGAAGTGTCATGGTGGAAGTGAAAGAATCAACATTTTGGCAGAGGAATTTTTTGGCTTTCTGTGTTGAATGAAGATAATATTTTAAGGGTTGAGAACTGAGAAAGTATTACAAAAAGTCAAAACAACAAGTAGTAGTCAAAAAAAGTTCTAGCATAAATTAAAATAATAATAATAATAATAATAATAATAATAATAATAATAAAATATATAAATATATAATTTGATTGATTCGATTTTGGTTCGATTTTAAAATTTTAAATCTGAAAATCGAATCAATTAAATTTTAATTAATTTAAATTTTATTCAAACTAATTAATATACTTAAATTAAATAAAATTAATTTAATTAATTTAATTTAAATTAATCAAATTATCTAAACTAATTTACGCCTATAGTATTATGTAATATTTCTCAATTCTAAAATAACTTCTCTCCTGACGAAGCAAAGTGGTTCACATGCTTTTCCTTTAACCTTTAGTAGGTCAAGAGTCAAGTGGAGAAATATTAATCCTTATGCAGCAAGGAGTCGTCGTTGATTCGTGGGACAAAAACAAAATGATGTAGTGGCCCACAAATACTTTTATGTCATTGGAATTTGGAGATTTCTTGGCTACTTCCCTTGTCCACATCAAGTGAATTAGTGCTTCACTCCAGGAACTTATGTCTCCGGAATGGTTCTTTGACACAACACAATGCAAAAGATATAAAATAATTCTAACTTTTTCAAAATAAAACTTTATTAATAATCATTCTCTTATTAAATAAAAAAATATTCTTATTTTTTATGTTTTTAAAAAATAAATTATATTTATTTTTTATTAAATATTAAAAATATTATTAAAAAAGTATTAAGAAAATATATCTAAATTCAAATATATAACGTATCTTTTTACATTTTTAACCCAACAAAATCAAAAGCATCTCTTTGTAATCAATTAATTCACCTTATATTTATCAACATATATTTATTATTATTATTATTACTATTATTTTGTAATTTAATAATATTTGAGTTAATATGTGTATATCTCAATTAATTCAACTTTATAATCAAATTTAAGAAAAATTATCTACACTCAGATTAAAAGATTCATTAAAATATTTTTTATTACTTTATCTCAATAAATTGATATAATTAAAATTATACATTTATCCATATATCATATATATACTTATTTACCATTAACTCAACCATGAATATTTATCACTGCTAATTTAAGAGATTACTATTTGAATATTCTCTTATACACCCTTCCGTCTAATGGTAGGCTTGAGAAAACTCCCTATACAACCAATATGATTTGCTCTTCATTGATACCCATAAAATTAACAACACTTATATTTTTACATTAAATAATACATACATCTCTTTTTATACCTCATTTAATATCATTCATTATATATATATATTTTTATTATTTTTTCTCACCTAATCACATCTATAAAAAACAGTGTAAACAATAATACACCCTTTTTTAAGGATATATGTATATCTTTTTCCTAAAATTAAGCTCACCTAAATGACGCAGTATATATCATACCCATATAAAAATGAAAAATGTTTATCTTACACTCCTAAAAAGAAGTATAAGACTATTTATACTTATTTTAAAGAATGTAATTGAGTGAGAGAAAGTGATAAAAAAATATGTATAATAAATGATATTAGATGGAGTGTGAAAAGAGATGTATATACTATTTGATGTAAGAATATCATTATTATTATAAAAATAGAAGTTCTAATATATTTTAAGAGTAATATTTTAAATGATTCACATTTAATCTTAAATTTGTTAAATAATATTTAAAATTAAATCAAATAATGATTATACACAACATGTGTCATATTTTTATTAAAATCAGAGAAATACTAATTACACAAGATATTCTGAAAAAGATTTGATGCCTACGCCACAATTAGGGATGACAATTTTACCCGTCTCCACGGGTACCCGGGAGTAATACCCGTGACGGGAGTGGGTAATACCCGTCTAATTTCTCTCGCGAGTATAAATATCCATTTTGTGTTATCCCCATTTAATAAATGGGGTGGGGGCGGAGGTGATTCCCTCCGTACCCGCGGGTACCCACAAAAAAATTATACAAATATTTTATATAAAATTATTAAAAAACTTCATTATATAAATTAAAATATGGTAGAGTTACATAAATCAAAAGTATTTTAGGTATTTGATATTATTTTTGGATCAAATTCTGTTGATAAATTTTGAGAAATTATGGCATTATACTTTTTTTTTATTTTTTATTTTATTTTTTAATTTTATTAAATTTTTTATATTTTATTAAGACTATGAGATATCTGTAGATACCCATTTACTCGCGAAAGAATGATAAACAGGTACCCTCACAAATATGAAGGCAGGGACGAGGGTAAATATTATCAAGAGGACGACGGCGGGGGGGCACTACTCTGGCCTCATTTCGTCTTGCTGTTGCCATCCCTAGTCACAATCAAACGTGAACAAGCAAATTATAATAATTTTTTTTATCTCCAAACAAATTATAATATTTAAAAATAAGAATAAAAAAATAAAAAAATAAATTGTCATTTTGCCTTCTTAACTTCCTTATATTGGAGTTCGGAACTCTTTCACTTCACTCACTCTGTTCACTATGTTGAAGAGAAAGCAGTCTCCATAGCAGTGGCAGTGTTGACTAGTGATTGACGACCCTTTTCCTCTCTCTGTTTGGCTCTCTTTTGGCTTGTGATTGCTGATACCTTCAATCTTCTATCTTGGGTTAGTCTCTGTTTCTTCATTTTTGCTCTTCCCTTTCACGGTGGGTGATGATGATGAGTGATTACTTGCTCATTCTCACAACCTCAATTTTCTATTTCCTTTATTATCTAAAGATTTTCATGCAGGATTGGTTGTTACTGTTTGATGATTTGAGTATGATGCATTGTAGAATTCAAATGCCTTAATTGGTGCTGTACGGAAGAATTATGTACAACTTTTGTGTTTCTTTAACAAGGATGTTGCATTTATGTCAAGATCACATTTTGATTGTTTCTTATAAGTCCATGTTTGACCAGAGGTTCATTTTTGTTTTCTGTGTTCCAGGAACTTGGGTATATGTATGACCAAGTTGTTTTTTAAGACAGCTAAAAGCAAGCCTAAAACACTACTTCAGACGTTAACAAAATGTTTTCTTATCACTCCTCGTTTCTGGGGTTACACTCAAATTGGCTTTGGATGATTTAACTTCACCAAAAGGAACCCTTCTGGGTGGAATAATATATATTTTTTTGTTTTAATTTGACATATGAGTAATCCATTTGGATGGAATGGCTATTTTATTTTAAGCCTTTGAGTGTTAATTGATTTTCGTGGCTTTTCTATTTGTTTTTCTGGTCATGGTCGGTTTCATCACTTTCATGGGATGTTTCTTTAAGGGGATCAGAGGAATTGGAAAGCTCTTACGAACTAAATGTGTTTTTCTCTCTTTGTCGTTTCTTTGACTAGGATATCTTTTTCTTCACCTAGTTTTTCTTTTCTGAATCTTATCTGAAGTTATTTTGAAAAAAAGTGTTAGAATTTTTTTACTATAAGGGTTAGTTTGGTATGAGGGTAAAAATGGGGCTGAAAATTTATTGATCAGTTTTATTAGTAAAATTGTATTTGAAAATTGATCAGTTTTACCCTCTATTGTGTACAAAGAAGTTTAAACTGATTTCTATCTACATTTCAATCTGCTTCTTTGTGCAAAAGGCTGAAAGCAATGGGCTCTTGGAAGTGTCATTGACCCTATATAGCTTGTTAAAATGATTTGATTAATTTTTTAACCTACTTTTTAATTCTAATTTTATTTATTTATTGATGTTTGAATCCACATCATGTACTACAACTAAGGCTTTAATAGTAATACTGCTTATTTTGAGAAATGAGGTAGCATAATTTACTAGATATCAAGAAGAGGTGTAAAGTTAAAGTTGTAAGGTTCTGTGAATACCATCATTTTGATCATGATTCTGTTATTTAAGTATTGATATTTGTTCATCAGCTTCAATTGTATACTCTTCTTTTTATGTAGTTTCTGGAGCTTTAAATTCTTTGAATTTTACTCCTTTGCACTTATTAACAGCAATTGGAGGTAAATGAGAGTTGCTGAAATTGCAATACAGGGGTTAGGAAAGTCCTAAGCTAGGTGGAAGTTGCCTTTACATTTTATGATTGAGAAATCTGTATGTGAAGCTGAACATTTGCTGGAATTCACGATCTAGCTCGTTTGTTACATTCTAAGGCATTTAGACAATGCAGTCAAAAGCTTGAACTTGTTCTTGTCATGACTTTTTTTCTTTTATACACATGTGCGTGTTTTGGTCTCTTGGGAAATTGATTTTCACAAGGAAGAAATAATATTTTCTATTGACAATTATTTCTTATGTTGTAAAGTGTGGAATACATTTTTTGGAAGGTTATTTTCTCTGAAATTAATGGTATCATGTATTGTGTATTGTGACAACAGACTACAATTTTTAGGGAAACAGATGCTTTGCCCCTGCTGCCTCCACCCCACTTACATAACCACTTGGAAGTTCAACTTCCATATGTAGTGTAGAGTTTCAAAGGTTTGTTTTTTTTGGTGCCTGAACATAATCTAGGCTTGACCAAAAAAAAAAAAAACAATTCAGACCTAGGTTAAGAACTGTTTTCGTCAAATGAGCTTATTGCTATCAACTCTAAGTTCCACGAAGACCCTGTTTGAATTTTTGTTGTCATGATCTTGGGTCCACTGACACCTTCACCCCTACTAGGAATCAGGTTGGATTGTGAGAACATGTGTTCCAAAACTTGCTGACATGTGTCTGCAGGTGCACGTAGTAAAAATCAGAATAAATTCTACAAACTTTTAGCTAGATTATATTGTAAAAATTAAATGTTTATCCATATGAATTCTTATCAGTGTTTTTACTTTTATGATTAATGATTGATTAGTCAAATAGTTCAAATACTTTTAGGAAAGTTAGTTAAAGTATACAATATAATCATCTATGTAGATTCCATTTTGTTTCTAAAGCTGTTGCTGCCCTGCAAGTAAATGTTACACTTATTTCCAGCTGTTCAGAGATATTTGCATTTCAAACGACAACAAGGATAATAATTGTTCTTGTGGCACCATAGATATGTTTTGTCATATGAATGTGCTTGCAGAGTTTTGCTGACTATGGTTTGACTATATGGACCCTTTGCATATTTAAGTATATATGCTCAACATTCAAGGAAAGAGTTTTGTAGAAAGAATTGTATTTTCCTTGTTTTTGATTGATTACAAGATGGTAGTGTATAGGGAATTAGGGGAACAATTGTACACTAACCTCGGTCTAGAAAACAAGCTAATCAAGTCCTAGAAAATAAGCAAGAATTAAAGCTCTAAAAACAAGGCCTATTAATAGATGACTTAAACATGATACATGACAAAAATGTGATAGATGACTAAAATCACATTAGTCTGTTCCTAAAAATTTGGAATCGACCACCAAAACTCCCTCTCAAGCTGGGTATTAGATGTCTATAATGCCCAGATTGGATCTTAGGTTCTTATAAGTAGGCTTTAGAAGAGCTTTAGTTAAAATGTCTACTATTTGGAAGCACAAGGGTGTGTGCTCAAGATTGATAATCTCATTATCAATTTTTTCTTTTATGAAATGACAATCAATCTCCACATGCCTAGTTCTGTCGTGATGAACCGGGTTCTTGACAATGCTGATGGCAGCTTTGTTATCACATAGGACTTTCATAGTGTAGTTTGCAAGGATTCTAAGTTCTTTAAGCATCCTTGGTGTTAGTAAGCCTCCATTTAGGAGGGTGTATGCTCGGAGAGGTAGGAAGGGATGTAGAGGATTAGATACTACTGCTTCAGCTGTTAGTTGTTGTAACAAAACTAATAACTGTAATTAGTTAGTTAGGATCCCAACCAAGGTTGTCAAATCGAGATTTGAATCGTGAATCGGAAGACCTATTTTCCGAATCGTGAATCGAATCATATCATGAATCATAAGATTCATGACCAATAATTAAAAATAGCATAAAATATATTTTCACATAAAAAAATATTAAAAACATCTAGATATTAGTATTTTGAAGTCAAATAACTTACTACATAGCCAATAAATTAAAATATAAACTAATATTTAGGATCAATGATCATCATTGTAGATATAAGCTAATATAAACCTAATACATAATCTAATGATAATCATTGTAGATATAAACCAATATAAGCCTAATACATAATCTAACCAATATTCAGGAGTAAAGGGCAAAGTGATAAAATGTGGGAGAGAGAGGCAGAGAGTGGAGACCATTATTAGGTCATTGTTTCTTTAATATTATTGTTTGGGATGATGGGAGGGAAAGATTAAGCACTTTCCCTCCAAGTCCATAAAAAATTTGCAAAAAAAACCTAAAAAATGGGTTTTCAAAATCGGGTCGCGCAAAACCTGACCCATTTTCGTGCGCGACTTGTTTGTTCTTCGAGACCCGTTCTGTAGCGTGACGATGCGACCTATTCTGCTGCTTCTGCTTGCCTGACGACGTGACCCGTTCTGCAGGCTCTTCTTGCTCGATGGTGCGATCCGTTCTGCAACTTCTGCTTTCGCGACCCGTTTCTGCAAGCGTGACCCGTCTCTGTGAGAATCGCACGAATCGCTGCAGATTTGCGATTCTTGCAATTTCACTGCGATTAAACCTATTCGCAGTGCGATTCTGAAACGGAAACAATACAACGCACGATTTGTATCGCTGGGAGGCTGACTCGTGGCGAATTGTAAGAATCGAATCGCGATTCTTACGATACTAATAACACTGATCCCAACTATAATTAAAAGAAAGGGGGTGAGAGTAGGGAGGAAAAAGAATTCAAAAATAAGGATTAGGAAGGAGAGACCAGGCACTCTCGAATCTGTCCTGGACTGTATAGGAATCCATTTACATTCATTCTTGCCTTTCAACTTGAATTTTGCTGTCACATTGACTCAGAGTCTAGGAGAAAGGGTGATGAAATAAAATCTAGCTTTTGTTTTTCAACATTTCTATTTCGTTTTCCCAAACCAGTTCCTATCAACTGGTATCAAAGCACACGATTCTTGGGAGTGTGGAGGGTTCATGGTGCATACGCGAATGGAGGCCAGATTGGAATTCTTGGAGAGAGGTTTTGAAGCGTTGATGAATCAAATGGAGGAGAGTAATCGGTTAGCTGTCAGGCACCAAGAAACTCAAGAAAACTGATTGAAAAAGATAGAAGAGACGATAGGAGAGATATCACGTCATCTTCAGGGAACAACGACGCGAGTCCAAGATGGTGTGGTTGGAAGCAATGCTGACATGGGTGGGGAAAATCCATCGACGAGGGTGCAGCGGAACCACCCAGGCGCTGGTATGGGCAATATGACGGAGAGTTTGAACGGAGGCAATATGGGTAGAGAAGTAGGAGAGGAACACTGAAAGAAACTTGAGATTCCTCTTTTCTTTGGTGAGGACACGTATGGATGGGTCAATCGGGTCGAACGCTATTTCGACCTCAAAGGAGTGACGGAGGCAGAAAGGTTGCCAGTGGTAATGGTAGTTATGGAGGGGCGTGCATTGTCGTGGTTCCAGTGGTGGGAATTCCGTGCCCAGAACCCTTCTTGGGAAGATTTTCGGTTAGCAATAATAAGGAGGTTTCAGCCTTCGATGTTGAAGAATCCTTATGAGTTGTTGTTGGGTCTGAAGCAATTATCTTCAGTGGAGGAATACAGGGAGCAATTCGAGTTGTACGCGGGTCCCTTGCGAGGTAAGGATCAAGAATACCTCAAGGAAATTTTTTTGAATGGATTGAAAGAAGAAATTAGAATGGAGATGAGATTGCATGCTGTAGATTCCTTGAATGACATGATGGATATTGCCCAAATAATTGAGGAGAAAAATAAGACATGGAATAGGGAAGGTTTTGGCACCGAGAGTAGAGGGGGAACACTCTCAAGGGGGTTTCCATCTTCAAGAACCGTGACCTATGAACTTGGAGTGAGGGTAGTGGCTTCACCAAACCTTCAAGGTGGGGCATCAGTGGTAGACTCAGTTGCTAGCAAATACAACGGGGCTGGTAGGAGCGAAGGGGAAGGATTTAAGCGGCTGTCTGATGCTGAACTTCAAGAAAAGATTAGAAGGGGATTGTGTTTTTGTTGTGACGAGAAGTATAGCCCGGAACATGTATGTAAAAACAAACAATAACATGTCATGTTGATGGAGGAATGTGTGGAGTAGGAGGTGAGTGATGGCTGTTTGGAGACTCACTAAGGATTGGACCAGAAAGCTCTACAATTATCAATGCATAGTATTATGGGATTGACGTCGAAAAAATGTGGGGTGAAGCACAAGGTAAGAAGGTAGTGGTGCTTATTGACTGTGGAGCCTCCCATAATTTCATTTCCTCTACCGTAGTACGGGAATAGGAATTACCAACGGTGCCGACACCACCCTACTATGTCAAAGTAGGAGATGGTCATAAAATCAAGTGTATGGGCGCTTGTCCTAAGGTGGTATTGCTGTTGCAAGGGATAGAAATTCAGCAAGATTTTATCCTTTTTGAATTAGGAGGAGCTGACTTGGTTTTAGGGATGGACTGGTTAGAGAGTTTAGGAGAAAATAAGGTCAATTTCAAAGAGGTGACTTTGACAACTCCGATTGGTCGGCGAATGATTTCATTAAAGGGTGACTCGACTTTATTGAAGTCTGCCGCTTCTTGGAAATCCATGCTTAAGGCTTTACGTGGTGAGGGACAAGGCTTTTGTTTGGAGTATAAGGAGCTGACTGTAGTTCCAGCAGTGGTAGATTCGGTTTCACGAGAAGTTTAGTTGATATTGGAGGATTTTAATGATGTGTTCAGTGAGCCGCAAGGGTTGCCACCCATGAGACAGCACGATCACGCCATTATCATTAAGGAAGGAGCTCCCATTCCCAACTTGAGACCTTACAGGTATCCCTATTATCAGAAAGCTAAAATAGAGAAATTGGTGGATGAAATGTTGCAAGCTGGGACTATCAGGATGAGTATAAGTCCTTACTCGAGCCTTCTTATTTTAGTAAAGAAAAAAGATACAAGTTGGCAATTCTTTGTTGATTATAGAGCTTTGAATAAAATTACAGTTCCAGATAAATTCTCAATTCCCATTATTGATGAGTTATTGGATGAATTAGGGGGAGCAACTGTATTTTTGAAATTGGATCTTAAATCGGGCTATCACCAGATTCGCATGAAAGAGTCTTACATTTCGAAAACTGCTTTTCGGACTCATGAAGGTCACTATGAGTTTTTGGTCATGCCGTTTGGCCTCACTAATGCTCCATCGACTTTTCAAGCCCTTATGAATGAGATGCTGAAACCATTCTTAAGGAGATTCGTTCTGGTGTTCTTTGTTGACATTTTGGTGTACAACAAGAATGTGGAAGATCATTTGAGGCATTTGAGGATGATATTGCAGTTCTTATAGGAACATAGCTTGTATGCCAACAAGAAAAAGTGTACTTTTGGACAATCCCAATTGGAGTATCTTGGCCATATCATTTCAGCACATAGGATGGCTGCCAATCCAAATAAAATTGAACCCATGTGGCTTTGGCCCACTCCTAGAGATGTGAAGGGGTTGCGTGGATTTTTGGGATTGATCGGTTATTATAGGTGGTTTGTCAAGGATTACGATAAGATTGCTAAGCCTTTGACTCAGCTGTTGAAAAAAGATAATTTTGTATGGGGGAAAGAAGCACAAGATGCATTTGATAATATACGGACAACCATGACCACTCTACCTGTGTTGACTGTGCCTGATTTCTCCAAGTCTTTTGTTTTAGAGACTGACGCTTCTGGTAAAGGAATTGGGGTTGTTTTGTTACAAGACGACAGACCAGTAGCATTTTTTAGTCAATCCTTGTCCGAAAGAGCACAGACCAGATCTGTTTATGAGAGGGAACTAATGGCAATAGTACTAGCTGTCCAGAAATGACGTCACTACCTTATGGGCAGGCACTTTGTTATCCATACGGACCAATGTAGTTTAAAATTCCTTATGGATCAACGTTTGTTAGGTGAAGAGCAGTTGAAATGGACTTCTAAGTTGCTGGGGTTTGATTTTGAAATAAGGTATAAACAGGGGTGTGAAAATGGGATTGTTGATTCTCTATCCAGACGTATTGACATATGCTGCTATTTTGGTGCTCCAATTCCCGGATTTAGACAACTGGGTTGACGAGGTTCAACATGATATTAGACTCAAAGGTATTATCCATGACTTGCTCCTAGATTTGGCCTCCGGGGTACTAACTTGTTGGTCATCGATTGCTGTATAAGGGGTGCTTGGTTTTGCCGCGCAGTTCCCCTAGGATTTCATAGTTTAGCAGTGGGGGGCCACTCTGGTTTTTTCAGAACTTATAAACGGTTGGTCGGGTTACTGTATTGGGAGGGCATGAGGCGAGACATTCAAAACTTTGTAGCAGCTTGTACAATGTGCCAACGGAATAAAGTCCAGACCTTATCTCTAGTAGGATTACTGCAACCATTGCCAATTCCAACGCAGGTCTGGTCTGATATCTCCATGGATTTTATTAGTGGCCTTCCTAGAGCAAGTGGGAAGGATACAATTCTGGTTGTGGTGGATCATCTCACCAAATATGCTTATTTCATTCCACTTAGTCACCCTTTTACTGCCAAGGAGGTGGCTGATATTTTTCTTCGGGAAGCGGTTCGATTACACGGTTTCCCAGCCACCATTGTTTCTGACCGTGATCAAATTTTTCTCAGTCACTTCTGGACTAAATTATTTCGTTTGACTGGTACTAAATTGAATTTCAGTCTGCTTACCATCCTTAGTCCGATGGTCAAACAGAGGTGGTAAATAGGTGTTTGGAGACCTATTTGCGCTATGTGATATGCGATAAACCAAAGTAGTGGCTGAAATGGTTGAGTTGGGCTGAGTTTTGGTATAACACTAACTACAATGCTTCTACCCAGCTTACGCCTTTTAAGGCTCTCTATGGTTGTGACCCTCCCATTTTGTTAAAAGGTACTACTGTCCCTTCTGCTGTCGAGGATGTTAACCGGTTAGTGGCTGATAGTTAGCTAAATTGCGTGCCAGTCTGTTAAAGGCTTAGAATAGGATGAAGTCTTAGGCTGATAGGCACCGTAGAGATGTGCAGTTTCAGGTGGATGATTGGGTTTTTCTGAAGCTACAACCATATCGCCTATGTTCCTTGGCCAGGAAGCGTAAAAAGAAACTATCTCCTTGATACTATGGTCCCTTTCAGATTCTGGGGCAGATTGGTTCGGTTTCTTATCAACTTCAGTTACCTGATGATTGTCGTATTCACCCAGTTTTTCATGTCTCCCTTCTGAAGAAAGTTGTTTCTCCTCATGTTCCTATTCAGCTGTTGCCTCCATTGTTAACTGATGAATTGGAATTGCAAGTGCAATCGACTCATGTCGTGGTTATTCGCACTGCTTTTTCGGGTCTCACGGAAGTTTTAATTCATTGGCAGGATCTTCCTGCTTATGAAGACTCCTGGGAATCTGCTACTTATATTCAAGAGAGTTTTCCTTCATTTCATCTTGAGAACAAGGTGGCACTTTTGGGGGGAAGTATTGTTAGTAAGCCTCCAATTAGGTGGTTGTATGCTCGAAGAGGTAGGAAGGGATGTAGAGGATTAGATACTACTGCTTCAGCTGTTAGTTGTTGTAACAAAACTAATAACTGTAATTAGTTAGTTACAGCTGGACAGTTAGTTAGGATCCTAACTATAATTAGAAGAAGGGGGGAGAGAGTAAGGAGGAAAAAGAATTCAGAAATAAGGAGTGGGAAGGAGAGACTAGGCACTCTCGAATCTGTCCTGGACTGTATAAGAATCCATTTACGTTCATTCTTGCCTTTCAACTTGAATTCTACTGTCACATTGACCCAGAGTCCAGGAGAAAGGGTGATGAAATAAAATCTAGCTTTTGTTTTTCAGCATTTCTATTTCATTTTTCTAAACCAGTTCCTATCACTTTGCAACCAAATTCCTTCGCAAATACCATGGGCCATGGCCCTAAATTCGGCTTCAGCACTGCTCCGTGCTACCACGAACTGCTTCTTACTTCTCCACGTGACCATATTACCCCACACAAATGAATAATAACCAATTATGGACTTTCACTCAGTTACAGACCCTGCTCAATCTGCATCAGTGAAGATTTCAATACCTCTGTTTAGATTCTTCTTGAAATGAAAACCTCTACCTGGGGTCCCTTTTAGGTATTGTAGGATTCGGTTGATTGCCTTCATATGGTTTTCAATGGGGTTTGTCATATAACGACTTACCATACTCACTGCAAACCCAATGCTTGGTCTAGTGTGAGTTAGATAGATTAATTTCCTCACTAGTCTTTGGTACCTATCTCTGTTGGTTGGAGGACTTTCTTCTTCTGCCCCACCTTTTCTTGCAGGTTCCATTGGGGTGTCAGCTAGTTTACATCCCAGCATACCCGTTTCTTATAGTAAGTCCAGTGTGTACTTTCTTTGAGACACAGAGATCCCATTTTTGGAGCAAGCAACTTCCATTCCTAGGAAGTACTTGAGCTGTCCTAAGTCTTTAGCCTCAAATTCTTTGAATAAGAACTTCTTGAGGTGTTCAATTTCTTCATGATCATCACCCGTGACGATAATATCATCAACATATACTATAAACAGGGCCATCTTTCCTCCCGAAGAGTACTTGACAAACGTAGTATGGTCTGTTTGACATTGCATGAACCCATCCTTTTTGACAACTCGAGTCAACCTATCAAACCATGCTCGGGGGGATTGCTTGAGACCATATAGGGATTTGTGGAGTCTGCACACCTTGCCTGAAGTTCTCGATGATTCAAGCCCAGGAGGAATTTTCATGTAGACTTCCTCCTCTAATTCACCATTGAGAAAGGTGTTCTTAATGTCTAGTTGGTGTAGAGGCCAATCTAGATTTTTAGCTAGGGATAGGATACTCAAACTAAATAACTTTTTCTACTGGAGCAAACATTTTCTCATAGTCAACACCATAGGATTGGGTGAACCCCTTTGCTACTAACCGAGCTTTCTACCTGTTCACGCTCCCATCAGTATTGTATTTGATTGAGAAAATCCACTTGCACCTGATTGATTTCTTTCCTTCCGACAGTATTGAAAGTTCGCAAGTACCATTCTTTTCTAATGCATGAATTTCCTCCTTTACAGTAGCCGCCCATTTTGGTTGTTGAAGTGCCTTTTGGATATCCCTTGGTATTTGAATGCTGTCAAGAAATGTAACAAAGGCTTTGTAGCCTTGTGATAAGTTCTCATAAGACACATAATTCCCAATAGGATGTTGAGTACAAGATCTCACTCCTTTCCTTACAGCAATGGGCACATCAAGATCAAGAAATTCTGTACTAGGAATATCAAGTTCTGGGTTAGGAGTTGCATTATTGGATGAACTTTTGGAAGCTCTGGAGCCTAGTCAGATTCCTGACTTTGCTTTGGGGGTGTGTAGGATTCTGGTTTCATTTGAGTTTTCTGCCTCATTGAGTAAACCAATAGATTTTTATCCACTTGTGTAGTGGAAGGAGTACTTGGTTAAATAAGATAGAGCGGTTCAACCACTTGAGTTTTTGGTGTAGTTTCAGTTGTTGAACAGAGGGGTTCAGTCACTTTGTTGGACAGGTGCTTTTGGAGTAGTTTTGAATATTGGAATGGTCTCGGTTGTCTCCATTTCTCCAATTTCCCAAAGTTGGGATTTTTCCTTAGTTGTTATCCTCTCCCCCTGAATGGCAGCTTTGGGATAATAGGGCTGGTTCTCAAAGAAGGTCATGTCCATGGAGTGGTAGAGTTTCCTGGTTGAAGGAGAATAACATTTGTAGCCTTTTTGGTTTGGTGAGTACCCTAAAAAGATGCATTTCACAGATTTAGGGTCCAGTTTGCTGCAATGAGGCTAGTGGTCATGGACAAAGGCTGAGCATCCAAAGATTTTAAGGGGAATGGATATTAGGAGTCGAGTGTTTAGATAGAAGGACAAAAGGATAGAGTGTGGGGTGCTGATTTTGAGGATTCTGGAGGGCATTCTGTTGATTAAGTAGGATGTAGAAAGGACAACATCTCCCTAGAATTGGGATGGTACATTAGTGGTCAATATGAGTGACTTAGTGACCTCCAACAAGTGTCGATTTTTCTGTTCAGCAATCCCATTCTATTGTGGGGTGTCCACACATGAACTTGATGTATAATCCCATGTTTTTGGAGATAGCCCAAGGATGAAGTGGTAATATTTTCGACCATTGTCAGTTCTAAGCACTCGAATGCTGGTCTGAAATTGTGTTTGCACCATATTATGGAAATTTTCAAATATTTTTCCCACCTCTGATTTTTCTTTAGTAAGGAATACCCTTGTAACTCTTGTGTGGTCATCAATGAAGGTGATGAACCATCTAGAGCTTGTTATGTTGTTGATTCTAGAGTCTCCCCACACATTGCTGTGAATTAAGGAAAAAGGTTGGGATGGCTTATATAGTTGAGCAAGGTCAGAATTTTGAGTATGTTTAGATATTTGACTCACTTCACATTGGAAAAAATTTGGATTTTTATTGAATAGTGAGGGAAACATTTTTTTCAGGTATAGAAAGTTGGGGTGGCCTAATTGGTAGTGCCACAACATTACAAAATTTTCTTTAAGTGAAGAAACTTTACAAGCATGAGTTTTTGATTTCCTCTTTGTGTCATCAACCCGAAGGAGGTAGAGTCCAGTACATTCCTCAACATTGCTAATCCTCTTCCCCGAATTCAAAGCTTGAAATTCGCACAAGTAAGGTAGAAATTTAGTAACACAATTGATGTCCTTTGTAAGTTTGCTTATGGATAGCAAGTTACAGTCGAGTTTGGGAACATAAAGGACAGAGTCCAGATCAATATCCTTTGAGATAACAACTGAACCTTTACCAACAACTTTTGAGAGTGTGCCATCAGCAATTTGGACTACAGAATTATTGTGATAGGGAAAGTATTTTTCAAAGACTGTAATATCGCCAGTCATGTGATCAGAAGCTCTTGAGTCTACGATCCATGAGGTTGTTCTTCCCTGATTGGCATTCAAAGCATTTAAAAAATGACATTTCTGTGCTACAAACGTTGTACCAATATTTGTTCCAGCATTTTGCATAGTCTGTTGAAGCAGTTTCTGCAGTAGCTCCATCTACTGCTTGCTGAAAGGATTTGCCTCAAGTGCATCACTTACCTTGTCTGTCTTAAGCATATTGGTAGTTGCTATGTTGCCACGGTTCTTCCAACCATAGGATGATTACGCATCTGCTAGTTTCCCATGAATGAACCTACATGTATCTTTTGTGTGGCCTGTCTTCCTACAGTGTTCACACCAAGGGCGAGTTTTCTTCTGTTGGAACTTGGAAGTATGGTTGATTTGACTGATGTCCTTCTATTGCCATGGTTGAACTTTCAGAGTAAGGGGTTGAGTATGGGCTTCCTAAGACGATCTTTCTCCTACTTTCTTCCCTTTTCACCTCAGAAAATACTTCTCGAACCTTTGGAAGTGGCTTGGTTCCAAGAATCCTCCCATGTACTTCATTGAGGTTCTTATGTAGTCTAAGGATGAACTTGTAGATCTTGTCTTTCTCCACAAGATTTTTGTATTGCTTGCTGTCTTTAGGGCTCTTCCATTCGATCTCTTCGTAAATGTCAAGTTGCTGCCAATATCGAGTGAGAGTGTTGAAATATTCAGTAACTATGGAATCACCTTGTCGTAGGTCATGAAGCAAGCTCTTGATTTCAAAGATTGCAAAGGTGTTATCCACGTTTGAATAAGTCTCCTTTGCTGCGTCCCATATCTTTTGAGCAGTGCTGTAGTACATGAAGTTCTCTCCATTCTCATTGGTCATTGTGTTCAACAGTCATGACATCCCAGGCTGTTCTCGAGTCTCCATTTTTTATTGTTGGGATCATCCTTCTCCGGTTGTTTGGCATCACCAATGGTATACTCCTTTTTTCCCTTTCCTTGGAGAAAATTTTGAACTGATTTGGTCCATTAAATGAAGTTTTGGCTGTTCAGTTTGTGGCCAGTGATAGTCAAGAACAGGTCCTTTGATTGGGCTGGTTATGGTAGGGCTACCAGTCTTCGATCTGGATACTACCTCTCAGTTATCACTCTCCCGTTCGTTTGCCATAGATGGAACAATGATGGAGTTTGAAATCAAATGTGGTTCAAATCGTGCTCTGATACCATGTAGAAAGAATTGTATTTTTCTTGTTTTTGATTGATTACAAGATGATAGTATATATAGGGAATTAGGGGAACAACTGTACACTATTCTAGGCCTAGAAAACAAGCTAATCAACTCCTAGAAAATAAACAATAATTAAAGCTCTAAAATCAAGGCCTATTAATACATGACTAAAATATGATACATGACAAAAATGTGATACATGACTAAAATCACATTAGTCTGTTCCTAAAAATAGAAACCGACCACCAACAAGTTTAAATAGTTCGAACTCTTTTTGGAAACTTAGTTAAAGTATACAATATAATCATCTATGTAGATTCCATTTTGTTTCTAAAGCCGTTGCTACCCTGCAAATAAATGTTACACTTATTTTCTGTAGTTCAGAGATGTTTGCACTTTCAAAAGACAGTAAGGATAACTGTTGATCTTGTGGCACCATTGATATGTTTTGTAATATGAATGTCCTTGCAAAGTCTTAACATTCAAGGGAAAGAGAATAAATTTAGAACCTTTTCCACTTTCCTGTTGTGAGTATGCTGGATTCCAATATTTTTCATTACTATAAAACTCGTACTACCAATGTCCATGCATGAGAATATTTAGAATGCTATCTGCAACATGAGCTTAATGTGTGAAATGCATTTTGTTTCTCAATCATTTTTTTAAACCTAAGCTTACACTGTGAATTTATGCTCAGTTGTTCAGAGATATTTCCTTCATGAAGAAGTGCTTTAAGTTATTTGAGATGTGGCAGTCATAAATATAACAAATTTCGTGCATATGCCCAGGCAATGTCATCCATGTTGACCAGAACAATGCGCATAATCTTTCACTGCTTTGTAAATACATACTTTGTATTTTTATTTCTCATAGCGCATCATTGAATGTGCTTGTAAGTTGTAATTTTAAATTGACATCTTTAACTTACATGCTGTAGCATTATAACAGCGCAGCCTTTTTTTTACGTCTTTTTTTTTCTGTTTTTTTAATTTATTTCTTCTCATATCCAGGAAAGGCAAAAGAGTTGGCATTTTGGATGGGTAAAACGATTGAGTTATATGGATTCCCTTCTTCTGTGACCGTGTCCAATGTAATAATATATGTAGAGCAATATACTGGTAAAGGAACTGTCTTTTCTATTAAGTTAAGGCCTGGTAAAGGTCGGGTTCCAAGAGCATTTGCTATTATTCAATTCACCTCTGCAAAAGATGCTGCATATATGATGTCCTTAGCTAACAACAGCATGCAAACATTGCGGTATGGGACCTCCTATCTGAAGGCACGGGAAATGGAAAGAGATATTGTGCCAAAGCCAAGAACCTTTTTGCATAGTTTGAACGATGTGAAACTGTATTTTGGTTGTCAGATCTCAAAGGGAAGATTCTCTGTTTTGTGGAAAAAGGTGGATGTCAGTGTAAATTTTGGGATTGGAATGAGAAAGTTGCATTTCTTTCTGTCCCATAACCATGTGCAATACAAACTTGAGCTTTTCTATGAGAACATTTGGAAGATTCAGCTGCATCGACCACGGGGTGAAACTACAAAGTATCTCCTGATCCAGGTTGTTAAATTTAATTTTTTCATTAGCGTTTTAAAGCATATGCTTCATTTTATTAGTAAACTTCATAATAGGTGTAGTAAAAATGGTGCTACCACCAACCAGAGTTGGCTTACCTGCTGCTCTACGCCCATGATAAATGCATGTCTTGGGTTTGAATCTAGAGGTCTCCTATTGGTGGATTATTTGTGAGTCTCTTGTAAGCAATGTTTTAAAAACCGAACCGGAGATTGAATCATCAAGGCATCCAGGTCATGGTTCGATTAGTTCAACTGGTCAAATTTATGGTTGAACTGTGACTGAACCGTGGTTGAATTGAAAAAAGCTCGAACCGAAGACATGGCCGGTTGATGATCCAACCGGTTCAACTAGCCGGTTTGGTCCGGTTTTTAAAACATTGCTTGTAAGTGCTTACTGAGCCCGGGGGCTTGCCCTAACCTTGGACTGGAGTAACCATCCCCTCACCACCCCAAAAAAAAAAAAAAGTGCTACCAAAATGACAGTTGCGGAGGCCACCAATTAAATTATGATGAAATAGGCCACTTCATAAGGATGGAATGGGGATTGTGTCGATGTTCATAGGTTGAAATCCCTTGTATGCCAAGCAATTATGGTGAACCAGAACTAATACCTCAAACTAATAAAAGGATATCATAACACAGAACACTAAAAGTTGTGGAATATTTGTATTCTTATCATATAAAAAAATAACAGGAAGAATATATAGATTCTATATAAGTTTCTTGCTCATGAATTTTAACTGAGGAAAGTAAAGTACTGATTTAATGAAGAATATTGCATGAGAAAATAATGGTGTTTTTAAATTGTTCTCCTACTCTTTACTTTAGAAGAGTTTTTTCTACATTCCCATGGCTTTAATTTGTTTATCTTTGGGAAAGAAAATTAATTTTTTGTTAAACCAAGTGTTGGTTTGTCGAGTATTCATACAAAAACTAAAAAGATAATATTTTTAGGTTTGGAGTGCAAAGAGAATTCAGATTTCTAATTCAAAAGGAAAGTAATTTTAATGTTCAGAAATAGTTCTGCAATTAAAATCAATGTTTATGAACTTGAGAACATTGGTTTATGGGACATTTATGACTATTCTGGGAACTATGTTGTATATGTTGGACCCTTCTTTGCTTACACAGCGAGACTGTACGTCTCCACAAGAGAAGCCACGCTAGTAAGATATAAAGGAATACATTTATTTATACTACTTTTGCAGTAAACTCGAAATTCACATCTTGAATAACAGCTTCATTCATACTACAATTGGATATGTAAATTACATTATGTGTTTTCTTAATTATGAGTTTGTGTGCTATACTGCTATCTACAAATCTTTTCCTATTTTCTGTCTTCATGTATGTTTTCTGTAAGAAAGTAATTGTCATTTTGTCTCCCAAATCAAAGTAATTATTCTATTATCTCCTAAGTCTTTAATTATTATATTTGATCATTTCAGCTTATACTTTGATGATCTCATCCTGATGCTAAAAGACTCCGGTTCTAATCTTTTGTTGCTGTAGAGAAGACAAGAGTAAACATGAATAAGGATGACTAACTGAATAATGTCAGTCTCCATATATATATATATATAAATATATATATATATATAGACACACACTGTGAAATATAGATTAGTACATGAAAGAATAGTCCAGCCCAATAACATATAATAACTATTCTATAACACTCCCTTTCAAGCTAGAGCATAGATGTTAATCATGCTTAGCTTGTTTCGAATATAATCTATTTATTTTTGTTGAGTGCTTTGATGAAGATGTCTGCAAGTTGTTCTCTAGTCCGCACATGTCCAATGACAAGCATTGCTTGTTGAATCTTTTCACTCACAAAATGGCAATTGGACTCAATATGCTTTGTTATTTCATGAAAAACAAGATTAGAGGCAATATGAATGACGGCTTGACTGTTACACCACAACTTCATAGGCATTGCACTCTAAAAGCCAATCTTATCAAGAAGATGATGTATCCACACTAATTCACATGTAGCTTGTGCCATTGCTTGATATTCTAATTCAACACTATACCAAGCAACAACACTTTGCTTCTTACTTCTCCAAGAGATAAGGTTCCCTCCAACAAGAACACAGTAGCCAAAAGTGAATTTTCTATCAGTAGGGGATCCAACCCAGTCAGCATCTGAGAAACCCTCCACTATAGTATGTCCATGATCTCTATACCAATCACTACGACTTGGAGCCCCTTTCAGATATCTCAATATATGAAGAACAAATTCCCAATGGGTTGTCCGAGGAGATGACATAAACTGCCTAACCACACTTACAGAGAAGACAATATCAAGATGTGTGATTATGAGGTAGTTAAGCTTACCCACCAGCTTTCTATATTGTTCAGGCTCAAAAATCACATCTTCAACGTCTACTAAGAGTTTGATATTATGAACTATAGGAATTTCAGCAGGTTTAGCTCCATGCAAACCTATTACTTTGAGCAAATCAAGAATATACTTTCTCTGGTCAGTAAAATGCCTTTTTTACTACTCATCATCTCAATACCCAAGAAATACTTTAGTGCACCCATATCCTTGGTTTGAAACTGTGTTTAAAGAAATCCTTTGAGTTTTCTAATCCCAACCTCATCACTTCTAGTAATAATAATGTCATCTGCATACACCACTAGAAAAACATAGCCACCCTGAGAGCATTGGAAGAAGACTGAGCGATCAAAATTACTCCTTTGAAGTCTGTTGAAAGAGAGAAAGGAGAGACATATGAAAAAACCGTGTGTTTCAACTACATAATGGAGGCTGAATATATACCTATATATTCAATAGGTAATAAATAATTACACAATTTACATGATGTGGGACTAACAATTGCACTACTAATTATACCTAATTACATATGTTTCCAACAGTTTCTAGCTCTTCCCCTCAAGCTAGAGTATATAGATCATATGCACCAAGCTTGTTACACAAATAACTTATTCGTGGACCTCTCAGGGACTTGGTGAAGACTTCTGCTAGCTGATCATTTGAGTTGACAGTTTGTGGTGATGTCTCCTGATAGAATCTTTTCCCTGATGAAATGATAGTCGACCTCAATATGTTTGGTCCTTTGATGGAACACTAGATTGGAAGCTATATGCAAAGCAGCTTGATTGTCACATATGAGTTTCATTTTCATAACCTTACCTAATTGAAGTTCTTTGAGGAGTTGTTTCAACCAAATGAGTTCACAAGTGATTGAGGCCATAGCTCGGTATTCTACTTCGACACTAGATCTTGCAACTACATTTTGCTTCTTACTTTTCTAGGAAACTAGGTTGCCTCCAATGAGTTCACAATACCCAGAAGTGGATCGTCTGTCAGTAGGAGCACCTGCCCAATTAGCATTTGAGTATCCAACGACCTGAGTATGTCCCTTATCTTTATAGATGAGGCCTCTTCTGGGAGCTCCCTTAATGTATTTGAGGATTCATATCATTGCATCCCAGTGGCCCTCATAAGGAGAGTTTAGGAATTGGTTAACCACACTGACTGCAAAAGAGATGTCTGGCCAAGTAACAATGAGGTAGTTTAACTTCCCAACCAATCTCCTATACTTTCCAAGATTCGATAGAGGTTCCCCTTGATCTGGTAGTAGTTGGACATTTGGATCTATGGGAGTATCAACTGGCTTGGCATTCAACAGTCCTGTTTCTTCAAGGATATCCATAGCATATTTTCTTTGAGACACCGCTATACCATCTTTGGATTGAACCACTTTTATTACCAAGAACTATCGAAGTCTGCCAAGATCTTTGGTCAGAAAGTGATGACCAAGATATTGTTTTACCTGAATTATGTCATGGTGATCACAGCCAGTGATAACAATGTCGTCGACATACACAATCAAAGAAATACACCCTTGAGCTAAATGGCGATAGAAGATAGAGTGGTTAGCCTCATTGCGTGTCATACCGAACTGCTGAACTATAGTACTAAATCAGCCAAACCAAGCCCTAGGAGACTATTTAAGGCCATACAAAGATTTGTGAAGACGAGAAACTAGTCCAGAAGACTCCCCCTGAGCAACAAACCCTAGTGGTTGGTCCATGTAAACCTCTTCTTCTAGATCACCATGGAGAAAAACATTCTTGATGTCCAATTGATGAAGGGGCCTTTGGCGAATAGCAACCATTGACAAAAGAAGTTGAACCGAAGACATCTTCGTCACGGGCGAGAAAGTGTCCCCATTATCTAAGCAAAAAATCTAGGTATACCCTTTTACCACTAGACGAGCCTTGAGGCGATCAATCTTGCCATCAGAGCCAACCTACAACAGACTTCCCAGGAGAAAGAGGAATAAGTTCCCAAGTACCACTGCTTTGAAGGGCACACATCTCATCGATCATAGCTTGTCTCCACCCAAGATGAGATAAAGCGTCACCTGGAGAGTTAGGAGTAGACACAGAAGACAAGGAAGAAAGACAAGCATAATGCGAAGAAGATAGGCAATGATAACTCAAATTAACATAATGAGGAGAAGGATTACGAGTAGATCGTATACCTTTTTGGAGAGCAATGGGAAGGTCAAGTTTAGGAGGTAGTGCTGGAGCTGGTAAAGGAATTGGTGTTATAAGAGAGTCCACATTGACCTCTGCAACTTCTGGTGGAGGTAGGGGCAATGGAGGTTGCTGTGGCCGACAATGATAGACCTGGAAGGGACGAATAGTAGTGGTGGTTTGCTCGACATGGGAGGTCGGAGGTGTATCTGACTCATCAGTGATAAGAGGAAGAGGGATGGGTAAGATCTCAGAGATAGGCTCAAGAGTCGAGGAAGGAGACTGGAAGAAGGGAACAAACTTAAAGAAGGCAACATCAGCCGAGACGAGATAACATCAGAGATCAGGGAACAACAACGATAACCTTTTTGGGACCGAGTGTAACCAAGAAAAACACACTTAATAGATCGGGCGGAAAGTTTATCAAAACTAGGAGTGAGATTATGAACAAAACAAGTAGACCCAAATATACGAGGTGGTAGGGAATGCAGAGGTTGATGGGGATATAAAATAGAGTAAGGGACCTGGTGATCAAGCACAGGGGAGGGCATGCAGTTAATCAAATAACAGGCAGTAAGAACTGCATTGCCCCAAAAGCAGAAAGGAACATTACCATGAAGTAAAAGGGTCTGAGTTGTTTTTACGAGATATCTGTTTTTACGTTCAATGACCCAATTTTATTGAGGGGTATGGACACGAGGTTTGGTGAAGAATGCCATAAGAAGCCATAAAGGATTGAAATGGTTGATACAAATACTCACGGGCATTATCACTACACAAACTATGTATAGGAACACCAAATTGAGTTTTAATTTTATGATAAAAGTTTTGAAATATGGAAAACAACTCAGACTGATTTTGCATAAAAAAATAACCAAGTGCAGCGAGAGTCATCATCAATGAAAGTGACAAAATATTTGGATCCTAGAGTAGAAATAGTACGACTTGGACCCCAAACATCAGAATGTACTAAAGCAAAAGGAGAAGACGATTGCTGACTTTATTAGGAAACGGACTACGGGTGTGTTTTTCTAGCTGACATGATTCACAAGGGAGACTAGACAACTTAGAGAGGTTGGGCACCAATTTTTGTAGTTTAGGAAGGCTAAGATGACCTAACTGTGCATGGATGGTGAGAGGGAAATCTTTGACAACGTAAACACGAGAGGGGTTGGAGAGTCGGTAGAGGCCATGGGACTCACATCCAGTGCCAAGAATCCGACCCGAACTCTGGTCCAGCAGAATGACAAAGTCTTTAATAAAGGTAATCATACAATCAAGAGATCGAGTCAAACGACTAATAGAAAGCAAATTAAAAGGAGATCTAGGAACATAAAGGACAGAGTCTACTGAAAGGGAAGGGAGGGGATGGGTAGTGCCGATCCCTTGGGATAGAGACTTGGAACCATTTGCTAAGGTGACAGTAGGCAAATAACCATTGTGAGAAAGGTTGGAAAAAAGAGTCTTATTACCAGAAATGTGGTCTGTTGCACCAGAATCAAGAACTCAAGTGCCAATGGATGGGGAATAAGAGAGACAAGCAAATGAAGTGCCAATATGTGTAACAGAGGTAGTGGAACTAGAGGTCTAACGTTGCTCAAACCACTTCAAAAAGTCGACGTAAGCAGCTGTTGGAGCAGAGGAACCAGAGGACTTACGTTGTGCAAACCATTGTAAAAAATTTGCATATTGTTGACGGTGCATGCGTGGGCAGGTATTGTTGACGGTGCGTGTGGGCGCATTATGGGGCTGCTAGGGCCGGGCTTCTAAGGTTTGGCCGAACAGGCAAGGGTGATTCTGGTGGTGGGGTCGCCGACCGGAAAGGTCGTCGAAGAAGTCACTGGTCACAGGAAAAGTTGCTAGAAAAATTTGACTGTGGTGGCAGATGGCAGTGGACAACGGCAGATAGCGGCGGACAACAACAAAGGAGATGAGTCTGCTAGAAAGAGGACACAACAAGAGGAGAAAGGCTAGCAAATCGGAGTGGAAACACGGTTTAGCTAGAAATTTTTTTTACCGGAAATCAGTGGGCTCACTGAGTTTTCACGGTTCTAGGATTGTCTCTCTTTAGGCTTTAGATACCATGTTGAAAGGGAGAAAAAAGAGAGACATATGAAGAAACCGTGTGTTTCAACTGCACAACGGAGGATGAATATATACTCATTAGGTAATAAATAATTACACAATTTACATGACGTAGGACTATAAGTTGGTACTACTAATTACACCTAATTACATATGTTTCCAACAATTTCCAACAAACTCTAAAGTGAAAGACAACTTGACTAAATTGCCCAAACCAAGCCCTAGGGGCTTGTTTAAGGCCATACAAGGATTTCTTTAACTTGCACAGCTTACCATTCTCCCATGAGCAACAAATCTAGGTGGTTTTTCCATATATAACTCTTCTTGCTAGTCACCATGAAGAAAGGCATTTTTGACATCTAGTTTATGCAAACGCCAATGATGGCTAACTGCAAAAGGGATAAACAATCAAACTGAAGTAAGCTTAGCAACTAGAGAAAAGGTGTTAGAATAGTCTATGCCATAAACTTGAGCATAACCCTCAGCAACCAAACGGGGCTTTAAGTGAGGCACAGAACCATCATGGTTGACTTTCACAGTATAAACCCATATACAACCAATTGCTTGTTTACTAGTAGGCAGTGTAACCAAATCCCAAGTCTGATTGTGTTCAAGAGCATGCATCTCATCCAACATAACTATACAACACCCCTCATGAGAGACAGGGCCTCAGTAACGGTGATAGGAATACTAATACAATCAAGGGAAGTAACAAAAGACTTAGCAGAATTGGGAGGCCTTGGAGCATAATCTGGAGGCTTTGGAGTAGTAGTGCCTATCATAGTAGGTTGCTTGTTCTGCCAAACATAGTGGTTGGGAAAAAGGGAAATAGGAAAGGAACTAGGCCAAGAAGACACAAGAATAGTAAAATTTGTAGAGGTAGGAGAAGAAGGAGGAGGTGGTGAAGTAATACACTAGGATATCATCATCATCACTCGTGGTAGAAGGAGGGGAGGACTCTAGAGAATAAAGGGTGGTCTCAAAAAATGTCACATCTGTAGGGACAAGATAACGTTGCTAATAAGGAGAATAACATCTATAGCCTTTTTGATTACGATAGTTGCCTTGGATGATACACTTGAGAGAATGAGGATCCAACTTAGAAGGAGGGGAGGAGGTGGTGAAGTACTACACTAGGATATCATCATCATCACTCGTGGTAGAAGGAGGGGAGGACTCTAGAGAGAAAAGGGTGGTCTCAAAGAATGTCACATCCGTAGAGACAAGATAATGACGCAAATAAGAAGAATAACATCTGTAGCCTTTTTGATTATAAGAGTTGCCTTGGAAGATACACTCGAGAGAATGAGGATGCAAGTTAAGAGGTTTGAGGACGAACATCATGGACAAAACATGTGCAACCAAAAATTCTGAGAGGAAGAGCAAATAAAGACTAAGAGGGGAAGGAGAATAAGGAATTTGACCATCTAGGACCAAGGTTGCCAAAAAAGAGTTTTCACCAAAAAATGTTGAAGGGTTAAGTTAAAGCGAAATGTAAAAGTGAAATCTGAAAATGCAGATGTTACATACTACAAGAAATTTTATTTTAAAAACGATACATGTACAAATAAATACTTACTACAAAATTTTATCTCAAAATTTAAGTACTAAATTAACAAAGAGTCCATAAGTTCATAACTTTAGACTAAGTTAAATCATATACGAACATATGGGTTAAATCATATAAGAACTAAGGAGTGAAGATTGAAGAACTCGCAAAACTGACATGCCCTTGAATTTCCTACTAACGCGAAGTCAATAAACTTGAACTGTGTTTCTGTCAAGGCATTAAGCTTCACTAACGACTGGCCGATAGCACAAAACCAGCGTGGAACCATCGACCTCAAACCACTGTGGTACTCAACCATAGAGAGCTCAACCTTAGAATGTCAAAACCATGCACACTCGCAGACAGCACAGATGAGAGATTCTGAGAAAATTTGAAATTGTTGTTGAAATTGATGTTACCTCAAACGAATGCCAAACCAAGTTAAGCCTTGCCTAAATCTAGTTTAAGATCCATAACCCAGAAAAACCGAGCATAATACCTTTAATCAATAGAAGCATGGCATCCTTAGCTAAAATCGGGTTTTGAATGATTTCAAGTTCTAAAACGAGTTCTAGAAAGATTTCACCAAATTTCTTTTTTACATAATATCGAACAAGTTTTTTAGTTTTTAAATCGTAAAATTGTGAGATTTTAGGTTTTGAAATGCGATTTTAACAACTATGTCTAGGATAGAAGAAGGCAGATGATTAATTAAGTAACAAGCTGTAGAAACAACGTCAACCCAAAAAAGATTTAGAGACTTTCATTTGAAACAAAAGAACACAAGCAACTTCAAGTAAGTTGCGGTTCTTTCTTTCAGCCACCCTATTCTGTTGAGGGGTCACAACATAAGATGTTTCGTGAATAATGCCACGTGCTGTCATGAATGATTGAGAAGATATATAAAGATATTCTTTAGCATTATCACTTCTAAGAGTGCAAATAGAAACATTAAATCTGGCTTGAACTTAAGC
This sequence comes from Ormosia semicastrata, assembly GCA_029884595.1. Lineage (NCBI taxonomy): Eukaryota > Viridiplantae > Streptophyta > Magnoliopsida > Fabales > Fabaceae > Ormosia > Ormosia semicastrata. The sequence continues at coordinate 37,291,501 of JAQQTO010000053.1, forward strand.
ACAAAATGTAAGAAACACATGAAATAACTCAGAATGATTTCTTATAAAATAAAGCCAAGTAAAACGAGAGTAATCATCAACAAAAGTAACAAAATAACCAAAACCAGATTTAGACTCAATGACACAAGGTCCCCAAATGTCAGAGTGGAAATGTACAAAAGGGGATGCAAACTTTTTATTGACGGTAAGAGGAGATGGTGTCTAACAAACTGACAAGACTCACAATTTAAAACAAAAGAGGACTCTAAAGTAGGACACAACTTCAAAATCTTCAAGGGAGGATGTCCAAGACAACAATGAAGCTGAAACGTAGAAATGGAGATGGAACAAGCAATCGACTATTGCTCTTGATCTGCTGGCTCCAAAACATATAAGCTATTATATTCACGACCCCTACCAATCACCTGCTTCATCTCAAGATCCTGAAACAAGCAATATTTAGGAAAAAAGTGAACACTACAATTCATAATATTTGTAATTTTCCTAACAGACAAATGGTTAAAAGGAAAGTGGGGATAGACATAAGAGAAAGTGCAAAGGAAGGGAAGACGAAGGATAAGCGGTACCACTTCCTATTACAGGAGCAGAAGAACCATTAGCAAGAGTGACATTAGGTAATAGAGAAAAAGACTAAAATGAAGAAAGAATACTTGTCTTACCAGTGATGTGGTCTGTTGCACCAGTCATGTGTTACTAGGTAATATAATGCCATTGACGCTAAACCTCACTGGAAAACCTCTAGCGTACACAAACCTGCAAAACCTTGCTTGAGAACCACTGGTGAACATCAACCAAGCTAGAAACCACCCTAGATGCTGCTGACCGGCCACCCTTCACACACCCAGGCCAGATCATGGCCTCCCGCATTCAACAAAGCCAAGCCACGACAAAACCCACACAGACTTGATTCAGGACCCGTGACCCAGGTTGCTAGGTGATGATCTGCCAGCAGTCCTCACACTGGAAGCATCACCGGACGGAATGGAAGGGGTGCCGCCACCAGGAAGGGAGAGGGGCGGCACAGGCAGACATCATTGAAAGTTAGGTTTTTTTTTTTTTGGGCAGAGGAAGCTAAGGTTCTCTAACGTGCTCTGAGTACCATGTAGAGAAGACAAGAGAAAACATGAATAAGGACGACTAACTGAATAATCTTAGTCTCCTTGTCTCTCTCTCTCTGTCTATATATATATATATATTGAGAAATAAGGATTAGTACAAGAATGTATAGGTCTAGCCCAATAACACATAATAACTATTCTCTAACAGTTGCCTTTCAGTTTAAGCAAGTTTTTCCAAATTGAAGTAAGTCCTTATCAATTCATCCACAACAGTGCTTGCAAGAATTTTTTGTTTTGTACTGAATGAATTATTACTTATTTGAGATAAACATTTTTAGGCAATTCCATATTTACTGAGTTAGGTATTAGTAAAGCCAACTTTTTCATCTTTAATTATGGACTTATCAATTATTGTGATTGTCTCTGCTCTGTAATTGCATATTGCTATGATTGCTGCATGCATGACATATGGTGAGAAAGATGTACCTCTTATCTTATTCATTTCTCTTCAATTGTTAGTTACTTGGTGCTCCTCGGGTTTTTGAGAAAGATGTACCTACTTCAGAAAATATATATGACAGTCCTTTATACAACTATTTTAAAGATGCCCCTGATGACCAATGGATCCGAGCAATAGATTTCACTCCTTTCAAGTGTATTGGGCAGTCTTCTGCTTTATATCTGGAGCTTCCTTATGGCCAACAGCTTCCAAATTTCAGGGAAAACTTTGCTTATTATGAGGAAAATGAGAGGCAATACACGTTAGAGACAGGAGTTCCTTTTTCTAGCAATTTGGATCTAGTTCCCATTGTTGCTCCTCCTCAAGGCATTGAAATACCATATGACATCTTGTTTAAAGTTAATTCATTGGTTCAGCATGGGTGTCTTGCAGGTCCTGTACTTGATATTGGCTTTTATCATTTGGTTGATCCATGTAGAATGGACCTTGCATTTATTGAACATGCTTTAGAGAAAATGTACCATTCAAGGGAATTCTGTTATGAACCCACAAGGTGGCTGACTGATCAGTACAGAAGGTACCTTACATCAATGAAACCTCCTCGATCACCTGCAATATCCTTGGATACTGGGTTGGTATATGTACGCAGGGTTCAGATTACACCTTGCAAAGTGTATTTTTGTGGTCCAGAGGTTAATGTCTCAAATCGTGTTCTCCGCCATTTCCATGAACATATTGATAACTTTCTACGTGTTTCATTTGTTGATGAGGAGTTAGATAAACTGTATTCAACAGATTTATCTCCACGTACATCTGCGAACAAGAAAACTGAAATATACACAAGAATTCTTTCTATCCTTAGAAATGGCATAGTTATTGGTGATAAGAAGTTTGAATTTCTTGCATTCTCATCAAGTCAGTTGCGGGAAAATTCTCTCTGGATGTTTGCTCCTACAACAACTGGATGTACTGCTGCTTACATAAGGGAATGGATGGGAACTTTTCGCCAGATTAGAAATGTGGCTAAATATGCTGCTAGATTGGGACAATCTTTTGGTTCATCTACTGAAACTCTAAGTGTCAGCAGGGATGAAATTGACGTTATTCCTGATGTGGAGGTTAAACATGGTGGAATTCACTATATCTTCTCTGATGGAATCGGGAAGATATCTTCTGAATTTGCCAGGAGAGTGGCTAAAAAATGTGGTCATAATTCCACGCCATCTGCCTTTCAGATTCGGTATGGTGGGTACAAAGGAGTTGTTGCCGTTGACCCAACATCATCAGTAAAGCTATCACTGAGGAAGAGCATGCGCAAATATGATTCAGATAACACAAAATTGGATGTTTTGGCATGTAGTAAATTTCAGGCTTGTTATCTGAATCGGCAGTTGATTACTCTCTTATCGACTCTTGGTGTCAAGGATAATGTTTTTGAGAAAAAACAAAAAGAAGCTGTAAATCAACTGAACACTCTATTAACAGATTCATTAAAGGCACAGGAGGCTCTGGACTTAATGTCTACTGGGGAGATTACTAATATTCTGAAGGATTGGAGCAGGATCCGAGTCACGCGTCTCTACTACTTACAACCTCTGTCCTCCACCATACGTATGCCGCAGTCGCCTAGTCTTCTTCATCAGCCGTTTTGGTCATCCGAGTTTGCATAAATTAAAGAAAATGGTCCCTCATCTCTTCGACTTTGGAGTGTGAGGTAATGCCGACCTTGGAAAACATGTAGGGCATCCTTTCATGCCAGCCCCTTTAGTCTTGTTCATTCCGATGTTCGGGGTCCTAGTCAGTATTTCTTCTTCTTAGGATATAGATATTTTGTTACTTTTTTTGCACATTTTATTTTTGTGGAAAGAACGTTCGAGTTATTGATGCTTATTTGTGGCTACAAGCCTAATGCTGAACCATTTCTTTCAATGATGCTACAAACATTCAGGGCATCAAAACTGTCTGAATTACGAATCAAAACTAGGATCGTCATTCCAAATGGAAGAGCAATGATGGGATGTCTAGATGAAACTGGAACCCTAGAATATGGTCAAGTATTTGTTCAATTTTCTAACAAAAGGCTCGGGAATCTATCTGGTGATTCTTTTTCATATGGTTCAGCAAAGTCTTATGCAGTTACGGGTAAGGTAGTGGTAGCAAAGAACCCCTGCTTGCACCCAGGTGATGTGCGTGTTTTAAAGGCTGTGAATGTGCCAGCTTTGCACCACATGGTGGATTGTGTTGTTTTCCCTCAAAAAGGGTTCAGGTAAATATATCTCTTAAATTTCAATTATTATGCATGGTCAACATTATTTTGTAGGATCATATATGATTTGACATGTAAATATTGTATGCAACCCAAAATCCTAATCTCTAAAATTTCCGGGAGATATCGAAGGTTGGTGGGAAAGTTGAATTATCTCACTATTGTGAGTCAATTTCTTAACTCTTGTGTGACTAGCATTTTAAAGTATATTAAGGGATCATGTGAGTTAACGGTCTTGATAAACAAATTTGGTGAAATAATGATCACTAAGCTACAAGCTACATTGCTTTCGTATGTTTATGGTTGTGCATTAATGCGTGTCACAGGAACCTCTTTTTCGGATTTCAGACACTGGGATTGGAACCCAGAATTTACTGGTTGTGAAATTAGAAGAAGGATACAGAGAATGAACTGAAAGAAAAGATAGCCCAAGCTTTTGAGAGGCTTGATCTCTTCCACCTCAAATCCTAACTCAATTTCTGCATTTTCTCCTGAGCCTTCCCTCTTACATTAATCCCATTCTCCTCTGACAGAGTCCACTCACACTCCTCTCTCCCCTGCTGCCACGTGTCTATGTAGTTACAAGAAAACCCCACACATATTTCCTTCTACTTAACCCACTGCCTTTCCCTTTGTTTATCCACACAGACTGTAGTAATAGGAGGGTATCTATCAGTGCAAATAAATGCCTTTATTACTTAATATGCATGCATTTGAAGAGAAGTGGAGGCTAGCAGTGCAACCCAAAATCCTAATCTCTAAAATTTAAATAAACAAATTTGGTGAAATAATGATCACTAAGCTACAAGCTACATTGCTTTCGTATGTTTATGGTTGTGCATTAATGCGTGTCACAGGAACCTCTTTTTCGGATTTCAGACACTGGGATTGGAACCCAGAATTTACTGGTTGTGAAATTAGAAAGAAGGATACAGAGATCTCTTCCACCTCAAATGAACTGAAAGAAAAAGAAGATCTCTCCCTTGCTGCCACGTGTTCATGTAGTTACAACAAATTTCTATTAACACACTGGATGGGATGGGAGTTTCCTTGTGCATGACTATTTCACTAGGAGGTCCATTTTGTATTGTCAGTTTCACATGTATTGAAAATCATTTTAATAAATATGATGTGCCATTTTACTACTACTTCTAATCAACATATACATCCATACTTAAAATTTCTGCATTACTTTCTTCTTTTCTCTTGAGAAGGTGTCAATTCCATTCTCTCATGGAACATTGCAACTTTACAATAGATGGTGCCTCCTTTTACTGCTTTATCTATAACTTTGGAGATTTTTACATACCCCTTTAGTCTGTTAAGATAATTATTTCTTTATTTTAATGTGTTATATTGTAAAAGATTGATTTTTTAGGCTTTCTGACATAATTGCTGCATGAAAACCTTCCAAGGTTACACCCTGCAATGCAGTTGCACTTTATTGTGTCCTGTTAATATATCTTCTTTAGGGCTTCTATTTTGCTCATCTTTGTTTCTCTTATCTATGTTGCTCAAGCACTCATATTCAAATCATGCTCGGTGTTTCAAACGTGACATGATCTGTATAGTATATTCAACTACATATTCAAATATACTTGAGAAAAATATTTCCATCCTTAAATGTTTGCTCTAATTTCTGCACGTGGATGCCTGACTTATTTTGCAACTTTTGTTCCCCGTGAATGAAAACACATCCAAAGAATTGGGATTAGAACAGAAGTAACATATGTGGCTTTGAATATTATATATTTGGCAATTCTAGGTTTGTCATTTAGAATGTTATTTTGTCTAGGAATTTTCTTGGAAATTGAGATGTTGCCTTTTCCTATTGTCTAGTGTATTAAAATTTCCTTTTAAACTGTATATTTACACCAATAACTGATTTTGAATACAAGACCTCATCCAAATGAATGTTCGGGAAGTGATCTGGATGGAGACATCTACTTTGTTTGTTGGGACCCTGAATTGATTCCACCTCGTGAAATCCAACCAATGGACTATACTGCTGCACCAAGTATGGAATTGGATCATGATGTGACGATTGAGGTATCGTTCTTAGATCATGACATCTGTAGGCAATCTTTCACATATTCTTTGTATTAGTTTTGCTTTTAGAATTTGATGTTACTATTATATATGATCTTTAAAGTTGTTTTCACATTCTTTGCTGTTGCGGTGATTATGTTGTCATATCTATAGGAGTGTTTCATTTATTTTGATTATGTTGAATGGATTTCCATATTCAATCGTTTTTCCCATTATCCATGCCAGTAATATGAAGGATGCTTCGTTTTTAGCATAGATTATGTGCATGCTTCATAATTCCACTCCGTCTGCTTAGAACAAACTTATTTTTAACCCCACATCAGTTGTCTATTCTCACTCCTATTTTTTATTTATAATCCACTTACAATTTTATACCAAAGTTTTACCCCTTTTCATAATTACTAAATCTTTTAATGTTTAAAAACCAATTAAATTATTATGTGTACCTTTGTACTTTTGAATTTTGTTGATCCCATTATAAGTCCTTTTTATCTCATGTGTAAAAGATTTTGTTGGATTCTATTTATTATCTTAATTTGGTTGCTTTGCTTAAGTGAGAGTACTCTTAAAATTCATGTTAAAATTTGAATTTAAGTTTTATCTACAATAATTTTATTTTAGTGATAGTATTATATTTTCATACCACTAATAATTTGAAGTATTGAGAATCAATTTCTTTATTAAGAAATCATGAAGCCTACTATGTTTAAAATTTTACAAATTAGATTTCTCCAGAAATATTATTGATTCTTCTTTTTTAGAGCTATTTCACAATTAAATTTATATACAAATTTTTATATGATATTAATTGATTGATATAAATTGGTTTGCAACACTATTTTAAGGACTTAGAAATGTGTGTGTATGCGTGCATTATAATTTAATTTATTCTAGTTCTGGTCTCAATTAAGAAAAGCCAAATGCAATGTAAACCTGTGCAAAGGTGAAAAGCTAATTGAGTTATCAAAATCCATAATTGAGTGCTACATAGAATAATGAGTTTTAAATTTAAATTTTTCTAGAATATGAACATTGCAAGCTTGTTATTGTGTAGTTTAAGAATATTTAGTCTTTTTTGTTCCACACTAGAAGATGGAGTTTTTATTTTGTATCAATACTGTATTAAAATTTAAATATTTGCTAAAACCCTCTCTTATTTTTCTTATGTCTTCAACTCTTCATTCTTATAGATGTTAATATTGTTCTTTAAAAAAAAGTGCTAATGAACCTATTAAAAAAACATATTATATGTAAAAGATTTATCAAATTATACTACGAGATTGGGACTTTTTAGAAGTGTGGGTAATAATGAGAATCTGAAAAAAGAGAAAAATAATTTGACTTGTTGAAAGTGATCATTTACTTAAGGGTGTCATAGGAAGTCAGACTTAAAAATAGTTAGAGGCATGTGAATAAACAATTGGGAGTGTCAATAATTCCACCCAACAAATAGTTTGTAATTGTATATCACCAATCTATCAAACTACAAATGTAACCTTTTACGGCCAATAGATGAAATGATAAGGTTTTAAACCAATACTAATGCCACATCTTTGGCATGAAAAGAAGATATCCTATATGAAAGCTTAGGAACAATAGAGAAGTTTAGGAATGAGAATGACTAACTTGATATTATTAAGTGTCCCAGGCTCTATATGTATACTAAAAAATAATGCACAGTACAAAGCATAGTACGCGTATAGCACAAGACAGATAAACCCAGCCCAATAACACATAATAGACTACTAATACATATTCTCTAACACTCCTCCTCAAGCTGGAGCATAGATGTTAATCATGCTCAGCTTGTTACAAATATAGTCTATTTTATGCTTGTTGAGTGCTTTGGTGAGGATGTCTGTAAGTTGTTCTCCAATCCGCACATGTTCAATAACAAGAAGTCCCTGTTGAATCTTCTCATGCACAAAATGACAATCAGCCTCAATATGCTTCTTTCTTTCATGAAATACAGGATTAGATGCAATATGTATAGCTGTTTGATTATTGTAATGAGAAAAGAAGAATGGAAAACCGTACACAATATGGGTGCAGGTTATGTATTTATATATGTAAGATGAGCTAGCAATAAATGGACTAGCAGTACATGGGCTAGCGGTACATGGGCTAGTAGTACAACCTAGTACGAATAGTACACAACAGTACAAATTAAAAACACGTGCATAATATCTACTCTTAACTCTCCCCTTCAAGTTGGATCATAGATGTTAATCATGTCCAACTTGTTACAAAGATAATTGACTCGATTCCTGTTAAGAGCCTTTGTGAGGATATCTGCTATTTGTTCACTAGTTCTAACATGCCCTGTAGATATGAGTCCCTGTTGGATCTTTTCTCGAATGAAATGGTAGTCAGCTTCTATGTGCTTCGTCCGTTCATGGAAAATTGGGTTCGAGGTAATGTGAAGGGTAGCCTGGTTGTCACACCATAGTCTCATAGGTTGAGAAACCTTGAACCTAATCTCATCAAGTAAATGATAGACCCATAGTAATTCACAAGAGGTTTGAGCCATTGCTCGATATTCGGACTCAGCACTTGACCTTGCTACTACATTTTGTTTCTTACTTTTCCAAGAGATCAGATTTCCTCCAAGGAACACACAATACCCAGAAGTTGATCTCCGATCTACAAGACACCCTTCCCAGTCTGCATCGGAATAACCTTCTAACCTGCAATGTCTATTATCTTTATAAAGAATCCCACGACCTGGGACTCTTTTCAAATATCTCAGGATATGTAATACTGCATCCCAATGAGATTGTCGAGGAGATGACATGAATTGACTGACTACACTTATTGGGAAAGAGATATCTGGACATGTCACAGTAAGTTAGTTAAGTTTGCCCACCAATTTCCTGCACCTCTCGGGATCTGATAGAAGTTTTCCATCATCAGCATTGAGTTTCACATTTGGAACCATCGGAGTATCACAAGGCTTGGTTCCTGTTGGAATGTTGGAAATTAGCAATAGGAGTTAATGAAGGTTCATGTATAGTGCCATAGGAAATAGCCACGCTCATTATTTCTGTCTTGTAAATAGTAGATGTATTTAATCTCTTGATACATATAAATAAGATGAATGCTAGGTGATCTACACTTAAGCATATTCAGTAAATCTCTTCTTCCTCTAAATTCAAGTTGGTATCAAAGCGGGTTTCGACCATGCTTTGGTCCGCTATCCCAACCTCGGTCGCGCATCCTATTGGCCAACCCAGCCTTCAGCCTCCGCCGCGCATCCTACAAGCATTTTTTTCCGGTGACTGCCATACTTCCAACGCAGGTTCAACCACCTCCGTTGGAGACACAACCACTATATTCAGGATCAGAGTCGACCGATCTGTCCAACCATCGAAGTCGCGCCGTCATCGAAGCCACCACGTGCCGCCACCATATGTCAGCACTGTTCACCACCGCCTTGTCTGGCTCGCCTCATCATTTCTGGTCCACCCCTATTCTCAGTTTTCACATTGGAGCAACTTCATACTGTGGGTCTCTCCCTAAGGTGATTCAGGTCCTCTCTGTTGTTGTCCAGCGATGAGTTCCTCCATGTCTGAAACCTTCTCTGATCTGAAGGAGCAATTTACCCTTTCCAACCTTTCTATTCCATCCATCACAAGTAAGAAATTGACAGGTTCTGCCACTTATAAGTCATGGTCATCTTCTGTGAAAATCTGGTTTGCTGGTCAGGATAAGTCAGAATACCTTTCACAAAGAAATAGGATAAGTACAACTACGCTTACCTTTTCGAAGAGCAATTGGGACATCAGTATTGGACTCAGGCGGAGTAGGATCCGGGGAAGAGGAAGGAGCCACAGGAGAAGATGAATCAAGACGTCTTGTAGCAATAGTACTAGTTACAACAGGTTGCTTGCTCTACTGAACATAGTGGTTGGGAAAAGGAGAACCAGAAAGGCGACAAGGCGAAGAACATAGGAGTAGGAGAATCTGCAGAAGGAGATGAAACATGAGGAAGAGAAGAAGAAGGTGTCGAGAAGTGATATACCAGGAAGTCATCATCCTCAGTGGAGGGAGAGGGAGGAGGGGACTCTAAAGAGAAAGGAGTGGTCTTAAAGAACGTGACATTGACAGAAATAAGGTAATAATGCAAATCAGGAGAATAACTATAGAAAAGACAGAGTAAGGTTTTTATTCTCTGTATCCTTTCATGAAAAAATATGTACAATATATATAGACCATGTCCATATACGGGATTGGTCAATCAAATCCCATAATTTCAGGAAAGTAAGATCAAGGATAACTAAAAGCTGAAAACAGAATATTTAGGTTGACTAAAAACAAAACTAATCAGCCTATTCTAGGAAACAAAAACTGACAATACATATTATAATAATAGGAAACCAGATATGATGGAATCAGGAAATGATCTTCTGACAACCACACGTGACTAACAACAATAACATCTATAGTCCTTTTGACTGCGAGAGTAGCCTAAGAAAATGCACATGAGAGAACGAGGATCCAACTTAGAGACCCGAGAACGAACATCCAAGACAAAACAAATGCAACCAAAATTCTGGGAGGAAGAGCAAATAAGGATTGAGACGGAAAGAGGAGAGAGTATGGAATCTGACCATCTAGCACAGAGGAAGGAAGGTGTTTTATTAAGTAGCAGGCTGTAGAAATTTTACCAGCCCAAAAAGTTTTGGAGACTTTCTTTTTAAACAGAAGAGCATGGATAACCTCAAGTAAGTGTTTGTTCTTTTGTTCAACCACCCTATTTTGTTGGGAGGTGACAATACAGGATGTTTCATGATGGATGCCATTTTTTTGCATAAATGTTCTAAAAGAAGTGGAAAGATATTCTTTAGCATTATCACTTCTACGAGTGCGAATAGTAATATGAAATTGAGTTCGAATTTCAGCACAGAAAGCACAGAATATAGTAAACAATTCTGAATGACTTTTCATAAAATAAAGCCAAGTAACCAGAGAATAGTCGTCAACAAAAGTAACAAAGTAACAGTTGAAAATAAGGAAGAACAGTAAAATTGATTATAGCTGAATTGCTTGGGTGAATTTCACTCAGCATACACGTATTTATATACAAAAGAAATTAAATACAACTTTTATTTACAAGAAGAATAATTAAAGACTTAAACTATTCCCCATGACTTTATTCTTTCCAAAACTAACTATCATATTTCTCATGCTAACTAATTCAATATTCAACACTCTCCCTCAAGCTGGAGCATATAAATCATATGCACCAAGCTTGTTACATATGAACTATACCTGAGGACCCCTAAGAGATTTGGTGAAAATATTTGCGAGCTGATTATTTGAGCTGCAAAGGTAGTCACTACTTCACTTTGTATCTTCTCTCTCACAGAATGACAATCAATTTCTCTGTGTTTGGTCCTCTCATGAAACACCAGGTTAGAGGCGATATGGAGGGCTGCCTGATTATGACATATAAGTTCCATCTTACTTGGTTCACACAATTTGAGTTCATTGATTAATTGTTTCAGCCATATTAGCTCACATGTTGCAAGTGCCATAACACGATATTCTACTTCTGCACTCAATCTTGCCACAATACTTTGTTTCTTACTTTTCCAAGATATTAGGTTTCCACCAAAAAGAACACAATAACCTGATGTAGAACGTTTATCGAATGGAGAATCTGCCCTATCTGCATCTGTGTATCCCATAATCTGGGTATGTCCTTTGTCTTCATACAATAGGCCTTTTCTTGGAGCCCCTTTGATATATCTAAGAACTCTAATGGTTGCATCCTAATGTCCTTCACATGGTGAGTCGAGAAATTGACTAAGGATGCTCATAGCAAAGGATATATCTAGTCGGGTAACAGTCAAAAAATTTAATCGACCAATCAACCTGTGATATTTGGTTGAATCCGATAATGGTTCTCCTTGATCTGGACTGAGTTTGGCACTGGGATCCATTGGTGTATCTATTGGCCTAGAATCCAACATTCCAGTTTCCTTGAGAATGTCTAAAGCATACTTTCTCTGTGAGATACAAATCCCTGCATTAGATTGTGCCACTTCTATTCCTAGGAAATATTTCAACCTTCCAAGATCTTTAGTCTGAAAGTGATCAAATTGGTGTTGTTTTAACTTCACAATTCCTTCTTGATCATCTCCGATGATAACAATATCATCGACATAAATAATCAAATATATGGAAGTTCCAGAGGAGGAATGATGATAGAAAATTGAGTGATCGGCCTCACTGCGAACCATACCAAAATCTAATATAACAGTACTGAATCTACCAAACCAAGCTCGAGGAGACTGTTTCAAGTCATATAAAGATTTGCTCAAATGACAAACCAAGCCAGATTCCCCTTGAGCAATAAACTTCGGAGGTTGCTCCATGTACACCTCTTCTTGGAGATCACCTTGTAAGAATACATTCTTAATATCAAGCTGATAAAGTAGCTAGTGGTGGATGGTTGCCATGGAAAGGAAAAGACGAACGGATGCCATTTTTGCAACCGGAGAGAAAGTATCACCATAATGAAGGCTAAAAATTTGAGTGAAGCCTTTAGCAACGAGACGAGCTTTCAATCGATCAACAGCTCTATCAGGTCCCATCTTAACTGTGTAAATCCATCGACATCCCACAGTAGATTTGCCAGGTGGCAATGGAACAAGTTCCCAAGTACCATTGGCATGTAATGCAGATATCTCTTCTAACATTGCTTGGCGCCAGTCTGGATGGGAGAGGGCTTCGGCTGTTGTTTTTGGTGTAGTCACAGAAGACAAAGAAGAGATAAAAGCATAATGGGAAGAAGACAAGTGATGATAACTCAAAAAATTATAAATGGGATGAGGATTGCGAGTAGAACGAATACCTTTTCGGGTAGCAATGGGAGGACTGGAGATAACATCCGGAGCAGGATCTGAGGAGTGTTCAGCCACTAGTTTTGGTTGTGAATCAGTAGGGATTTCATCTGGACCATTAGCCATTCGAGGTCGACGATGATAAACTTGGAGAGGTTTATCTACAAGGACAGATGGGGTAGAAGCCGAAGTAGGGACAGGAGGTCTGTCTAAGTAAAGAGTAGGTAAAACCTCAGTGACAGGAGGAGAGATAATATCAAATGTAGAGAAAAAAGGAGTATTTTCAAGAAAATTAACATCTGCAGACACAATAAAATGGTTAAGTTCAGGGTTAAAACAATTATATCCTTTTTGGAATCTATTATATCCCAAGAAGACACGCTTAATAGAACGAGCAGTTAACTTATCTTTCCCAGGTGTAAGATCATGAACAAAACAAGTGCAACCAAATATGCATAGTGGAAGAGAGAAAATAGGCTTGTGAGGAAATAAAATTGAATGAGGGATTTGATTTTACAAGACAGAGGAGAACATGCGATTAATAAGGTAGCACGCAGTAAGGATAGCTTCGCTCCAAAGCCGAAGGGAAACATGAGTATGAGTAAGCAGAGTGCGATCGGTTTCTAGTAAGTGACGGTGTTTGCACTTAGCAACTCCATTTTGTTGTGGAGTGTGTAGACAAGAAGACTGATGGAGAATACCCTGCAAAGCCATAAAAGATGAAAAGGATGTAGAAAAATATTCACGAGCATTGTCACTACGCAAAATTTTAATAGTAGTATTGAACTATGTATGAATTTCAGAACAAAAGGATTTGAATATAGAAAACAATTCAGATCTTTCTTTCATTAAATATAACCAAGTACAACGAAAATAATGACAAAAATAAAGGTAACAAAATAACGGAAACCTTGACAAGAGGGAACACGTCTTGGACCCCAAACATTTGAATGAATAATGACAAATGGAGACGCAGCTCTCTTATTGACACGATTAGAAAAGGAAGTGCGAACATGTTTTTCCAATTGACAGGACTCACACTCTAAGTTATTAAGACTCGATAAGCTAGGAACCATTGTTTGGAGCTTGGATAGGCTGGGATGTCCCAAGCGACAATGAATCAATTTTGGAGAATCAACAGCGGCACAAGATACTGATGAACATGGTATGGTCAAACGATACACAGTCCTTGAGATTCACATCTGGTACCAACCGTCTGTCCCGTTAACTGATCCTGCACAATAACGGAATCAGCAAAAAAAGTAGTAGAACAATTAAGAGAACGAGTAAGTTGGCTAACAGAAATTAAATTAAAGGAACAGTTAGGCATATAGAGAACATATTTTAAAGGTAATGTGTGAAGAGGATTAGCTTGACCTATCCCTTTAACACCAATTTTAGAACCATCAGCCAGAGTAATGGATGGAAGAAAAGCAAGTTGTTCAAGTTTAGAAAGGACAGAAGAAATACCAGAAATGTGATTAGAAACACTTGAATCAACGACCCATAGTCCAGGAGAGGAAGAATGAGAAATACAGGCAACAGAATTACCAGAATGTGCAACCGAAGTAATGGGAGTAGAAGCCTACTTAGATACTTGGTACTTGAGAAACTCATTATAGTCATTTCCTGAAACATAAATACCATGTGTTTCCTGTAGGTTGGAAGGAGCTTCAGAAGTCTCATCAGATTGTACCATATTAGCAACCTTTGGAGGACGACCATGAAGTGCATAACACCGGTCTTGGGTATGGCCTACTCGATGGCAATAGGTACAAGTGGGTCGTGAAGCACGATTACCACGACTGTGACCACGACCACGACCACGACCACTTCCACATCTTCCTCGAGTGGAAACTTGGGAAGAGGATTGGGATGCTAATGCAGCATGATTAACATTGCTAGCTTCAAGTGAGAGGCCTGATTGCAGAAGTCGTGCAAAGACATTTTCAATGGAGGGAATAGGTGTAGTGCCCAAGATTTGTTGCCGAAGAGATTCAAGTTCTATTGGAAGATCCAACTGAGTAATTATCAAAAATAATTTTTGTTGTTGAGCACTATGAGCATTAGCATAAGCAGCATAGGGAAACAAGTTTGAATATTCCTCCGTAATAGCTTCTACAGCTCCAACATACGATTCCATATCTGTACCTTCAAACTTCAAACTATGCATCTTTTGGATAATGTTATACATCCTTGCAATATCATTTGAATACAAGGCTTTAGCATGATCCCATACCTTTTTGCATGTCTTGTACGCCTGAAACATTGAGATTTTCTTTGGATCAATAGACTGCCATATCAGATTACATAATTGGGTATCAACTTTTTTCCAAGTTGCTCGAGCAGCTGCTGGAATATCATCTCCTTTCATAGAAAGATGATCTTCATATCCTTGGCCCATGAACCAAAGTTCCACAGAATTAGGCCATGCTAGATAATTCTTACCACCCGTCAATTTTTCAGTAGTCATAGTAGTACTTCCAGAAACAACAGAGGTCACTATAAGTGATTTCTCACTATTGGAAGATGTTACCTCTGATCCTGACATGCTGGAACAAGAATAAAGAGACTAGGTGGAGGTTTATAAGGGCCAAAAATAACCTGGAAATGATGCTAGAATAACAAAGCACAGCAACAGAGGGCCAAACAGGGAATTTGTGCAAGACAGAGGCCAAACAGGTCGTGGAAGAGGTTGGGCTTTATTGGAAATGGCACGACGAGATGGCCGGTGGAAGTAGCTGCTGAAAATAGGGCCTCTCGCGCTCCCACGTGCACAAAAGAATGAAGCTGGGCAGCTTCCAGCGACCGCCGCGTGGCAGCGTGTCGAAGCTCCAGCGGCAGAGCGATTCCGGTGGTAGGCCGAGCGAAAGGCGGCGAACATAGTGGTGTGGTCAGCTAGAGGAAAAACGGAGCGCAGAGGCGCATATCAGAGAAGACAGCTGCGGGAGGAACTAGAAAATAGACACGCGGCGGGAAAAATGGATAGCTGCGGGAGGAAAACCAGAGTCGGGTCGGAACCCGCTCTGATACCAACTTGAAAATAAGGAAAAATAGTAAAACTGATTATAGCTGAATTGCTTGGGTGAATTTCACTCAGCATACATGTATTAATATACATAAGAAATTAAATACAACTTCTATTTACAAGAAAAATAATTAAAGACTTAAACTATTCCCCATGACTTTATTCTTTCCAAAACTAACTATCATATTTCCCATGCTAACTAATTCAATATTCAACAGTAACGAAAACCAAACCTGGACTCAATGGCATAAGGCCCTCAAATATCCGAATGAACAAGTAAAAAAGGGGATGTAACCCGCTTAATGACTCTAGGAGGATAACTCCCTCGATGGTGTTTGGCAAAATGACAAGACTCACAATTTAAAACAAAAGAAGACTCAATAGTTGGACTCAACTTCTTCAAAATCTTCAAAGGAGGATGTCCAAGATGACAATGTAGTTGAAATGGAAGGATAGAAGTGGAACAAGATATCAACTGTGGTTCTGGAACTGCTAACTCCAAGATATATAATCCATTTGATTCACGACCCCTACAAATCACTTTCTCCGTCCCAAGATCCTAAAACAAGCAATGTGTAGGAATGAAGTGAACACTACAATTCATGGTATTCGTAATTTTACTAATAGATAAAGGATTAAAAGGAAAGTGAGGTAGACATAAAAAAGAATGAAAGGGAAGAGAAGGCGAAGGATAGGCGGTACTATTCCCTACTACAGGGGCAGAGGAACCATTAACAAGAGTGACATTAAGTAATAAAGAACAGGACTAAAATGAAGAAAGAATACCTGTATTACCAGTCATGTGGTCGATGACACTTGAATCAATGACCTAGTTTGATGGAACTCACAGAACAAGTAGCAATGGAATAGTGTATTATTAATTGAGAAAGAGAGAACCAAGGCTCTTACAGCAGACACAGAGAAGCAAAGAAAATATTCCAGAGCCAATGGCTCCTACCAGAGAATGATTCTCCTAACTAGAAAATAAGCAAATACATCCCCATGACCCCACACACTATCCTTCACCCCTTTCTAATACCCTCCTCTAACCGTATCACATGGATCCCATGCCACCTCACTAACTAACTCTCATTCTCTCTCCCTGGCCCCATTTTCTTCCTTCTAGAATAAACCCTCCATATAATGGGCCTTGGTGAAGTCAGCATCGAATTTGTATTGGGATCAGGCCCAAGTGTCCTATCATTGCTCCCTCCTGAAACAGCAACCTTGTCCTCAAGGTTGAAATGAGGAAATTGACTTTTTAGTAACTCTTCATCTTCCCAAGTTGTATCCTCTGGAGCCCGTCCTTTCCACTTGACTAGCCACTGCTTGATACGTTGCCCCCCTTCTCGGGTTTCTCTAGAGGCCAAAACTACTTCAGGTTCTTCAACTTCCTCTGCCTCCACTTCCAACCCTTCTAGTAAAGAAACTTCAGCTGAATAGTCTCCTATAGCCTTCTTCAGCTGTGAGATATGAAAAACTGATTGAACTCTTGCTGTATCAGGCAACTTCAGCTTATAGGAAACAGCCCCAATCTTCTCAACTATTGGAAATGGCCCAAAATACGTTGGGGCCAGCTTTTGGTTAATTCTTCGAGCCACTGTATGCTGCCTATGGGGTCTTAATTTTAAGAATACCCACTCTCCTACTTCAAAAGACACTTCCCTTCGCCTCTTGTTTGTGTATTTCTTCATTTGCTGCTGTGCCCGAGTCAAATGGCGTTTTAGTTGCCTAAGGGCTTCATCCCTATCCCCCAATTCTGCTGCAACCGCTTCTAATCTTGTCTTTCCTTGAGAAAATTTAACCACTTGGGGCGGTTTTCTTCCATAAACCACTTCAAAAGTAGTAGTGCCCGTGGATACGTGAAAAGTGGTATTGTACCACAATTCCGCCCAAGATACCCAATATGACCAATTTTTGGGCTGCTCGGAAGCAAAACAACGCAGATATGATTCTAAGCACCGGTTAACCACCTCCGTTTGTCCATCGGTCTCCAGATGATACGAAGAACTCATCTTTAGCACTATCCCTTGCAAACGAAACAATTCCTTCCAAAACAAGCTAATAAACAAGGGATCACGATCACTTACAATAGAGTGAGGCACCCCATGTAAACGCACTATCTCTTTGGTGAACACTTCAGCTATCTTTTTAGCCGTGTAAGGGTGCATCAAAGGGATGAAATGGCCATACTTTGAGAGTCTATCTACTACCACAAATATTGCTTCAAAGCCTTTTGACTTAGGAAGGCCAGTAATAAAATCTAGGGAAATATCTTCCCAAATCTGCTCCGGAATTGGCAGTGGCTGCAACAAACCGGCTGGAGAAGTAGCTAAGTATTTGTCTCTGACACACATCACAACCTTTTACAAAATCTTGTACTACTTTCTTCATCCCAACCCAATACAAATTTCCTGCTATCCTTCTATAAGTCCTCAAGAACCCAGAATGACCACCCATGGGTGAGGAATGAAATTCCTCCAACAACACCAGTATACAAGCCGATTTGGCAGCCAAAACCAACCTGTCCTGGTAATACAACAGCCCCTGTTGCAGGCTGAACCCCGGTCTTGAGGCCGCATCCTTTTGCAAATCCGTGACTACTTGTTGCAAGTATGGATCCTCTCGCAACTCTTGCTGCACTTGTTGTTTCTGTAACCAGATCGGAAACGAAGTAATTGCCTTCAACTCCCCTTCATCAAACCTCCTGGATAATGAATCTGCAGCTTTGTTTTCCGGTCCAGGTTTGTAAATCACCTCAAAATGGTAGCCTAAGAGCTTAGCTATCCAGTTTTGCTGGTCAGCCGTGGTAATTCTTTGTTGTAAGAGGTGTTGGAGACTCTTTTGATCAGAATACACCACAAAATTTCTCCCCAATAGGTAGGGTCTCCAATGCTGGACCGCCAAGACAAGGGCCATTAATTCCTTCTCATAAGCTAACTTGCTCAAGTTGTTTTGCGACAAAGCCTTGCTAAAATAAGCTATCGGCCTCCTCTTTTGCATCAAGACCCCGCCTACTCCTCTCCCCGAAGCATCACACTCTATCTCAAAAGGTTGAGAGAAATCCGGTAGTACCAATACTGAGACCGTACCATTACTTGTTTCAGCTCCTCAAATGCCTGGAGAGCTTCTAGCCCCCAATTAAACCCTTCCTTTTTGGTTAATTCAGTCAACGGCTTGGCTATTTTCCCATATCCTGCTATGAACTTCCTGTAGTACCCAGTCAAACCCAAAAAATCCCTCACTCGCTTAACATTGTGAGGAATTGGCCACTCCATAATACTTGGAATTTTTTCCGGGTCTACTACCACCCCATGCTCCGATATAATGTGGCCCAAATACTCAACTTTCTTGCTGCCAAATGTGCACTTCTTTTGATTTGCTACAAATTCATTTCCTTGCAGCACCTTCAAAACTTGAGACAAGTGCTCTATGTGCTCCTCCCAGCTTTTACTATACACCAAGATGTCGTCAAAAAATACTAAGACGAATTTCAGAAGGTAAGGCCTGAAAACCTGATTCATCGTGGATTGAAAAGTGGCCGGGGCATTGGTTAATCTGAACGGCATTACCAAGAATTCGTAATGCCCCTCATGTGTTCGGAATGCCGTTTTGTGCACATCCTCCTCTTTCACCCGTATTTGATGATACCCCGACTTCAAATCCAATTTCGAGAAGTAAGTAGCCCCATGAAGTTCATCCAAAAGCTCTTCTACAATAGGGATAGGGTATTTGTCGGGTACCGTGACCTTATTCAACTCCCTATAGTCAACACACATACGCCAAGAAGCATCTTTTTTTTTAACCAGAATTACCGGACTCGAAAAGGCACTTGAACTATGTCTAGTTATACCTTGAGTCAACATGTTTTGAACCTATTTTTCGATCTCATCCTTGTGATGGTAAGGGTATCGGTAGGGTCGAACACTAATTGGCCCAACATCCTTACGCAGCTCAATCGAATGCACCGTGTCTCTCCGTGGTGGTAGGCCTGTTGTCTCTTTGAATACCTCAGAAAACTGTTCTAACACCTGCTGAAGTTCTTCCTGTTGCTGTAACGACAGTCCCGGGTCTTTTTCAGTTTCGACCTCCCCTGTTTCTCCTTTCAACAAGCATTGTAATGAAATTGCTTGTGAGAGATTCATTTTCTCTTTTTTATGGCTCATCCCTGAGGAGCCATGGCCATGCAACTCCACCAATTCGCCCTTCCATTGAAAACTAACTGTCATTTCTTCCCAGTCAAGCGCCACCTTCCCAACTCGCTATAGCCAAGATACCCCCAAGATCAAGTCCAGATCCCCCAACTCCAACACATAAGCATCTACTTGAGTTGTAAACTGCCCAAACTGCACCTCCACATCCTTACACTTCCCCATCGTCGTCACTTGGTGCCCATCGCCCAATGTCACCCCCAACACTCGATCTTGTTTCACCGATAACTCCAGTACGACTGCTACTTGGGGGGAAACAAAACTGTGGCTAGCGCCTTTGTCAATTAGTATCAGTATCGACACCTCCTTCACCTTTCCTTCTAATCTCAAGGTCGTAGGGCCTACATTCTTGCTGCTACACGCCTCAGACAGCCCAAACAGCCCCATAGAATTACATTCTAAGGTTTCCTCTTCATCATCCTCCTTCAACTCAACCGCAATCACCTCGCCTTCTTCATTAATCGCCTCATCGTCCCCCAGAATAACCATGCGCAGTTGCTTCTCTGCACATTGATGAAGAGGATGATAGCGTTCCCCACACCGAAAGCACAAGCCCCTAGCCTTACGATCCATCAATTCAGAATAAGGTAAGTGTTTGATACCTCTATTCCGGTCATCGTTCGGCCGTCGTCCTTCTTCTCGGTTCATTCTCGCCATGCTCGAGCTCGCCCCAGAATGAATGTTCGATTGACCCCCTTTGGTCTGATTGCTTCCCGTTGGGCCAAACCCTAAACTCCTTTGGTTTGGGCCCGGGTTATGACTTAACCCGTAACCCGACCTAGAACTCGACCCCAATCCTACCTGTTATTTGGCCCATAACCTGTGTCTCGTCCACCTCTCCACTGTCTCGCGTTTCCATCCCCGCCGATGCGAGGATGCAACGAGCCACGCAGTTCCGTCTCAACATCTCTCGCAAGTTTCATGGCTGTTAGAAAATAGTAGGGTTATTACTTACTATGTTATTAGTCCCACATCATGTAAGATGTGTAATCATTTAGTACCTCTTGTGTATATAACCACTCCTCCATTATGTAATTGAAAGACACAATTTCTTCATAAGCCTTTCTGTCTTTCCTCTCTTTCAACATGGTATCAGAGCGGTACCATCCTCCATGACCTGTCCCGTCACTTTCGCTGCAGAGTTCCCAAAGATTTGGAACTTCGATTAGTCATCGCTTTTGGTGGCCGAGTTCTCTTTTCCGGCAACCTTTCCCGGCAACCGGCGACATTTCCGGCGACCGACGCCCTTCCGACAATCTTTTCCTACGATCGGTGACATTTCTGATGACATTTTCCGGCGACATTCTCGGCAGCTTTCCCCGGCAACCTCCTGGCGGCCTTTCCGCGCGACTTCCAGTGATCAGTGACCTTTTTCGGCGACTTCCCGACGACCTGCGGCCTTTTCTGACGACTTCTCCGGTGACTTCCCGGCAACTTTTCCGACGACCGACGACCTTGCAGCCAGAAACCCCACCAACTCCGGCAGCCGTTTGCAGCGCCATGGTCGCCCTTCTTTCTTCTGTCTGGATCTATCCTCGCATTGTGTTCGTGACCGTTTGTTGCGACCTCTTTTGAATCGGTGCATTCAGGTACCTTGTGGTTTTTATTTTTGGTCATTATACACTGACACATGGCTACTGTTTGGTTCTTTTCAAATGCTAGCATAGCATTGAGGGGGAGAATAGGAATAAATCTATCTCTACATATATTTCAATGGCGGTGTTTGTCATGACTTCTATCCCACAGATGAATCATACTAGTGGTGACTTTTCTTCCCGTCGACGATCATTCCGATGGTGACTTCTCTCCCACATATGAATCATACTAGTAGTGACCTTTCTTCCCGTCGACGATCATTCCGATAGTGACTTCTCTCCCACATATGAATCATACTAGTGGTGACTTTTCTTCCCGTCGACGATCATTCCGATGGTGACTTCTCTCCCACATATGAATCATACTAGTGGTGACTTTTCTTCCCATCGATGATCATTCCGATGGTGACTTATGTTGGTTATGACTCACACTAGCCTCCACTTTTTCCTAAATGCATTGGCCTTGACTTTGTCCCAGATGCACTGGCCCTAGCTTTGTCCCAGATGCACTGGCCCTGTCCGTCTTAGCCCCAGATGCATTGGCCCTATCTCCATCCCAGATTTAGTTACCTGCCACTATCACACTGTTTGGCGCATTATGTTTTTTACTTTATTTTCTTTGAGATGTCATTGTAGAAAGCTTAAGTTTAGTAAACTTAAGCTTGAGGGGGAGTGTTAGAAAATAGTAGGGTTATTACTTACTATGTTATTAGTCCCACATCATGTAAGATGTATAATCATTTAGTACCTCTTGTGTATATAACCACTCATCCATTATGTAATTGAAAGACACAATTTCTTCATAAGCCTTTCTGTCTTTCCTCTCTTTCAACAATGGCTTTCACGCGGCTGGTGGGATTGAACGTTCTCACCCTCAATCGGAGCTCTGGCTTGAGCCCGCTCATGAAATAGCCGAGATATTGATCCTCCGGCAACCTCCCTACTTGCGACGAAATAAACTCGAAGTCAGTAATGTCTTCATCCACACTCCCTGTCTGTACCAGATCCTTCAATTCTTCAAAGGGATTATCACTCTTCCTCCCTCCATACCTTTCAATCAAGTATCACTTCAACTTTTCCCATGTCAACTCATCTTCCGTGTCACGCAGAAGGTTAAACCAATGGATGGTTGCACCCTCCATGCTCAATTTTGCTAGCCGCACCTTCACTTCCCCCGATGTCCCCTGTACTAAGAAATATGTCTCTGCTCGCGTGATCCACCCAACTGGGTCTTCTCCGTCGAAGGTTGGCAACTCCACCTTCTTCACTGCCATCCTATACTCTGAGGCAAAATCTTCCGTGAAAGTGGAGGAGTTGTTCTCATCGGGACTGCGACGGTTATGCAGTTTGGCAAACTCTGCCATCATGAGTTGACGGAAATCCCCCAATGATTGACGCAGGGTCTCCTCTAACGTCGACATTCTCGCTTCCACGGCATCTAGTCTCTCCCCCATCTTTGGTGGCATGGACAATCGGTGACACGCTAGCTCCCTCTCGAAGAATCTGACAGGCCGGACCAATGATGGAACTCACAGAACAAGTAGCAATTGAATAGTGTATTATTAATTGAGAAAGAGAGCACCAAGGCTCTTACAGCAGACATAGAGAAGCAAAGAAAATATTCCAGAGCCAATGGCTCCTACTAGAGAATGATTCTCCTAACTAGAAAATCAGCAAATACATCCCCATGACCCCACACACTATCCTTCACCCCTTTCTACTACCCTCCTCTAACCATATCACATGGATCCCATGCCACCTCACTAACTAACTCTCATTCTCTCTTCCTGGCCCCACTTTCTTCCTTCTAGAATAAACCCTCCATATAATGGGCCTTGGTGAAGTTAGCACCGAATCTGTATTGGGATCAGGCCCAAGTGTCCTATCACAGTTGCGAGAGGAAGAGGTGAGACAAGCAGTAGGATTACCTGACTGAACTAGGGTAGTGGTAGATGAAGTGCTAATACCCTGTGAAGGCTAGAATCGAGTGTAGGCATCAAATTGAGCAATAGACATGGTAGTTTCTAAAGCCCTATTTTAGAGGTGTAGATATGGGTGAGGGTAAATACCCTCTTGGGTGACTGCATTAGCATAACGCTGTGTAGGTTTCCCATTCATCTTCCAACAATTTTTCTTAATATGATCATCATCACAGAAGTAACAAAAATATTGTGCACCATCACGCCCCGCCAGTACAACCACCAACTCTACCTTGACCACTACCACTACGCCCTCCTTCTCTACCTATTCTACCACCCCCTCTACCTACCAATGCAGCCGAGACTTCAGAAGGAGGTTTAGAGGGCAACTCATGATGATGTCGTAAAAGACAGCAATACACATCAGCAAGGGTCACATGCTCAGAGCTAGTCAGAATCTGATCACGAGCAACACTAAACTCGGGGCGCAAGCCAGACAGAAAACTCACAACCGCTAACTGCTTTCGTTGCAAGCGCATCTGTTTAACATCATTAAAAAAAGGATGAAGAACATTTAATTCTTCATATATTCACTTAAACTCAGTGAAGTAAGCCTGGAGAGAATTCTCTTTCTGAGCTGGTCGATGAAATTCCTGTGTGACTTGATAAATACGAGAGAGATTGGCTTTCCCAGAATAGATGGACTCCATGTACTCCCACAACTCCATTGTGTTGCAATGAGAGACCACATGCCTGACAGAGGTATGGAGGGTTTTGTTGATCATACCAAACAACTGATTATCCTCCCACAGCCACTTGTCTCGTGTATGCCATGACTTGGGGGGGTCATCAGTCAAGTGATCCTTTTTCTCGATCCCAGTAAGAAACATGTGAATGGTCTTATGCCATTTAGCATAATGCTTCCCATCAAACTTATCATTTGTAATTCGAACGAAGGATAAATCACTTCAGGCAATAACGTAGGCTTCTGAGAATTCCTAGATCTAGCAGAACTAGTGGAGCTTGAGTCGGAATCAGCATCAGCCATCTCAAATAGATCTCAGAAGAGCAAGCGCAGCAAATATTCAAGACAGGTGCTCCCAAAGGCACCAAAAATAGGACCGATAACTCCGAAATCCAACACCCAACAACCAAAGAGGTTGGATAACCACCAAACCACACCTCTCTAGTGTCAAACCAACTTAGAAGGCACAAGAACAACATTGGGTCTCAGAGCCAAAAACCGCATCAGAAAGCACCAAACCGAACCTAACCCTCATCTGGCCGGCCAAAACAACCATAAAACCAGACGATTACGGCAGCCACTACCTTGACATTCCTGGTCGCACCCTTCTGGCCGGCGCCAACACCCCAAGTCACCGGAAAACTCACGCGCTACACGTTGAGCCACTGTTCAGAGCATCAGCTGTGAGAAATCATGCCCTAACCACCTCATAATGGCTGAAAACGCCCTCAGTAGTGGACAAAATAATTTTTGGAGCCCAGAAATGGGTAGATCAGCAGATTCAGATACGAAAGGGCTTAGGTTTTTTTTTTTTTTTAGGATTGGGCAAAGGAAATGGTGTATAGGTTTCTCTAACCTAGCTTATGATGCCATGTTAGAGAAGTTTAGGAATAGGAATGACTAACTTGATATTGTTAGTCTCCCAGGCTCTATATTTATACTGAAAAATAAAGCACAATTCAAAGCATAGTACACGTGTAGTACAAGACAGATAAGCTCAGCCCAATAATACATAATAGACTACTAATACATGTTCTCTAACAAGGAAGAAGGATAGAAGCTTGAATGAGGAAGATTTATTTTGGTCTAGTGCTTGAATCTTTAGCAGTACATTGTCATACGTTTTGTTTATTTTATTTTTTGGTGTTAAGCTGCATCTCTGCAATTTCTTTATCCTTTTTAGCCAAGTCTTATTTTTCCATTAAATGATTTCAGTCACTTACTTGATATATGTCTAATTTGGTTAGATTATTATTGGGTCTTCTAATCCTGTAATTGTTGGTTTCTCGTGAAATTTGAAGCCAAGCTCTGCTTTGCACCATAAATAAACTAATTATTTATTTGTATTTATTTGTGCCTTACAGAGATAGGGTTTTGCTTCTTGCTTATTATAAATCAGCCAATTTTTTTTATCTAATAGTTGGACAAGTAGCCCATGATTTGTAATAAAATCTTAATTATTACATAATTAGGATAGGGGTTCATTTTTCATCAGGAGCCCAGTAGTTTATTTTCCTAATTTCTCTGGAAATCCAACTATACAGTTGGCCTTATTTAACTAGGAGCTTAGTTGATGCTACTTACTTTATTCTATTAGGAACCAGCTTAGTTAATTTACTTATCTAAATCTGTTAGAAACAGTGTCAGATGCGATATTCTTTGCTGGTCTACCAAGGAAAGTTTAGTCTCTTTGTTTTTGTACACTCTTCAATAGGTTTAGGGACTACGCGAATGCTTAGTGGAAATTCAATTTTCGGTCATAGTAAAATTTTGTTTGAGAATTTTCTCTGGAAGATCCAAAATTAACCATCTTCCAGCACATGAAATTTGAATATGTCATATCTCTCATGACCCCCACATCTTTATCTTCACCATTTTCTTTTCTGTAGTCCTCTATTGAAATTTACTGAGTTCGTTTTTTGAGTTGCCATTGTCATTTAAAGTAACTTCTCAAAACCAGCCTTAATATTTATTACTATCACCCATTGCCGCAAGCCATATGGTTTTAGATCCACTTTTTTTTTGCCCGAAACATGAAATCTAATTATATAACTTTATGACATGCTTTCTTGGTGCAGGAGATTGTGGAGTATTTTGCCAACTACATAGTCAATGACAGTCTTGGAATAATTGCCAATGCGCACACTGCCTTTGCAGATAAAGAGCCCTCAAAAGCAATGGCTGAACCATGTCTCGAACTTGCAAAGCTATTTTCAACAGCAGTTGACTTTCCAAAAACAGGTGTTCCGGCTGTTATACCTCCTCATCTTCATGTCAAAGAATATCCAGACTTCATGGAGAAGCCTGACAAACCCACCTATGAATCACGCAATGTAATAGGAAAGCTTTTTAGGGAAGTGCAAGGAATTGCAACAAGTGCCAGCTCTATTACATCCTTCACCCTGGAAGTAGCTAGAAGGTCATATGATCCTGACATGGAAGTTGATGGCTTTGAGGATTATGTTGATGATGCTTTCTATCACAAAAGCAACTATGACTACAAATTGGGAAATCTGATGGACTACTATGGGATCAAAACTGAAGCTGAAATCCTTAGCGGGAATATTATGAAAATGTCGAAGTCTTTCACCAAAAGAAGGGATTCAGAAGCAATTAATATGGCTGTAAGGTCCCTAAGGAAAGAGGCTCGTACCTGGTTCAATGATAGCAGCAGTGATGTAGATTCTGGGAGTGATGATGTATATGCAAAAGCTTCCGCGTGGTACTATGTTACTTATCATCCAAGTTACTGGGGTTGCTACAATGAAGGTATGAATAGGGATCATTTTCTAAGCTTCCCATGGTGTGTTTACCCACACCTTATCCAAATCAAGAAGGAGAAGGCCAGCATTAGAATGTCTTCTAACCTATCCTTCTTGGAGCACAGTTTCAGTCATGGGTTGCATTTGAATTGACAACTCTGGACTTTGTACTCCCTGCTTTTCAGCACGAGTCCAGAAGCAGCTTCTGTTTATATTGATTGAGTCTTATGCATTTTATGGTAATGTCAGAATATAACTTTTGAGTGGATATAGATGTTGCACGTATGAACCATATCCTATGTATCATTTGTAAATTTGATGAAGACACTTAAGTGGTATCAATTATGGTTTTTCTATATTTTGCATATTTTTTTTCTTTTTTTTCTTATTTTCATTTTGCTTGTGAGAAATTAATTGATATTGGAATGAAAGGATTGTGATTTCAAAGCATGATATGCTTGGGAAAGCAATATACTTATTTTTTGAATGGAAGAAGGGCTGCGTACATGATTAAAGTGTCCGACCAACGCGATTGGACTAAACAGGATTTAACTATCTCCGATGGAAATGAATCTAATTAATCAATTGGAATATGTTAGCTGTTATTGTCATAAATTATATATAGTAACCATATGTCATTAACTTTATAAATATGGCTTTAAATGATTGGTTTTCAGCTTCTGTCAACCCGATCATTTTTTATTCTCTTTTACATGTGATGATTCTTCCCATTCAAGGACCATATGCTTGAAATGCTTTGATCCTGGAGCCTGTGGAGCATTTCGATTGTTAGCGTCCTATATGAATTGTATATTGCTATTTGAGTTGTAGAAAAATTGAGTTTATGAGAAGGCTTGCTTATCATGATGGATAAGCCGAGAGAAGAAAAACTCTAAAGGAAAAGAATTCTTTTTTTTTTTTTTTACAAATGTCCTTATTTACTTGGTTACATTGGAGGTGCAAACACCTAGGTAGCAAATCCGATGAGTAGACCTGAATAACTTGATAAAATGTGCGAGTTAAGTTGATAAAAGTTAGTTTAAATACATTTTGATCCGACTTGGGCCAGTTTGATGGGTTGGCCCGTAATGGACTCACTGGCCCGTTCTTTAATTACTTTATTATTGATTTTTTTATATATAAAGGATTTTATTCTTTTTCTAATGTAAATATTTGAATCACAAAAACTATTTTATTTTATATTTGTTAGTATTTAAGATATGCAAAAGTAAAATATAGTGATAAAGCATAGGGATAAAGGTTTTTTAGTGTTAAAAATATAAGTGAAAATAAAAAAAAAAAGATTATTCGCCGTAATAGATCAATTTACCTAACCTATAGCTCACATAGGGTCAGGCTATGCTAGCAAATTGATAACCTACAATATTTTTGGCTCAACCTAACCTAGTCAAAAAATCGACTTAGGCCACATGAGTTGACCCGTTTTGAAACTTCTACCTGTGAGGTTTTATTGAGAGAGAAGAATTTATTTGACCTTTAAGTTATTTAGTTTTGTAAGTGTGTAAGTAAGTTACATGAGAGATTAATATTACTATATCTTTTTCTACTCTATAACTTCATTTTAAGTTATGTTAAATGTTTAGATTTGTTAAATTACTTGGAGTCTTGTACGTAACCCAACAATCAACAGGAAACACACATTTCAAAATTTCAATTTATTTGGGACGAGGGGGAATGTGCAAGCACACGCGCGCATGTGCACACATACACACATAACTTACATGAATAGTTAAGATTAGAATATAAATACATGTCACTTTTTTAAGTGGTAACATGATATGCCCTATATATATATATCAAAAATTTTATTTTGGGGGGGGGGGGTGGAGAACACTCCCTCTCGTTGCTCCCATGGCAAGTGGGATCAATTTTCTTGGAAAACCTATTAGCATGAGTTTATTAGTTTTGCCAGCATTTTGCATTTTTTGTTATGGAGATTCTGGTTTGATGACCGTAGTAATGGAAATTCTGTTGTCATCCATGTTGTGTTTTTATGTAGGTTTGCATGGAAATCTAGGTTTTTCTCTTAGGGGTTAGTGCAAAAAAATGAAAATAAGAAAAGGAAATTTGTTGTTCCACTTTTTTCATGTATAGTTGATGTGGTCCATAATTGTCTTTTATTCTAACATATTCTAGAGATATAAAAAGGAAAAGATAAGGAGATTTGTTCAACCATAACCATGTATTTGCCCCTTGAAAGCCAAAACTTTAGGTGGTAAGAACTTTTGATGAACTTGTACACCTATGTGTTTTTTAGCCCAAATGGCATGACTCGGTAGCAGTAACTTCCCGTCTCAGTCATGAAGGTTGTCTTATCCTCGTCGTTTGGATGCATAAGGATCTGGTTATAGCCAGAGTATGCATCCATAAAGGAAAGTACCTTGAAATCGGACGAGTTGTCCACTAGCTTGTCAATGTTGAGAAGCGGATAAGGGTCTTCCGGACACGGTTTATTGAGATTGGTGTAGTCAACGCACATATGCCACTTCCCATTAGCCTTTCTGACTAAGACCACATTTGAAAGTCATGTGGTGTTGGGAACCTCTCTGATGAAATCGACGTCCAAGAGTTCCTTCACCTGTTTATGTATTACTTTTTGTTTTTCTGGCCCAACTTTCCTTTTTCGTTGTGTCACCGACTTGGCATTCTTCATGACAGAAAGACGGTGGCAAACGAATTAAAGGTCTAGGCCTGACAGGTCCGCTAAAGTCCAAGTGAACAAAACCTTATTTTTTTGAATGATCTCGGTCAGCTGGGCCTTCTCGTCCTGGCTGAGTTGTCCCCCAATCCTGGTTACTTGTCCCATCTTGGCTCCCAACTGAAGGGCCTGGAGCTCTCTGTCCGGTAGGAGACAGGTATCCTGAATCTCTACGAGTACATCCAACTCGGTTAAGAAAACATTGACGGAGTTTGTTGTGACCGGAGCTGGGTCATTGCGCAGAACCGCCATTTGAGGTCTCTTGGCAATTTTTAGGCTTTCGTTATAGCAATTTCTTGCCACAAATTGGTCTCCTTTGACAGTCACCACCCTATTGTGGTGGTCCAAAAACTTCATGGCCAAGTTAGGGATAGAGATCACAGCCTCGAAGGCGTTGAGTGAAAGACGACCTAGGATGATGATGTAAGCGAAGGGGC
The DNA here is from genome assembly GCA_029884595.1 of Ormosia semicastrata. Classification (NCBI taxonomy): domain Eukaryota; kingdom Viridiplantae; phylum Streptophyta; class Magnoliopsida; order Fabales; family Fabaceae; genus Ormosia; species Ormosia semicastrata. The sequence continues at coordinate 37,321,598 of JAQQTO010000053.1, forward strand.
AGTCCACCACTAGGAATCTGACTTTAATAGTTTTGAAGAGGGGGTCTTTTCCCAAAGTAAGGTGGGCTTCGATGTACCCAACCGGGTGATTTTGTCCCCTGTGAACCCAATCAGCTGACCGATATATGGGACGAGCTCATCCTTTGATAGTCCCAACTTGTTGAATAAATCTAGAAACATGATATCGACTGAGCTTCTTTGGTCCATAAACATTATTTGAACCTCAGCATTTGTGATTATACCAGTGGTGTTTCCATAGTCCTTATCAACAAATGAAATAAGATGGGTCTTTCTTGACCTTCTTCCCCATTTGGATTCTGTAATTAGAGAGCCCTTTTCTTGGCATTTTCAAATTCACCACAGCCTGCAAAAACCCTAGAAATGGTGTTTACCATCTGGGTTACTCTGATGTGGCAACAATTATGCTCTATTAGGTCTTCAAATCTTTACAGTGTCAGCAGCCTCCGTTTAACATCGTTATCTTGTGCCTTTTGCGAAACAAAGCATTGTCTCTCCCGAACACTCTCAGGAAGCGAGGGGAGATTCTCTTCGGTGGAGGAGTTCTCGTGCCCGTCCTGCTTTGGTTCCAGTTGAGTTAAGGCTGGTTCATGGGCAACATGGGTTGATGCTGGACTGTGATTCGCCAAAGCTGGGTTGTGTACTATAGAAGCTCAATTCTGGTTCACCAGAGTCTGTCTCTTCCTCGTATTCACCATTGTGGCGATGGTAAAGGGGAGTTTTAAAGTGGTGTTGGGAATAGAATTTTATCATTTCCCACAGACGACGTCAATGCTCAGAACTATGTTTTGAGGATTACCCAAGTAGACAAGATTCACCGGATTCCTCCAAGGTGAAGCAACCGCAGTTGTGGAGCGAAGTAAGTACCTACAAAAGACACTCCGACGCTCAAGTTAGAGGTTGCTCAAGGAGGATAATGTGTAATGAGATTGATGCATACCTTTTTCTTCTTATTTTGCCTTTATATAGAGACGTATGAGCATGTAAAAAGTATAGGGGGTTTTAAGCCATTTGGTGCGTATTGTACATTGTTCCCCAATAGTGTGAAAAATTGTTATTTTGTATAGTCTGTCCCTTTCATCTGAGTGGAGTGGTGTCTCCACTTTCTTGTCAGGGGGGACAGGCTTAGTAGACAAGTTGCTATCTGCGCATGGCACGTCCGAGGGCCAGCCTAGTGAGTCGAGTTGCTCCAATTATATAGGTCCATACTCGGTCAAGAACAAGTTGTAGTGTTAGAGGTTTGAATCTCGTCGAATAATACTTTATGAGTAGAGACAATTTCAATTATAAGAATACCATATAATAATTTCCCTTTTTAGGTATTGCAGGAAGTGTTTGAGTCAGTTTGCATGCACATCAACTAAATCGCCTTTCTAGTCCAATCAAAGAAAGGTCATCTACGTTGGAATTAAGAAATTTATACAAATATTCTTTATAGTTTGACCTAAAAATATATTATAATAATAATAAAAAATTAAAAAAAAAAACTTTCATCCTTGTCTAAATTAATGATATGTTTTTGTATACATTTTCCTATGCCCGGATGAAGCAAAAAACTGATACCAACTTCATATAATTCACATAAGGTATGATTTTGTCAATTAAATCAACCAAGTGTACAATTTTCTTAAGTATTTATTGAGATATATATATATATTACTCATTAGAAGAAGCTAAGTCGACATAGTCAAAATTTTAGCAGATTAACAAATATGACTCATTGCATATCTCGTTGCTACATAGTAATAATAAACGATAAACGTCCTCAGCTAATTTCTAAAAAGTGTGAAAGGGTTCCCAATTTTTTTTTTAAAATGTAATATGGCTGTCAATAGTGGCTACATATTGCACTTTGGTGAAAAATAAAACATAAAAAACTGCACAGATTAAATAACATAATTAAAAATCTGTGGATTGATATTGAGTTCCAAAAACAAATAAGGACTGAAATAGTGGTTTGTTAGCTAAGACAAGAACTATGAAGTCTTTGGTGTGTTCAGCTAAATTAAGAAGCAACTCTCACCAAAAATAAAAAATAAATTGCAAAAAGAAAAAATTTCATAGATTAAATTAATATAATTAAAAATCTGTGGATTGAAATCGAATTCCAAAAGTAAAAAAGGATTGAAATAGCAGTTTGTTTAGTTAATTCAAGAACTATGACGTCTAAGGTGTTCAGCAAAATGAAGAAGCAACTCTCACCAAGCCGAAAAATTGGTAACCTGCCTTATTGGATAAATAATTTAAGTGGGAAAAAAAGGCTAGAATAAATTATTTTAGACGGTATATTCTGGTCTTTTAAAGATATATGTGACATCCTATATTGATCCTCCATTTATCACAAACACCAAATTGGTGCTTCAATGATTATCAAATACCATCATTTTTGTTCTTATAGAAGAGACTAATTTGATGTCATTTTAAGGATTAATTTAATGGCATAAATGGACAACGAATGACCATTTTAATGCTTTTATAAAAGATTACACATATATATTTGGAGGATCAAAATGGATATTTTTTATTCATTATTTTCTATTGGTATTATTCTTAAATGAAGTTAATATTTTTCTTTTAAAATGCAGCCGTTGGTGGTTCTACTCTAGGGATTTCTTTGTTAATAAGCGATATATAATGCAATATATAATCATACTCTGAGTCCTTATTGAAGTTGATAGTTTAGTTTGACCTTAAAAATGACGAGATAGTATGCTCAACCTAAATTTTTAGTCTATCATTTGAAAAAAAACAACACACACATACACTTTCTTCCTTGGCCATCAAAATTTAACCAATCTAACCACTTCAGAATTTGACACACCAAAAGGAAAAAAGGAAAAAAACACACACACATCATACAAAGAACAACTTAAAGATTATTTCCTTTTTCCCCCTTCGGATTCATGAACTTAGAAATACAAAATGAAAATTATATTAAAAGTTTAATTAGTTTTTTTTTTAAATACATGCATAACGGCAAAGAATATGTAATCTGAGAACTCAGAGAAATTATCCTAAACACTTAATTATCACTTATTGCTCAACAGGATTGGCAAAAAAGAAAATAAAAAGAAAAAAAAAAGGAACCAAAATAAAAGTCCCAAACCATTTCAAATTAACCAGTTTATAAACAGTTCAGTTTTACTAATTCTTGAACACGAGCACGTACTCCTTGTTCTAGTAGTAACTAGTGGTTTTACTTTTTATTTATTTGAATATTTTTACTACTTCTTTTCCTAAATATTTTTTATTATTAACATATACACAAGTAGTGCAATCCATGCTAACACACTTTGTTTCCTAAAACGTAATCGAATTAAATAATAATAATAAAATAATAATAATAATAATAATAATAATAATAATAATAATAATAACCAACAAT